>JBBDGP010000292.1:0-407500 GCA_037952835.1 Lithobates septentrionalis
GATTTGTTTCTATGCAAAAACCGCGCCAGAATTTTGCACGCTCCAGTTTTAGTAAAATCTGTCCTGGGTTGTTGAGGGCTTGCAAAATGATTTCCCGTTCATTTGATTTCTCTATATCACTGCTCATTTCCAGTCCAGACCCCGGCTGGCCTGTTTCCTTTCCAGTATCAGGTTCTCTCACATCTTTCCTCCTAAACCAGACAGTAAATGCTGCCTTGGGCAAGGCAAGCTGTGAGCATTTTACTCTGCATCTGGTCTTTAATTCAATTTATATTCTTGATGAGGAAGGTGAAGGCTGGTGACAAATGGGATTTTTTTAATTGCAGCACCCTTTAGGGCCCTTTCACACCAATGCTTTAGTATGGTACGCCTGCATGCTTGTGTTATTGCCTAGATAGCAGCTCAACTCTAAATGGCACTTCAACGCACTAAAGCAACAGACCTGCGCACACGGTACTGTGTGATGTAGTGCGCTATGTTGCCAAATAAAAGGGGATATAAAGGTGCATAAAAGTTAATGGACTGCCTTAACATGTGACATAACATACTAGAGTGCACTGCAAAGGTGAAGGGGTCCTAAATAATGAACTCTAGGCAAACCGCTAAATATTATCCTGAAATGCACCAATGTCAAATGTCGTGCTTTTTATGCATAGACATTTACACCCGCTTCCATATATAATGCATTACCCAGGTGGGGAAAATCGCCAGAATTTTTACTTTAGTGCATACTTTGCACCTTAAACCGCCAATGTGAATGAGGCCTAGGAGTCATACACCTCTGTCAGACTACACAGAACTTCTTCTACGAGGTCCGCTTCGCATCTAGATGTTTGCACCCCTTTTGCCTTTTCCTTTGAAATCAATAAAAATGTATCAGAACCTAATGCACACTAATGCCTGCTGCAATGCACATCAATGGGGTTTATTTACTAAAGGCTGGGCCAGATTAAGAGCATCATGGGCCTGGTGCTAAGGATTTTGTTGGGCCTTTTTATGAAAATTAATAAAATGAAAACGAGAACAGTTTTTTGTTAAATTAAATTAAAGAGAGAGAGGGGTGTGAGAGAGTGGGAGAGAGAGAGAGAGAGAGAGAGAGAGAGAGAGAGAGAGAGAGAGAGAGAGAGAGAGAGAGAGAGAGAGAGAGAGAGAGAGAGAGAGAGAGAGAGAGAGAGAGAGAGAGAGAGAGAGAGAGAGAGAGAGAGAGAGAGAGAGAGAGAGAGAGAGAGAGAGAGAGAGAGAGAGAGAGAGAGAGAGAGAGAGAGAGAGAGAGAGAGGGGGTGATAGCGAGATAGGGGGTTGTAAGAGAGGGGATGAGAGGGAGGGGGAAAGAGAGAGAAAGGGCGAATGAGAGAGAGAGGGGGTGAGAGAGAGGGAGTGAGAGGAGAGGGGTGAGGAAAAAGGGGAATAGAGAGAGGGTGAAGAAAAGGGGGGGGGGTGGATGAGGGGGTGAGTTGTGGGGGGCCAGCATTGTACATTCACGGGGGGGATAATACCTCAAATACATTACATGGTTGGCAAAACACTTTACATGGTGGATACATGGATACAGCACATTTAATGGTGGGCAAAGCACAGCACATTACATGGCGGACACAGCACATTACACGGTTGGCACTGCCAATACGCACATTACAAGGTAGGCACAGTACATTTATGGTGGGCACAGCACATGACATTGTTGGTACTGCACAACACAGTACATTGCATGGTGGATACCACCACAGAACATGCACACGGTGGGCACAGGAGCTTATATGGTGGGCACAGCACATGACATGGCGGGCACAGCTGAGCACATTACATGGTGGGCACTGCACAACACATTATATGGTGGACACAGCATATTATATGGTGGGTACTGCACATGGCATGGTGGGCACTGCATGACACCACATGACATGGTGGGCACTGCACAACACAGCACAACACAACACATTACTTTGTGAGCACAGCACATTAAATGGTGGACACTGCACATGACATGGTGAGCCCTGCACAGCACATTCCATTGGACACATTTGTTGGCACTGCTCGACACAGCACACCATTAAATGGTGGACAACGCACATGACACGGTGAGCCCTGCACAGCACATTCCATTGTGGGTACTGCACGGCACATGCCACGGTGGACAATTACATGGTGGGTACAGCACATTACATGGTAGGCACTGCATGGCGCAGCACATGACATGGTGGGCACAACACAGCACATGAAATGGTGGGTACTGCACAGCAATTTACATGGTGGGCACTGCACATGACATGGTGGGCCACTGCATGGCACAGCACATTACATGGTGGGTACAGCGCATTACATGGTAGACACTGCATGGCACAGCACATAACGTGGTGGGCACAGCGCATTACATGGTGGGCACTGAATGGCACAGCACATTACATGGTGGGCACAACACATTACATGGTGGGCACTGCATAGCATAGCACATTTCATGGTGGGCAATACAACTGCACATTACATGTTAGGAACTGCACATGACATGGCGGGCACTGCTGAAAAGCACAGCACATTACTCAGTGGGCACAACACACTACATGCTGGGCACAACACATGGCAGGGTAGGCACAGCACAGCACATGACATGGTGGGAACTGCAATTGACATGGTGGACACTGCATGGCACAGCACATGACATGGTGGGCACTGCATGGCACAGCACATGACATGGTGACACTGCAAATTATATAGCGGGCATTGCAAGGCACAGCACATGACATGGTGGGCACTGCACAGTACATGGCGGGCACTGAATGGCACAGCACATGACATGGTGGGCATTGCACATCACATCACATGGTGGGCACTGCACATTACATGGCGGGCACTGCATGGCACATCACATGTAATGCTGGGCACTGCAAGGCACAGCACAACATAGTGGGCACTGCACATCACATGAAGGGCAATGCAATGCACAGCACATGACATGGTGTGCACAGCACATTACATGGTTGGCACTGCAATGTATAGCACATGACATGGTGGGCACTGCACATTACATAGTGAGCACTGCAATGCACATGGCAACAAATGATATACTGGGCACAACACATTACAAGGGGGGCACTGCAATGCACAGCACATAACATAGTGGGCACAGCACATTGCATGGGGGCACTGCAATGCACATGGCATGCCATGGTGGGCACAGCACATGACATGGTGGGCACAGCACATGACATGGTGGGCACTGCAAGGCACAGCACAACATGGTGGGCACTGCACATGACATGGTGGGCACTGCAAGGCACAGCACGACATAGTGGGCACTGCACATTACATAGTGGGCACTGCAATGCACAGCACATGACATGGTGGGCACTGCAAGGCAGAGCACGACATAGTGGGCACTGCAATGCACAGCACATGACATGGTGGGCACTGCAAGGCACAGCACGACATAGTGGGCACTGCAATGCACAGCACATGACATGGTGGGCACAGCACATTGCATGGTGGGCACTGCAATGCACAGCACATGACATGGTGGGCACTGCAAGGCACAGCACGACATAGTGGGCACTGCAATGCACAGCACATGACATGGTGGGCACAGCACATTGCATGGTGGGCACTGCAATGCACAGCACATGACATGGTGGGCACTGCAAGGCACAGCACGACAAAGTGGGCACTGCAAGGCACAGCACATGACATGGTGGGCACAGCACATTGCATGGTGGGCACTGCAATGCACAGCACATGACATGGTGGGCACAGCACATTGCATGGTGGGCACTGCAATGCACAGCACATGACATGGTGGGCACTGCAAGGCACAGCACGACAAAGTGGGCACTGCAAGGCACAGCACATGACATGGTGGGCACAGCACATTGCATGGTGGGCACTGCAATGCACAGCACACGACATAGTGGGCACTGCACATTACATAGTGGGCACTGCAATGCACAGCACATGACATGGTGGGCACTGCAAGGCAGAGCACGACATAGTGGGCACTGCAATGCACAGCACATGACATGGTGGGCACTGCAAGGCACAGCACGACATAGTGGGCACTGCAATGCACAGCACATGACATGGTGGGCACAGCACATTGCATGGTGGGCACTGCAATGCACAGCACATGACATGGTGGGCACTGCAAGGCACAGCACAACATAGTGGGCACTGCAATGCACAGCACATGACATGGTGGGCACAGCACATTGCATGGTGGGCACTGCAATGCACAGCACATGACATGGTGGGCACTGCAAGGCACAGCACGACAAAGTGGGCACTGCAAGGCACAGCACATGACATGGTGGGCACAGCACATTGCATGGTGGGCACTGCAATGCACAGCACATGACATGGTGGGCACAGCACATTGCATGGTGGGCACTGCAATGCACAGCACATGACATGGTAGGCACTGGGCACAAGAGAGCACATTACATGGGAGGGAGCAGCAGTCTGTCCCCTAGCACAATAATTACACAACACCTCCCTAACAAATTTACTAACCTTATCTCAACAGCATGGGAGATTTCCTTCCTCCCGGGCTCCTGTTGCTTAGGACAACATCAGCACCCCTCCCCCAGACAGCTCCCAGACACTGAGGATCTGTGTGTGTGTAACAGATCCTGTGATAGGAGACAGGCATGGGCAGAGACAGGACTCGGCTGCAGTGACTTGTCTCCTCTATGTGTGCAGTGCACAGAGGGCTCCTCTTCCTTCAGGAAGGCACACAGATATTCATAAGCTACTGGCATGGGCCTATATTGAGGGAGGGGCCTGGAGCTGCAGCTCCACTAGCCCCTATGTTAATCCGGCCCTGACTAAAGGCAAATCCACTGTGCAACACAAGTGCACTTGGAAGTGCAGTCTCTGTAGATCTGAGGGGGACATGAAAGGAAAATGAAAAACAGCATTTTTGCTTGCACATGATAGGATGATAAAAATCAGCCGAGTTTCCCCTCAGATCTACAGCGACTGCACTGCCAAGTGCACTTGTGGTGCACAGTGGGTTTGCCTTTAGTAAATCAACCCCAATATAACAACTAGAACCCATGTAAGAAATAGATGACATTTAGGGCCTATTCAAGATCCCTAGCATTGCATTAACATGCCTTACATTGTGTGTTAACATTTATGTTAAAGCAGCCCGATGGCTGCCAACGCACATTGTAATGGATCGAAAAACACACATGACCCGTCTAGCAATGCAGCGCACCACAATGTATGTATTGTGCCCTACTGTACACAGGGCCATGTTTAATATTGATTGGACCCTGGGCAAAAATTTTCTTCCCCCCCCCCCCCCCGCCATGCAGCATGCAGTTTCGCTTTCCACCTGCTTTGAGGCATACAATAAATAGCAGCTAGACTCAAAATCTGTTTACTGAATCAGATCAGGCGGCGATTCGATTGGTTGCCAGAGGTTACAGTGTATCGTTACCACTCACTGATTAGTTGCTAGAGGTTACAGCACATGATTTATGCTTGTTGATTAGTTGCTAGAGATTACTTTACATCAATACTGCTCACTGATTGGTTGCTAGGGGTTACAGCACATCATCTCCTCACTGCCTGCACACCATGGACCAAGGAGGTGAGGGGACCCAGTAATAGACAGAAAACTCCTAGGGATCCTCGGACTCCTGGGATCAGTGGCATAGCTGGGGGGGGTGATCAATTTCCAGCATGCCCCTTTATCTCCCCAGTGGGCAGCATTCCGTATAGGTGATGGTGGATATGACCTCAGAGGGGCATGATATACATATGAATACTTGCCTCTATTTACATATGAATGCTGCTGGTCCACCGCTATTTACATATGAATTCGGACACTATTTACATATGAATGCCGGTATTTACATGTAAACACAGGGTCTGCAGGTGAGTCATCTGTACACAACAATAGGGCAGAGCTGGGCAGCATTAGTAACAGAACTTCACACTGAGATATCAGCCACTGGATTAAAACCTCAAGGGACAAAGGGAACCTAAACTGGGATAGTTGGCATGTATGGGGCAGCTGCTTTGGGGCCCACAATAATGACAGGGCCCAGGGCAGCTGCCCCTTTTGCCTTGCCTTAAAGATGGCCCTGACTGTACAGTGCATTGGGATTTCAGTCACAATGAAAGCCAAAACACATAGAGCAGGTGAGTTGCAGTATTGCACGTGTTTTATGGCGTTTTACCAAATTGTGGTAAAATGTGCATTACCATAATATACAACGAGCAGTTCATTGCAGTACCCATGACTTTGAATGGTACCCCAATGCACGTTTCAATACACAAATAGGAGGCTCTGTGCATTGAAGAAAACAGGGAGTTTTTTTTTTTTTTGCATTGCGTTGTGTTGACAGCCCGTGTAAAATAAATAGGTTACCTTAATGCAATGCACTTTAACACGCAAAATACCACATGTTAACACACAGTGGATATAAAAAGTCTACACATCCCTGTTAAAATGTCAGGTTTCTGTGATGTAAAAAAATGAGACAAAGATAAATCATTTCAGAACTTTTTCCACCTTTAATGTGACCTTTAAATTGTACAACTTAATTGAAAAACAAACTGAAATATTTGGGGGGGGGGGTTGGGGGGGGGGGAGTAAAAATAAGAAAATAAAATAATGTGGTTGCATAAGTGTGCACACCCTCTTTATAACTGGGGATCTAGCTGTGTTCAGAATTAAAGCGGAGTTCCACCCTAAAGTGGAACTTCCACTCATCGGATTCCTCCCCCCCTCAATTGGCACCTTTCAGGGGGGAGGGGGGTGCAGATACCTGTATAATACAGGTATCTGCACCCACTTCTGGGAGCAGCTAGCCGCAAATGCCCGCCCACCCCCGTTGTGTTCTGGGAAATACACGGTTCCCACAACACAACGGGGACCAGTGTAGACGCGCAGCTCGACTCGCGCATGCGCAGTAGGGAACCGGGCAGTGAAGCCGCAACGCTTCACTTCCTGATTCCCTGGCCGAGGATGGCGGTGGGGGCAGCCGAGAGACGAGCGATCGATTGGCTTCGGCATCGCTGGACCCTGGGACAGGTAAGTGTCTATTTATTAAAAGTCAGCAGCTGCAGTATTTGTAGCTGTTGGCTTTTAATATTTTTTGTTTTAGTGGACCTCCTCTTTAAGCAATCACATTTAAACTCATATTAAATAGGAGTCAGTACACATACCTGCCATCATTTAAAGTGCCTCTGATTAACCCTAAATAAAGTTCAGCTGTTCTAGTAGGTCTTTCCTGACATTTTCTTAGACCCCTTTCACACTGGGGCCACCCGTGCGTTAGCGTTAAAGCGCCGTTCGTTTTAGTGGTGCTTTACCGCTGTTTAAGCTGTGCTTTTTGCCGCTAGCGGGGCACTTTTAACCACAAAGAAAGGGTTTAAAATGCCCATGCTGCGGCGCTTCAGAAGCACTGCCCATTCATTGCAATGGGCAGGGGCGTTTTAGGAGCACTGTATAAAGTGCACCCAAACCGCCCCAAAGATGCTGCTTGCAGGACTTTTTCTAAGGTCCCGCAAACGCACCGCCCCAGTGTGAAAACACTCGGGCGGCATGGGAGGCAGTTTTCAGGCGCTTTACAGGCACTATTTCTAGCGCTAAAATGCCTGAAAACTGCCTCATCCATGGTCTGCAGAGAGCTTCCAAAGAATTATATGAAGTTACACTTTTGCAAGGAAATCCTTCCCATCACAAAGGAGAATTGATTTATATAGAAGGTTTGGGGGGACAAACCACACCAGCAGTTAGAACACGGGTGAAATTGGCTATTGGCAAGGGATTAGATTATTGGACAAATGTTTTGGTATCAGAGTTACCCAAAAATATTCTTGGGATGGATGTACTTCAAGGTCAGTCAATTCAGACTGAAAGGGGTACATTCACATTCGGGTATCCTGATAAAGCGTATTTGGTTAGGGCAGTGAAGGCTGTGGTCAGAGGTCATGCAAAATGGACCCGTCTACATTCCTTCAACAGAGAAGCCAGTCTGTCTCAAGTAGTACAGACTTCCTGGAGGCATAGGCCATTGGTATCAGTAGGGGGACCAGTGCCCCATCACTGGTATCAGTGGGAAGACTAGTGCCCCATCAATGGTATCAATGGGAGGACTAGTGCCTCATCATTAGTATCAGGTGGATGACTAGTGCCCCATCATTGGTATCAGTGGAAGGACTAGTGCCCCATCATTTGTATTAGAAGGAGGACTAGTGCTCCATCACTGGTATCAGTGGGAAGTCTAGTGCCCCATCATTGGTATCAGTGGGGGGATTAGTGCCCCATCATTGGTATCAGTGGGAGAATTAGTGCCCCATCATTGGTATCAGTGAGAGGGCTAGTGCCCCATCATTGGTATCAGTGGGAGGACTAGTGCCTCATTATTGGTATCAGTGGGAGGACTAGTGCCCCATCATTGGTACTAGAAGGAGGACTAGTGCCCCATCATTGGTACTAGTAGGAGGACTAGTGCCCCATCATTGGTATCAGTGGGAGGACTAGTGCCCCATTATTGGTATCAGAGGTGAAAATTTTGCCCCACTGTTGGTGTCGGTGAGAGTAATAGAGCCCCAAGGGCCAGATAAAGGCTAGCAAAGGGCCACTTCCGGCCCCTCAGGCTGCAGTTTGGAGACCACCAGGGGCGTTGCTAGGTCTACAAAAGATCTGGGGCTGGAGCCCATAGCAGCGTAGTGAAGAAAGTCATACGCTTGGGCGGGCATACACATGTATATAATATACGTGTGTGTGTGTGTGTGTGTGTATATATATCCCCAGAGAGCCCTCCTTACATCAGGGTCCCCAGAAAGCCTCCCCATTGCATCAGGGTCCCCAGAGAGCCCACCTTACATTAGGGTGCCGAGAGAGCCTCCCCCTTAAATCAGGGTCCCCAGAGAGCCCCCAACTTACATCAGGGTCCCCAGAGAGCCTCCCCTCCCCTTGGGGACCCCTGCAGAGACTAGGGGCTATGGGCCCCAGATTCGGGGCTATAGCCCCAAAAGCCACCCCCTAGCGACGCCACTGGAGACCACTATGCTAGGACAACATATACACAAAGGGGCACATATAGAAAGCAGAGTATGGGACTTTTATCAAATTCACTGGTGGTGAAGAAATCATTTAAAAAACATACGCACCAGGAAGATTCACCTGCAGTGGATGTTTGGTGAATGCAATATTCACCTCTTTATAAAATATACCCCTCTGTGCTGCTCTGTTAGATCAGCATAGTCAACCTAGCAAGGAAGTGCAAAACTCACACTCTCATAGGGTTATTCCAAGCAAGAAAGATATTTTTTTTGTTCACATAATCTTTATTGAGCAAAGGTTTTGTATTTTACAACACAAATAGGCCTCAAACAACGGGCTCATAACAAAACCAACTATTTTACTTGTTTAAATACACTGCTTTGTGTTCTAAAACATATTGCCCTATAAATGATACAGAACCCTATAAACACCAAAAAAATGAAAAAATACTGTATGTTTCTGCAGAGAAAAGTACAATCTATAACAGCTCTTTTATATCATAAAATATACAAGTACAGGCAGAAAACAATTTTCAGAAGTAGAACAAATTAAGCAAACCTTTCCTGCCATCAAATCTTGCCTACTGGGGACGGAAATTGTTTGGCCAAGTTTTCTGTAACAGATAGTGCACACAATGCTCCTCTAACAGGCCTCCACCGAGCTTGTTCAAGGCACTGGTAAAATGTATCCTCAATTTTGTATCCCTAACAAAATTATGAAGGACGCAAGTAGCTCTCACTACATTGACAGCATTTTCAGGGGTCATCTCTATGTCATATTTTAACACCTTCCATTGGTTTGACAGAACGCCAAATGTGCTTTCCACCATACGGCGTGCACAACCATGTCTGTGGTTGAAGACACGTTCTTGGTGGCTCAGGTTTTCCTGTGCATATGGTCTCATTATATGTTCCCTCAGGGCAAAGTCCTTGTTGCCCACAAACGTGAATGGGTATTCCGGTCCTGTTCTTCCAGGCCATGGCCTGTTAGCAGGAATATTTTGATTGCTTTTGCTTAAGCATTGTCCAAGCTTGGAATGGCTGAAGAAGTTAGAATCACTACTGCTTTCAAAGGAATCAACATAGGTAAAATGTAAGTCTGCATCTACCACGGCCAGCAAGACTAATGAGAAATGCTTCTTGTAGTTGGAATATTTGCTTCCACTGCATGGTGGCATCACTACCCTTATACGTCCCCCCCCCCCCCATTACTCCTAAGCAGTTGGGGAAATTGACACGCTGCCAGAAGAGGTCAACAATCTCTCTCTGTCTTTCTTGCGTGGGAACTGCCATGACCACTTTCCGTAGGTTCTTCCACAAGGCTTTGCACGTTAACTGAACAATATAGCAAATTGTTGATTTGCCCAAGTGGCGTATTGGCGTATAACATGCACCCCAAGTTTAGGAGGGAAATTTAAGGGAAAAAAACTTACGTTTAAATGCCCATCAATGCAGCCTTATCAGTCAGTGTCCATCTGCAGCCTTGTCCATCATTGCAGAATGATCAGTGTCCAGCTGCAGCCTTGTCCAGTCTCACTGCAGCCTTGCCCAGTCTCACTGCAGCCTTGCCCAGTCTCACTGCAGCCTTGCCCAGTCTCACTGCAGCCTTGTCCAGTCTCATTGCAGCCTTGTCCAGTCTCATTGCAGCCTTGTCCAGTCTCATTGCAGCCTTGTCCAGTCTCATTGCAGCCTTGTCCAGTCTCATTGCAGCCTTGTCCAGTCTCATTGCAGCCTTGTCCAGTCTCATTGCAGCCTTGTCCAGTCTCACTGCAGCCTTGCCCAGTCTCACTGCAGCCTTGCCCAGTCTCACTGCAGCCTTGCCCAGTCTCACTGCAGCCTTGCCCAGTCTCACTGCAGCCTTGCCCAGTCTCATTGCAGCCTTGCCCAGTCTCATTGCAGCCTTGCCCAGTCTCATTGCAGCCTCATTTTTAAAATTAGCGCCGCCGAGATACACAGAGCTGGATGTCCTGTTTACTCGGCTCCTCTCGCAGTCCCGCCCCTTGGCCCGGCTCCTATGATGGACATAACACAGGTCCATAGGCGGGACTGGGCGTGGCTGCGAGTGGAGCCGAGTACACAGTACACTCGGCTATGTGTATTTCGGCGGTGCTCGCTCCTCTCCCCCTCACAGTCAGCGTGAATCGGGGTATAACGCACCCACGATTTCCCCCTGATTTTAAGGGGGAAAAAAGTGCGTGTTATACGCCGATAAATACGGTATATTGTACTTTTTTTTGCATATGCTAAAGACACCTTGGCACGACAGACAAATATCTCAGAGAGCAACAAGAACGAAAAAAAAAAAAAGAGCAGAGGAATGGTTCCAGAAACAGTAGGAGGGCGCCAATACTTCCACCAGCCACACCATCATTTGGTGTTGCACGTGGTTATAATGTCTGCTGTATTTTTTGAAAGCTGCTCAATTGTTTAATTTATGATTCAAATGTATTTTCTAAAATTAAAAGCGAACTATCCACATGTGGACCCTGAAGAGGCATCACAGAACATAGCCAGCTGGGTCCATTAAAGCAGAACTAAACCCATCGATTTAACAGGTCCAAAAACTGTTACATTCTGTGCATATGCCTGGAATGTAACTGTCACATTCGCTTGTGCGCTCAACCAAACTGTCAAACCATCAAATGTCATAACTGATCACATGTGAAGCACCATGGCAGTTGTTGAAGATCAAACAGAGGCCAAGATTGGAGCTTGATTGGCGGGAAATGATAAGAGGGTTTAGTTTCACTTTAAAGTGGTGTTCCGGCCGAAATTATACTTTTTAAATAAAAATACCCCTATAATACACAAGCTTAATGTATTCTAGTAAAGTTAGTCTGTAAACTAAGGTCTGTTTTGTTAGTTTAT
The DNA here is from genome assembly GCA_037952835.1 of Lithobates septentrionalis. Lineage (NCBI taxonomy): Eukaryota > Metazoa > Chordata > Amphibia > Anura > Ranidae > Lithobates > Lithobates septentrionalis. The sequence goes on from JBBDGP010000292.1 coordinate 11,881, forward strand.
AGCAGTAGTTTGTTATTTTATAAACTTACAGCAGGCCGTGGCCATCTTAAGTGTGGGCATCTGAAGCCAGACTGTATTTCTTCCTTGATCTCATCCTTGCAGATCTCGCACATGCTCAGTGCAGCACAAGCAGTTTAATAGGTTTCAGGTGAGTTTTCCATAGCAACGGCAGTTTCAGAGGAAGTTGCCGCCCCTTCCCAGAAGGCATTGCAAACAGGAAATGATGTGATGGGCCGCGGCCAGGGAGGAGGAAGTGAAAAATGAATACAGCAGATATACAGTAAGTGCTGAGAAAAAAAAAATATATATATTCAATTCGTTTACAGTGCACAGTTTAGTGAGGGATGCTGAAGAGTTGTAAAAGTGGGTGGAACTCCACTTTAAGCCCTGTGGCATCTGATATCAGCAATTCTAAATACCAGTGGAAACAATGCAGAAGACTGAACTGACTGGTCCTTCAACAACACAAACCTCCAGACAACTGATTTCTTGTCTTTTCTCAAACCAATGGCACCATCATGGAGGAAAGGACCAGCTGTTAGGGTCCTTTCACACTGGGGCGGTTTGCAGGCGCTATTGCGCTAATAATAGCGCCTGCAAACCGACCCGAAAGTGCCGCTGCTTTCATTCCAGTGTGAAAGCCCCGAGGGCTTTCACACTGGAGCGATGCGCTGGCAGGACGGTAAAAAAAGTCCTGCTAGCAGCATCTTCGGAGCGGTGAAGGAGCGGAGTATACACTGCTCCTTCACCGCTCCTGCCCATTGAAATCAATGGGACGGCACGGCTATACCGCTGGCAAAGCGCCTCTGCAGAGGCGCTTTGCGGTGGCTTTTAACCATTTCTCGGCCGCTAGCAGGGGGTAAAACCGCCCGCTAGCGGCCGCATACCGACGGTAAAGCGCCGGTTACAATAGCGGCGCTTTACCGCCGACGCCCGTCCCAGTGTGAAAGGGCCCTAAGGGGGCTCCAAACATATTCACAGAGAACAAAGTCCAATGTACTATTTTGCAATCTCAATGGTTCTACTCTTAGAAATAGGAACCAAATTGTAACCATGAGACATGATGGTTGAGATAGCTTAGATATAATGAGATTAATCTATTAGATGCCCCATGTAGACCTTCCTATCCCAATCAATTAGAATGAAAAATTGGGTATGTTGGCGCTACCTAAAATAGTTGTTCACTGGGATAGCCTGAAGTATAACACCCCTAATCGTATTCATAAATCTTATGAGGTGTGCAACATGTATGAACCCCCTTTTTTACAGTATGGGTGGTCCTACAGTAAGTGTGAACCCACTGGTCATATACTATGGGGTCTCTGGTAAAAAACACGTGTCGCACAGCTTGCTGGGTCCTACAGCGTCTGGAAGGGAAGCCAAAGGCTGCATTCCATGTTATGCATTTATTAATAACCATATAACAATGCGGTGATATATATATATTGTGTTGTCCTGGTCTGATACCATATGCGTAATCGACATATATTATAATCGCATAGAGCAAAACAGATATAACAGCCCAGGAAATCCAACAGTTAAATCTTCAACATGTATTGCAACAGTCCCATATATTGCTGTTCTATGATTTATTCAGGTTCCCACAGGTGACTTAGGTGCTCCAACAATTTGTCAGGTGACTCTCGTGCTCCCCCTTTGGTTACTTACTCACCAACTCCCAGAACCCCACCAGGGGTATGATGCTTGTGGTGTAGTTCGCTGGGTCACTTCACTTGTTGTTCCGTATGACAGATAATCAGCTACCAGAATCCGCACCGGGGTGGTCCACCTGAATTGGGAATGGATCGCCTTGCTGCTGTGTTTTATGTTGGATGTCTCCTATGCTTTCCAATCCTTGGAGGTGTTGCTTCCCCTCATATATTGTAAAAAAAGAGAGCTTCCATAGCGTAATAAAGTTTGACCACTTTATTTAAACTTCATACGCCCGCAATCCGGGGATATTTAAACATAATGGGTATGAATAGAGCAAAATTAATTAGCAAAAAGGAAAACAAAATTTTAAAATCCAAAAGGAAAAAATTGATACTAAATTAATAAAAGTAGCGCTTTGCAGGCGCTATTGTTAGCGCTGTAGCGCCTGCAAAGCGCCCCAGTGTGAAAGGGGTCTTAGAAATAAATACACTTTAATCCATTTTATTGCACACAAACACAATATATTTCCCACTTTTTTGGAAAAATATATTGTGGTGTCGAGTAAATAGATACCAAACATGTCGGGATTTAAATTGCGCACGCCTGTGAAAAGGCAACAAACTACAGTATCTAAAAATTATCCATATTTGACACTTAAACAAGTTATCAGTTTACAGTTAAAATATGGCAGCTAGAATTACTGCTCTCACCATGATGTTCTCAGTGATACCTCACATGTGTGCTGCAATCACTGATTACACATGTGGTTTTGCCTTTGCGCTGCAGCACAGGTTTGGGAGGGGGGATTAGGGCAAAAAAAATTCAACTTTTTTTTTTGCTTCTGCTGTTCTGAGATCGCGAGAGGAGAGGAGAGTTGATCCACACAGGGGGCATCTACACTGATTATCAGTGCAGCCCCAACAGTGCCCACAAATGCTGCCAATCTGTACCCATCAGTGATGCCCAGTGCCCATCAGTGCTGCCTTTCAGTGATGCCCAGTGCCCATCAGTGATGCCTATCAGTGATGCCAATCAGTGCCGCCTATCAGTGATGCCCAGTGCCCATCAGTAATGCCAATCAGTGCCACCTATCAGTGATGCCCATTGCCCAGTGATGCCAATCCGTGCCACCTATCAGTGATGCCCAGTGCCCATCAGTGATACCTATCAGTGCTCATCAGTAATACCTATTGGTGCAAAATAGAAACTAAGAAAAAAAAATCTCTCTTTTTTCATTTGTTTAGAAAAAAAAAAAAAACACTTCCCGCATGCGGTATGCAGAATGACGGCCGGAAAGTGGTTGTTATCCTGACTGGGTGTCACATGACGTCCAGCAGGATAAGCCGCTAGCGTGCAGCGTGGCGATTGGTGGTGTGCCAGTCTGACACACTGCATCTCTGATCTTGGTAAAGAGCCTCCGACGTCGGCTCTTCATCACGTGATCAGCCTTGTCCAATCCGATTACAGTGTAAATAGGAAGAGCTGTTTATCAGCTTTTTCCTCCACTCACACTAACCAGCGCGACAGGCCGCCTATCAGTGAAGGAGAAAGTCTACGTATTACAAAGTTTTGTAACAGAAACAAAGAAAAATTTTTTTCAAAATTTTTGGTCTTTTTTTTTTATTTGTATCGCAAAAAAATAAAAACCCAGAGGTGATGAAATACCATCAAAAGAAAGCTCTATATTGTAGGGGAATAAAAATGATAAAAAATGTCATTTGGGTAGAGCGTTGCATGACCGCGCTTTTTTTATTCAACATGCAACAGCGCTGAAAATTGGTCTGGGAAGGAAGGAAAGGGGGGAGGGGAGTGCCCGGTACTGAAGGGGTTAAATACCACCAAAAGAAAGCTTATGAGGAAGAGAGAGCACAGCCTGCACCTCCTCCCGGCTCTCCCCCCTCTCCTTCCAGCACTGGGCTGACAGAAGTAGTGATGCCGCTGTCACTACTCCTGTCAGCCTTATAGTAGAAGGAACTTGTGGTGCCCCCATCCCTACTATACACGCTGCGCCCAAGGCAGCTTTCCCCTCTGCCCCCCCCCCCCCCCCGCAGGTGATTCTCACCCCTCTACACACATTCTGGTGAAGTCTGTGGGGTGTCCCCGGAGATCAGAATACAACGTCCAGAACCTTCTTCTGCTCCTCCATTCTATCGCTCAGGGGTGAGCCCGGACACAAAGTCTCCTCCTCATCCTCGGAATGATAGCGGTGAGGGCGTCAGACATGTACCGAGTTCTCCCCTTCACACACCGGATGAAGATGCGCCCTCCCTCCTCACACCTAGCCCGCCAGCACACAAACGCAGCGCCATCGCTCAACGAAGCGCCTCAACTCTCCAGACATAAACACAGGCGGCACACGTGTGTGACTCCTAGCCCCGCCCCCCCGGCGTGACAGTCCACCCCTTTCTAAGGAGCTGGTCCAGCCACGCCGTGTGATTGGTGGAGGCGGGCGGCCTTGCCCTTTGATAGGCCTGGAGAAGGCGCAGGCGTGGTGTGCTGAGCGGATTTGGCGCGCTTCCTGTTCCTGTCGGAGCGCTCTGGTGGTCTGTCTTGTCATTATGCCGAAGAGGTCCTACCCGTTCGATAGTCTGGCCCCGCCGCAGATCAAGACTCGTATCGGGCAGAAGGAGCTGAGCCAGGGCGTGTGTGGGGAGAGCATGAAGAGGGAGATATTCGGTGAGGAGGGGAGTACAGGCCTGCCTGGGAGTTGTAGTTCTCCAGAGCGGAGTGTGTATGGAGGAGCCCAGCATGTATGTATGGAGGAGCCCAGCATGTATGTATGGAGGAGCCCAGCATGTATGTATGTATGTATGTATGTATGGAGGAGCCCAGCATGTATGTATGTATGTATGTATGGAGGAGCCCAGCATGTATGTATGTATGTATGTATGGAGGAGCCCAGCATGTATGTATGTATGGAGGAGCCCAGCATGTATGTATGTATGTATGGAGGAGCCCAGCATGTATGTATGGAGGAGCCCAGCATGTATGTATGTATGTATGTATGGAGGAGCCCAGCATGTATGTATGTATGTATGGAGGAGCCCAGCATGTATGTATGTATGTATGGAGGAGCCCAGCATGTATGTATGTATGTATGGAGGAGCCCAGCATGTATGTATGTATGTATGGAGGAGCCCAGCATGTATGTATGTATGGAGGAGCCCAGCATGTATGTATGTATGGAGGAGCCCAGCATGTATGTATGTATGGAGGAGCCCAGCATGTATGTATGTATGGAGGAGCCCAGCATGTATGTATGTATGGAGGAGCCCAGCATGTATGTATGTATGGAGGAGCCCAGCATGTATGTATGTATGGAGGAGCCCAGCATGTATGTATGTATGGAGGAGCCCAGCATGTATGTATGTATGTATGGAGGAGCCCAGCATGTATGTATGTATGTATGGAGGAGCCCAGCATGTATGTATGGAGGAGCCCAGCATGTATGTATGTATGTATGTATGGAGGAGCCCAGCATGTATGTATGTATGTATGTATGGAGGAGCCCAGCATGTATGTATGTATGTATGGAGGAGCCCAGCATGTATGTATGTATGTATGGAGGAGCCCAGCATGTATGTATGTATGTATGGAGGAGCCCAGCATGTATGTATGTATGTATGGAGGAGCCCAGCATGTATGTATGTATGTATGGAGGAGCCCAGCATGTATGTATGTATGGAGGAGCCCAGCATGTATGTATGTATGGAGGAGCCCAGCATGTATGTATGTATGGAGGAGCCCAGCATGTATGTATGTATGGAGGAGCCCAGCATGTATGTATGTATGGAGGAGCCCAGCATGTATGTATGTATGGAGGAGCCCAGCATGTATGTATGTATGGAGGAGCCCAGCATGTATGTATGTATGGAGGAGCCCAGCATGTATGTATGTATGGAGGAGCCCAGCATGTATGTATGTATGGAGGAGCCCAGCATGTATGTATGTATGTATGGAGGAGCCCAGCATGTATGTATGTATGTATGGAGGAGCCCAGCATGTATGTATGTATGTATGGAGGAGCCCAGCATGTATGTATGTATGTATGGAGGAGCCCAGCATGTATGTATGTATGTATGGAGGAGCCCAGCATGTATGTATGTATGTATGGAGGAGCCCAGCATGTATGTATGGAGGAGCCCAGCATGTATGTATGGAGGAGCCCAGCATGTATGTATGGAGGAGCCCAGCGTATGTATGTATGGAGGAGCCCAGCGTATGTATGTATGTATGGAGGAGCCCAGCGTATGTATGTATGTATGGAGGAGCCCAGCGTATGTATGTATGTATGGAGGAGCCCAGCGTATGTATGTATGTATGGAGGAGCCCAGCGTATGTATGTATGTATGGAGGAGCCCAGCGTATGTATGTATGTATGGAGGAGCCCAGCGTATGTATGTATGTATGTATGGAGGAGCCCAGCGTATGTATGTATGTATGTATGGAGGAGCCCAGCGTATGTATGTATGTATGTATGGAGGAGCCCAGCGTATGTATGTATGTATGGAGGAGCCCAGCGTATGTATGTATGTATGTATGGAGGAGCCCAGCGTATGTATGTATGGAGGAGCCCAGCGTATGTATGTATGGAGGAGCCCAGCGTATGTATGTATGGAGGAGCCCAGCGTATGTATGTATGTATGTATGGAGGAGCCCAGCGTATGTATGTATGGAGGAGCCCAGCGTATGTATGGAGGAGCCCAGCGTATGTATGGAGGAGCCCAGCGTATGTATGCATGTATGTGTGGGGTGTGTTCCTTCCTGTAGGTGATGGGGAAGCCTCACTGATCAGACAACTGCAGATCGCCTGATGTGATTGGTTCTTCGTCTTCTCTCAGTGCCCCCATAGCAAGCCTCTTCCTATAGGGCAGTGATGGTGAACCTTGGCACCCCAGGTGTTTTGGAACTACATTTCTCATGATGCTCATTCACTCTGCAGTGTAGAGTATCTAGGGAAATGTAGTACCAAAACATCTGGGGTGCCAAGGTTCGCCATCACTGCTATAGGGGCACTCGTACAGGTTGGCCCCTGAGCCGTGCTGTGTGTATCTATTGACACACAGTGCAGCTTGGCCCCGCCCCCCTGCTGTGCTCGCAGGATTTGATTAGCAGCAGGAATACCGAGTACTACTGACCCTCCTGTGAGAAGAGCTGCTGTAGATGGGCACAGTGCTGGATGGGGCTCAGGGAAGTATTTTAGAGTCTGGTGGGTGGAGAGGAGCACACAACTCTCACTGGAGCTTTCTCATTGTGTCCAGTGTTTTTGGCACATAAATTCATACACCCAGGGATGAGGCATACAGCAGTCTCTTCTAATGCGTCCCATTGGCCAGCTGTATGTCATTATACAGGCTCTGCGCACTGTACTGTGTACATGAAGCTTTGTCAATGTAAATGCATCAATACATGTGGAGATGTGTGCTGACATTTAATACAGAGTCAATATCTGGTGAGCGCGGATGGGCTCAGTCATGTTCAAATCCTGGTCCCAAACCCACCTGAGCAATCGCGCCAGGAAGCTGCCAGTGCACACCGCCAATCATAGGCAGTGAGGCATTTCCCGACCCGCAGCTCCCCATACACGCGCTGCTCATGATTGGCAGTGATGGCTTCCTGGCAGGATTGCTCAGGTGGGTTGGGACTGGGATCCAAACACGTCTTAAGGTCATCTCTACTGGTGAAGGATGGGTTTGTGTTTGGTCAAAAAAATGCAGAAGTCGTCACCTGTCATTCTCTGGCCAATAAACTGCTGAAGGGAGCAGCTGATGTACACCCAGGGGTGGGGGTGACCTCTCGACCTGTGATTCAGAGAAGTAGTCTTATCACAAACTGGAACTTACAAGATGTGATATTGAGTGGTGGTTTTATTCTTATTTTTAGAGAAAACAAAGAAGCTCTTGTTCAGTGGTGCACAGGCGATTATGGGAAACCAGTCAAATGAAAACCAGAATAATGTGGAGATGGATATTCCTGCACCTGAGCTGCTGGCCGGACAAACTACAATTGGACAAGACGGAAAGCTGCGCAGAGCCCCTCATACATGTAAGGATCACTGGGAACATTGTGTGGCATTGCAATTGAAGTGATTGCTCCTGTGTTTGATCAACTGAGATGACGTGTATCGATGGATGCTCTTTTATAAGACTGGTGTGCTCACTTGGATGGATGTGCTATGTATGAGTGCAAGCAGCTAGTCACACTTGTTGTATACTGCACTGCATAAACACTTTCCTGAGACTGATCAGAAGATAAGGTATGTCTATCAAGGAGCCATCATGTAGGACCTCCTGCCTTCCAAAGAATAGGATATCTTGGGGCTTGCTCTAAAGATCTTTATTGCAAGGTTCAGGTGAAAAGATGAACCACCTCTGTCCCTTTTACCAATTTTCCCCAACAAAGAAAGTGCACTTAAGAGAATTTTGACTCTTCCTATATATATATATATATATATATATATATATATATATATATATATATATATATATATATATATATATATATATATATATATATATATATATATATATATATATATATATATATATATATATATATATATATATATATATATATATATATATATATATATATATATATATATATATATATATATATATATATATATATATATATATATATGCAACAATTGTCATTCTTGCACTGGGGGGAGTGCAGGAAGAAAGCTACACCTTGGTTGGTTTTATCAGTGACCAATTTGGAAATGCTTACTATGCTGAAATGGTATATTCCATACTTTGTACAAGTTTGTGGATATAAAACTCTTCTCCAGAAACGTCCTAAATATAAACTCTTCATGTCAGTCCAGTGTCTAACACCATGGACTTCTGCAGCATATGCTGTGTTTTTTACATGTGTTTTAACAAAGGGGACCTTTTTTCATACAGGCTTTCCGATCGGGTTCCGCCTGTCTGAGGAGAGCTGGAATCTGACGGGTCCATCTCAGCACAAACCTGTCATCTGCCTGTTCCGCAGGGATCAAAGCGGAGTCTGCCGGGTGGGCTGCCCGTGTGAAAGGACCCTAATGCCTCGTTTCCACTGTTCGGGTCGGTACAGTTTGAATGGCCTAGAATGGTCCGCTCTCTTCTGGTGAGCGTTTCCACTGCAAGTGGGACCACAAGGGGCCATACAGGGTTTAGAAAAAATGCCTCAGCATAGCACAGCAGAGGGTTTTCTGTCAGCCAATCAGTGGAATGTATCGTAGCTCTGCCCTAACCGAACTGTTCCATTTTCTATGGCCCCACATCTGAAGCAGGACCCTGAATGGAGCGGTACGGTTCGGTTGTATCATGGGCCGCTTTCATAATGGAAACACCCAAAATAGCGTACCGATCTGCTCAGTGGAAACGAGGCATAACAGAGTTCATACATGGGGGTCGATTTACTAAAATTGGAGAGTAAAATCTGGTGCAGCCATGCATAGAGACCAATCAGCTTGTGTGGTGTGTGTTTTTTTTTTTTTTTTTTTTTGCAAAGCTTAATTGAACAATATGAAGTTAGAAGCTGGTTACCATGCACAGCTGCACCAGGTTTTAGTAAATCTCCCCTATTTATTTTTTCCCTTGCTTTTTCTGCTGAAGTGCCATCGTATTGTATTCCATAATGATATGGCTGGGAGATTTGCTAAAACTGAAGCACTTTTGCTTGATTCCTCATCAGCACATTCAGTGCTGACAGGGGCATCCTTCCCCAGCCGGGACAACAGTGATTATTGCTAGTGGCTACAATGGCCACTAGCAATCGCATGTAAAATCCAGGAGGCTGGTTGTACCCCGGTTGATCAATCAGTTTTGGTACATTCAGTCTGCCCGTACATCGTTCCCATCTCAGTTGGTTTCTGCTGACCCGGCTGAGATTTAAACCAGTCTATGGCCGGCTTAACCCACCAAATCTTATAAGAAAACCCAAGCATTGTAAAGGGGATCTTGTTTGGCTGTTATGGGATTTGAACTTGTATAATCTGATGCAGGTTATTTTATTTTTTTTTAATTTTAACATGGGTATTTAGACTAGACTAAAGACAATTTCAGAAAGGTTTGGGCAATTCTGAAAATGAGTTTTCATTGCAAGTTTAATTTAATTCTGTCGTGTACATAAAAATATGGCCACAGATTTTATAATCTAATTGTTCTTAAATCCAGGTTTAGAACGCCCCAGTGCCTCATGCAACCTGTTTTTGACTTGACCTCTAATGCTTGTTAGGCTGTACCTTTAATAGTTAGACTCCATCTCACTTCTGTCAGCTTTAAAGGCTGTTGGTGACTCATGAGAGATAAAAGTCCTCAGGCAGCCACTGGTGACTGGTCATAGTTGGTAGGAGTGTTGGTGTGAAGATCCATATTCTGTCAACATACAGAAAAACTTTACCTATAACAACTTGGTAAAAAATTTTTTTAACAAGGAACATGCATTCCACGTTTGTTAACATGAATGTGTGCAGTAAATTGCCTCCCAGCATTGCTTCTGTTTCTTCTTCCTGGAGGCTGCCATTTTTTTGCTGAAGCCCAGAGCCCCTGAACAGCAGTAAATCCTAAAACTATTGATTTTAAGTTTCCAAAAAAGCATTACATTCCTAGAATGCTGTGATTGCAAACTGTCACATTTGCATGTGTCTTCAACCAAACTGTCAAACCATCAAATGGCTGGTGTCATCATATCTAATCGCATGTGCAGCACCATGGCAGTTGCAGATCAAACAAAAGCAGCTTCCTTGGCTGTAAAGGATAGGAGGGCTTTAAGGCTGTCAGCAGATTGACCTCTACAAACTTGGCAGTCCTAAAAATTTGAGAGGAACTGGGCATGTGCAGAGCAGGATGATCCAGTGTATTACTGGATTATGTACAGTATAGGCACTAATGTTTTACATAGCTATACCCGTGAAAGGGGCCAACCTGAAGTGATCTAGCTGGACTGACCAAAGTTCCACTTTAAAAATTCGGTTTTACCCTTTTTTTTTTTTTTTTTTTTTTTTTTACATTTCTTGTGGGCAGAAAAATACAACTTTTTGATGGGCGCACTGGCCATCTAATTCCACCTGCAAGAAATGTAAAAAAATCAGCCCATCACAAAGTTATTTTTTGCAGTACTGGCCATCTAATTCCTCCCACGTCTAGAAATCTGCCCATCATGGACATAAACTCGCCACGGGATCGCAGGGCACAATCTTACAGAAAATAAAAATCCTGTCGGCTGTTGTGCGCCTGTGCTGTCTCACCGTCACAACAGCTGATGGTAAAATCAGCTGTTGTGCCGTTGCGTATGGCGCATGCGCCCTTCAGCCCGGGCACTTTTTCGACAGAACACCGGCACACCCACTTCAGCGTCAAAGCTAGAGTTATCCAATCAAGAAGCACGAGATGTGCAGATTGTAGGGCTATAGATCTGACTTGGTAGGGGTTGTCAGACCTTTGCCCTAAGATCCTGGCACATGGACCTTCTATACAGCATGCTGGCATGGGACCGGATTTTCTTCTTGGGTTTCAGAAAGGGAAAATTTACTGTATAGGACTTGGAAGCCATTTTGCTTAGATGCTCCTGTGATGTATTTAACTGATTTAAAACTGGAGGTCCACTAAGGCTTTGAATTTGCTGGGAATTTTTATATTTCAAGGAACTGTTGGTAAGATGGAATTTGCAGTTCTGTACACCTGATGTGGCTCTAATCGGGGGTTTCCACTGTCAAAGTGCCTATACTGTTTAAAATCCAGTAATATACTGTCTCATCCTGCTCTGCATGTGCTCAGTTGCTCTCTGTTCTTGGCACTGTGTGGAAAATCGGAGCCACTAGCGGCCAATCTGCTGACAGCTTTAAATTTTACCATTTAATCCTGATGGTGCAGTAGAGCCTCCCAATTGCAAGGGTAAAGAATTGATCTGTCAGGAAGGTCTGAATGGCATCATGTAATCACCTACTAAAGATGGGAGAGCATTCATTTGAGCAGAGTGAGTGAACCTGGCTGGTTGTGCTTAGGATGGAGGGGAGAGATGACTTTTTGCAGTACGGTGGTGAGTACAGCTAACTGTACACCTGAATGATACATTTTATAAGCTTCTCCATGAAATCGTATCTGAGTATTAAAGGATTCCTTCCTATGGGAAATATTCACTATGCAGTAACTGGTTTTAATTGTCTTAACCTGTTGGCACCGAGCGCATGCCAATAAGCGGCCTCTCGTTGAGCGGGCCTTTGCACAGAGTGGCCACAAATTTGCATGCATAAGCGCCAACAGAGCTGTGCTGAGAGAGTGCGCTCCCGGCACTGAATGGCGGATACAGGAATGCTTCCGATTTGCTGCTTGCGATCGGGAGTTTTCTGACCCTTTGACAGCCAATCACAGCAGTCATATGTATGGCCATAAGCCCAGCCCTGCCTTCCTGCTGTCAAAAACCCATTAGAGCTGGCACCAAGGGGTTAATATATAATTTGTTTGTATCGGGGGGGGGGGGGGGGGGGTGTATGGATCTGTAAATATTGCATTTTTTTTTTCATATAAAAACATGTTTAAGCACTGCAGAGATATCTTTCTCTTCCAAGCAGCAGTGCCCGCTGAAGCATCCAAGGCTTGCTCGTCCTGTGTGCGATCCGTCGGGGTCCAAGAAACCTGCAGACTGTGTGAACGGTACAGTTGCAGACATTGCAGTAAATCTTGCTGTTGCTGTTCAGCAGTAGTTTGCGCCTTCTGCAGAATATCTTTGTGAGTATCTGCCCCTTAACCTTTTTATGTCTTTTGTGTGATGTTTCCCCTCACCCCCCTCTTCAAAACCTGTGCTGACAGTATGGCCCGATTCACATTGCTGCAACTTTCACACCGATATCCCAGTGACTTTCGGCACCACTTGCATATCAGAATATTTAACAGAAGTCCATGCAGGCCATGCTGAAGTCGGACCAAAAGTAGTGCAGGAACCTTTTTCTAAGTCTGAGTGGCTCAAGTTGCTCCTGTTGGAAGGGTTCCCTTCTACTGCATGGGGTGCGACTTGACATGTGCTCCCAGTCAGATTGCATGTTGCACCAGTGTGAACCGGAACATAAGACTGTTACTGACCTCCTCCTTACAATACTAGCTGTTCTGGGGGCTTACAGCCAATTTGTAGTAAGAACTGGCTTTAAACCCCCAGTTAAAAGTGTAAGTTCACCTTTTGGAACACGTTGCATGTTCTAACCATTTTTAGGGTGGAACATGCTTCATTTAGCTCCTGCAGCTAGTTCATCCAATTCTTCCTCCATGGTGTGACATCAAGAAGGGGATATTCTCCCTGCACCCACTGTCGCAATTCAAATGCAGTGTGTCCATGCAGGCCTCCACCCACACAGCTGCTTCATTCAGTTTCCTGTGAATTGACTACAACTACCATCCACCGTGGTTGACGGCCTGTAGTTGTGAATCAACTGTGAGGGCACTGATGAGCATCCTTGTAGTTTGTTCACACGCCCTGCAGCTTTCAAACAGTCAGTCTGTAGGCAGGCATGGTCTGAAAGCTGCAGGACTTGTCTGCAGAAGCCTGGCATTGCACCCCTGAGCCACTGATCACAAGTGCAATGCTCTCCAGGCTCCTGCAGGAAAAAATAAATGCAATTTACTTTAAAAAAAAAAAAAAAAAAGTTGGGCTTTAACTTTGCAAGATTATGAGAATACAGTTCTGAGAAACAGGCTAGCTATTATAATGTAAAGCCGAATATGAGATCGTGTTCAGTGACTAGACCTGCGAGGAACATCTTGGGAGACTGAGGTTATCAGTCTGCTGCATAAATTAAATCCTGTGCTTCATGTCTTAAATTGACTAATTACATGTCATGTCTTAAATTTGACTAATTACACATTCACAACAAAGTGGTCAGAACTTATTTACTTAAAGGTGCAAGTGAAGTTGCTGTTACTAAAGGCAAATCCACTTTGCACTGAAAGTGCACTTGGAAGTGCAGTCACTGTAGATCCGAGGGGGCCATGCAAGGAAAATAAAAAAACATTTTAGCTTGCACATGATTGGATGATGAAATCAGCAGAGCTTCCACCTCACTTCAGATCTACCCCTTAGATTTAGAGCGACTGCACTTCCAAGTGCACTTGCAGTGCAAAGTGGATTTGCCTTTCGTAAATAACCCCCTTGTATTTTGTTAAACCTGGAAAGAGCTGAAATCTAGTTTTGCAATGCAGATTCTTTGGATGTTTTTTAATACATTTTTGTGTAATCTGTGGTGTGGGGTTTTTAATTTTTAAAATTGCAGTCATGGTGTGAAATTCATATTAGAATGACCTCATCTGTGATTTATGATACATTTGGATATTGTACACTGCAGATCACTCATGCTTAACTAACGTCTTTATTTAAAACCTTTCTTTCCTCATTCCAGAGAGAATGAATTCGGTGAGCGAGTTTACTGCACATCATGTTCTGTTTTTGAAATGTAAAGCAGGGGTTTGATTGTGACTAACACATGTTGCCTCTGTTTTATTATCTCCTGCAAATATGTAAATTGGAATGTTTATATTGATGATTTTTATATGTAAAACTAAAATAAAGTTTGTAAAAAAACGAAAAAACCTTTGACCACTGAGTGGCGGTGTAAACTTGGTGATGACTTCTCCTATAACACAAGCCCTGTGCTCTACTCTTGGGCTTCTTTCACACTGAGGTGCTATAGTGCTAAAAATTAGGGCTGGAACAACTAATCAACTATGAAAATCGATTAATTTCATAATCAATTGGCCAGTAACATAATGGGGTTAAAAAAACTAAAAGGAGCCCTTTATAGTGCAAAGAGCAAATAATTGCTACTGTAAATATTACTTTCACAGTTCTACAGTAAAAAATGAACCCCTCACAGTAGTGATCACATTTTCTTTTTTTTTTTTTTTTCTTTTCTGTTTCTACTGCAATCCAGTACTCGGGTATTAGACTGTTAGAAGGGGAAAATTGGTGACAGACACAAACGTCTATAAAAGATTCTAGAGAACAGAGCAGCAAGGTGGGACTTTATGAGGCGCAAGGTATATAGAGCCAAGCGCCTCCATCCCAGATAATTTGAACAAAAAAGGTTGGCCTTTATGAGGCATGCGCCCCAGGAGCTAACACAACAATGAACATGGCAGGTACACAAAATAATAGAACTAAAAATGTTGCATGAAAGCATTACATGACATCAATTGGCATTTAATTGTATATAATATCTGACAGATGTAAAAATAACATAATTAATTCATACTGTAAAAAACCAAATTCATTTATGGCATGTCTCTATAGTAACTATATATCAATTGGATTTTACCAATCAGGGATACAAAGGTAAGATAATAATGAAATTTGAAAATAAGGGGGCAGCTATTGGCACATAATTAGTTCATACTGTAAGCATTGTAGATGACCAAATTCATTGAAGTGTGTCTCCATGATAAACTGCTGTAATTGGTACAATCCAATTGGTATGTGAGGTAGTTAGTGGTAATGTAGTATAAGCGCAAGGGCATCTATTGGCTTGACGCGTTTCGTGGCGATTGCCACTCTTCAGGAGCAGGTATATGAGGTAGGTGTCTATGATTATTAAAACGTGGAGGAAGAAGAAACCCGATGTACTACTTACAAATATTCCTATGAGTTTGGGCACGGAGGTTGACCGAAGAGACATCAGCCCCCGGGAGCTGAGGTGGACTAACCCAGATACACAGCAATGTAAGTCACTAGTCCCCAGGGATGCACCCCCATGAATTTCAAAATTAATGTGATCCACGTAGTAGCCATCTATAAAGGAGAGGATATGTGGTTAAATATAATGTGGAAATATGTAGTAGGTGATTAGTAAGAAAAGTGTAATAGTGCAGGCACCGAACAGTGACAGGGAGGTGAAGCAGAATGTGGGAATGACTGACACGAGAGAAGAAAAAAAAGAGGTATGGGGGGGGGGGGCTAGCAAGGTTACCTGGGGAAAAAGTGTGGACAATGGAGGTGCACAGAGGCCATAGGGGTAGCAACCATGTGGGGGGCTAGGAATCTGAGTATAAATACTCCAATATGGTCATGGGTGTACACAATGGAGGACGCCAGATAGAATCAAGTTTATTCTATCTGGCGTCCTCCACGAGGTGACTAGCGTCGGATAGCGAGCAGCTGTTGCTGTTCGGCGCTGTCTCCTTCCATTGGCTGCCTAGCGTGTCGATGTACACCCATGACCACATGGGAGTATTTATACTCCCGGCTGATTCTCAGACCCCACATGGTTGTTACCCCTATGGCCTCTGTGCACCTCCGGACCTCCATTGTCCACACTTTTCTTCCAGGTACCCTTGCTGGTTCTCTCTCTGCCCCCCCCCCCCCCCTTACACTTTTTTTTTTTCCTTTCCTCTTTTCTCTCTTGTGTCACCTAGTCATTCCTATTATTCTGCACCTATCCTACATTCTGTTTCACCTCCTTGTCACTGTTCGGTGCCTGCACTATTACACTTTTCTTACTAATCCCCTACTACATATTTCCACGTTATATTTACCCACATATCCTCTCCTTTATAGATGGCTACTACGTGGATCACATTAATTTTGAAATTCATGGGGGTGCATCCCTGGGGACTAGTGTCTCTTACTGGATTTGCATTGCTGTGTATCTGGGTTAGGGTTAAAAACAAAGAGCTGCGCTTAGAACAATAGGTTAGGTATGCTGCCTCCCTTAAAAGAGCTTCCCTAGGGATTCTCTATTGACTAGAAATATATATAACAAGGGTTGTGGCGCTTCCTATGGGGTACTAGATGGGAAGGGTGGTTGTGGTGTACACGGGTAGTTACCCTCAATAAATCCTAATGGAGGTACCTGGTGGCTACCAGGGAAAAGCTTTGTTACCGTAAGGGTATATGTCTGTACCTACACACACACACACCCACATGCCCCCACATATATCAACAGAGATAATGTCTCCAATGGTGGTTCATTCAGACCTTATTTTAAGGGGTGTGGGCTGAGGCCCCTATAGCTGTGATACATATGCCACCACTAGGTGAGATACCTATACCATATGTGTGTAACCTTATGTGCGCTCTGCTGACAAAATAATCCAAACACTCTACTGACCGTGCAAAGTAAACATCCATAAAAATATGTTACCAAAACATTACATATTGTAATCAAAATTAGTGCAAATAGACATATTGTGATCAAAATAAGTGCAAAAAAAAACCAGTATTAACAGTTTTTCAGTGATTATAGTCCTTAAGGAAAAAACTTGTTCAAATCCAGTGTTCCAAACAATTTCGTGACTTGAGTGCTCTCAGATAATTCCTGTGACTTTTGTGCGCCCCCTTGCGGATCCCCACTCACCAGATCCAATAACCCCGAAGAGGGGCAACCAGCATAAGGTGTCTCAGTCACGGTCTCTTCTCCACGCTAATCGAGCGGGCTATACAGGATGATTTTCGTTGGTTTTCCCAATAGATTCCCGGGACCTCCTATTTCAGATGGAGCTGGTAGTATGGGGTATTCCAATCACAATTTTCTCTCCCCCACCGTCCTCCCGGGTATCCAGGTACTTCCTACTATTGGGTAGAATGTTCACAATGGCTCCCTCATGGAAAGAAAAAATAGGAAGCTTCCATGGTGTAGTATGTATGAAGGCTTTTATTCAAAAAAACTCCATCAGCAGGCAGCGGAGTAAAATATATATAAAAACAAACTTAAAAACAATAAGCTAGCTCAAAAAGGAGCCTGAGAGCAGACCCGTAGCGGTGTGAAGATGGCGTGCCGCTGGTTGGAGCTGTTTGCGCTCCACCTGCGTTCCAGCTAGGGTCCGTAACCGGAAGTGACGTAGCGCTACGTCACTTCCGGTTACGGACCCTAGCTGGAACGCAGGTGGAGCGCAAACAGCTCCAACCAGCGGCACGCTATCTTCACACCGCTACGGGTCTGCTCTCAGGCTCCTTTTTGAGCTAGCTTATTGTTTTTAAGTTTTTTTTTTTTATATATATTTTACTCCGCTGCCTGCTGATGGAGTTTTTTTGAATAAAAGCCTTCATACATACTACACCATGGAAGCTTCCTATTTTTTCTTTCCATGAGGGAGCCATTGTGAACATTCTACCCAATAGTAGGAAGTACCTGGATACCCGGGAGGACGGTGGGGGAGAGAAAATTGTGATTGGAATACCCCATACTACCAGCTCCATCTGAAATAGGAGGTCCCGGGAATCTATTGGGAAAACCAACGGAAATCATCCTGTATAGCCCGCTCGATTAGCGTGGAGAAGAGACCGTGACTGAGACACCTTATGCTGGTTGCCCCTCTTCGGGGTTATTGGATCTGGTGAGTGGGGATCCGCAAGGGGGCGCACAAAAGTCACAGGAATTATCTGAGAGCACTCAAGTCACGAAATTGTTTGGAACACTGGATTTGAACAAGTTTTTTCCTTAAGGACTATAATCACTGAAAAACTGTTAATACTGTTTTTTTTTTTTTGCACTTATTTTGATCACAATATGTCTATTTGCACTAATTTTGATTACAATATGTAATGTTTTGGTAACATATTTTTATGGATGTTTACTTTGCACGGGCAGTAGAGTGTTTGGATTATTTTGGCAGCAGAGCGCACATAAGGTTACACACATATGGTATAGGTATCTCACCTAGTGGTGGCATATGTATCACAGCTATAGGGGCCTCAGCCCACACCCCTTAAAATAAGGTCTGAATGAACCACCATTGGAGACATTATCTCTGTTGATATATGTGGGGGCATGTGGATATATGTGTGTGTATGTGCAGGTACAGACATATATACCCTTACGGTAACAAAGCTTTTCCCTGGTAGCCACCAGGTACCTCCATTAGGATTTATTGAGGGTAACTACCCGTGTACACCACAACCACCCTTCCCATCTAGTACCCCATAGGAAGCGCCACAACCCTTGTTATATATATTTCTAGTCAATAGTGTATCTGGGTTAGCCCACATCAGCTCCCGGGGGGGGGCTGATGTCTCCTCGGTCGACCTCGAGCCCCTCATGCCCAAACTCATAGGAATATTCCTAAGTAGTAAATCGGGTTTACTCCCCCTCTCCCTCCACATAGACTTATCATACAAATTTCTCTTTTTTAATATGTTTTTATATTCCTAGACACCTACCTCATACCTGCTCCTGAAGAGTGGCAATTGCCACAAAACGCGTCAAGCCAATAGATGCCCTTGCGGTTATACTACTTTATTACCACTAACTACCTCACATACCAATTGGCTTGTACCATCTAATTACAGCTATTTATCATGGAGACACTTCTCAGTGAATTTGGCCATCTACAATGCTTGCAGTATGAATTTATTGTGTTGCTATATTATGGGGTTATGAGCCAATAGTTGCCCTCTTTATTTTTATAATTGCATTATTATCTTTTTATATATCAATTGGCTTTATCCAATCAGGGATACAGTTACTATAGAGACATGCCATAAATGAATTGTTTTTTTTACAGTAAACTAGTTTGTTTTACATACAATTAAACCCTTAAATTCCAATTGATGTCATGTAATGCTTTCATGCAACATTTTTAGTTCTATTTTGGGTACCTGCCATGTTCATTACTATCTCCTGGTGTGCATGCCTCAGAGTCCCACTTTTTTTTCTTTTTTTGTATAAAAAATTCTAGCCTTCCCTTAACAGAAAAAAAAAAATATGGTAATCGGTTTCATGACCACCCACCTAATGAGTAGGTGGCTTTTTTTTAATTCTTATTTGGAAAGGGGGAAAGATTCATATAAGTGCGTTTGGTTTTTTTTGTTTTTTGTTTTTTTTGTTCCCCCCCCCCCCCCCCTCCTTTCCAAATAAGGATTAATAAAAAAAAGCCACCTACTCATTAGGTGGGTGGTCATAAAACTGATTGCCATATTTTTTTATTTTTTATTATTGTATGCATTTATCCCCTTTTGGATCCTATGTTAACTTTTTGTTTGATCTTGCATTGTTCCTATTCACTGTGATAGCTCTATACATGCAGGTATATATCTACATAGCGTGACATTTATACTTGGTGAGAAATTTTAGCTTGCGCATGATTGGATGATCAGAGCAACATTTGATGAGGGGGCGTCTGGGGTGGAGCGACAGGCACAAGACGAGATTAAACCTCTATTTAAGGAGCACAAAAAACTCATAATCCCTGAACCGCAAGTGGGATGTCCTATCTTTGGAGTCTTACATCCAGAGGGGGGATAATCCCTCGCGCCCTAAGGGAAAGAGTTGTGCCTATGGCTCACCTCCATACGGAACATTTTCTATCCAAATGGAAAGCAGAATGCATTTAAGCATGGCCTGGAGGTTATGAGGCTCATTGTGGAGGATGAAAAGACCAATTGGCTACATTACAGCAACAGATAGACATTAGTGGCTCTAAATTGGTACCTTTTTAAGGAGAGTGCAGAGTTTGGTAAGTTGAATGATATTCTCAAAAAAGAAGTTGACAAAACACAGAGGAATCTCAAAATTACCAAACAAAGCAAATTCAAACGGGACCTGGACAATTGAGCCAGGGATGACATCTTTGATCTGACCCCAGGCAGCCATCGTGGTAGGTCTTGTCAACATAGATAGTCCTCCCAGGTTAGTACCGATAATAGTGCCCAATCATCTGGCAGTGAAGACGAGATACCTAACATGGTATGCTTTTTTTTTTTTTTTTTTTTTTTTTTAAGACAGACTCAAAGGCAAAGCAGGAATAACGGGAGGCGGAAGGAGTCATGGCAAAGGAAAACCGAAATGAACAAACTAGAATCAAAAAGGGGAATGCACAGTTACAAGGAGTCAAAGACAGTATCATTGACTGACCCCATGCCAGAGAGTGCTAGAGGTGAGGATTTTACAATTAACCTCTATAAATTCAAATTGGAAATGGAAAAAAGACACCTAGCACTCCTGAGCAGGGGACTATCTTTCGCTCCTTCAGCAGCTATGGAAGAGTGTGAGATCTACAAGGATCTCGATCTGTTCCTCAGGAACGTATATTATAGATCTTTATACTCAGACCCAGTGAACCTAATAGGACTACGGAACCTGATACAAGGGACACTTTGGCCCTTAGAAGACTGGAATCTCTTCTTGAAGGAGGTACCTCCTCTGCTGATGAAGAGATTTCTGCTAGTTGCAGCTGGAGGAGGGATGCAGGGTTACAAATTCGGTCCACCAAAATGCCCCAGTTCAGGAAAAATAAGACTAGCTATCTTCCTGGACCTCGTCCAGGAAGATCTTTCCAAAATAAACTAGCAAATCGATGATACTGGTAATCTATTGCCAGATAAACGCCAAGCCCTCATGGAACTCCGTAAATCTGATGAGATCATTATCAAACCCAGTGATAAAGGGGGCAATGTTTTATTCCTATAGACATGTATGAAGCAGAGGCACGCCGTCTACTTTATGATCAGTCTACATATAAAAAAAACTTGATCACAACCCATTTGGACCCCTTGTGGCACTTATCAATGATCGCTTGTCCTGGGCTCTTGAAGCTTCACTCATGATTACCAAAAAAGAACATGATTTTTTGAGAGTGTAAGACTTCAACATTCCAGTATTCTATATAATACCAAAAATACATAAAAACATGGAGAATCTCCCGGGGAGGCCGATTGTTTCTGCCATAAAAGGCCCCCTAGAGAGACTAGGGAAATATATTGATTGTCTGATCAGGGAACTGGTTGTGTTACTGCCTTCATATGTTTGGGATACAGGGGATGTGCTTAACAAAATTCTTAATTTGCACGTCCCGCAGGAGGCCCTTCTTGTTGGGATAGACGTTGAGCCCTTTTACACGTCTATCCCTCATGAATGGGGGACTTTAGTGGTATACCATTTCCTGGATCAGAAATTCCCTAACATGGGTGCGCAGAATGAATTCATCTTGGAGCTTTTGGACATGGCTCTCAAAAACAATTTTTCTCGAATCGTCTTCCAGGGCAGCATCCGAGAGATAGGCTCCTCCTCCCTAAAACAGGAAACACATTAGTCCACCATTATAAATTTCACACTCTTACCTGTGTGCCTCAGTTGTTTGTGTTTCCTCCGGACCCACAGGAGCTGCAAAAACGTTTGTTATTTTATTTTTCACCTGTCTCTGTGCTTGTTGCAGGAGACCCCCTGCCAGCATCCCATACAGCCCAAGGGGCTTTGGGAGGGCGAGCAGGAGCAGCACTGGGCAATATTGCTCAAAGCCTGAGATTTCGCCCCTACTGAGGGGTCTGCAATCATCCCCCCAGGCTGCAGGAGGACTCTGTCATCCCCACCCCATGCCGCTGTTTAGGCCTGTGTATGCTTCTGCAAGCACCCCCCTCTGGCTTTCCGCAGAATTTGGAGCCCGCCAGGGGGGATGGATACATGCACAGAGGCGGGCCCCCCCCCCCCCCGCCGCCGCCGCCGCCGCCACCGACCGCCGCCACCGACCGCCGCCGAGAACCTCAGTAGCAGAGGGTCTAGCAGGGAGGATTTCGTACCTTCCAATTAGGTCCCTGGTGGCTGCGGCTGCCCCCCCAAACGAATCCGCCGCTCTCCGGGCGGCGCAGCAGCGTCCTCACCGCAGGCCGCTACAGGAAGTCGGGGGTGTACCAAGATGGCGCCGAGGAAGTTCCGCTTCCGGGTTGGCGGCCATTTTCCCGTAGTCTATCTACTGCGGAGATAGAGCAGGGACACCTAGGGGCGGGAAGTTTAAAAAAAAAAAAAAAAAAAAAAAAAAAGAAGAAGAAAACAGAATACAAATGGCAAATTTGTTTAATGCTACCCTCCACTACCAGCACGGTTACTCTACAATACAGCGGCATGTGCAGGTGTGTCCACCAACCTGCACGGGGTCAGCCGGGGGCGGGGCCGGAGCTTATGCAGGAAGCAGATAAAAAGGCCTCTAAGCAGAGAATCCTGGTGGCTGATCATGTCTGACGCTTCCCCACCCTGCCCTGCAGATCCTGCAAGCCAGGACAGCTCCAAGGTAAGCCAGAATATTCCTGAATTATCTCTGTCTTAACCTCTTTACTGCCTATCTACAGGCAGTTTTTTTTTGACCACCTATCTCACGGGGTTTTTTTGTCTCTATGCTTGCTTGCAGGCAAAGACCCCCGAGGAAAGGAAGGCTAAAGGCAAAACATGTGCCTCATGCAGCCACAGGCTTTCCCCAGATTGGAAAAAGCCCCTGTGTCAGAAATGCTTAGACAAAATGGTGGAGACTGCAACCTGTTCCCTTCTGAGGACACAGACAGTCTTCTCAAAGCCATCACTGACACTCTAGGCATTAAAGAACAGAAAACCGCAGAACTCACTATACATGACAGAATGTACAAAGGGCTCCAGCCCAAAAAGCCAAGAACGTTCCCGGTACACCAAACGCTTAAAGACATAGTCAAAAAGGAATGGGAAGACCCAGAGAAAAAGCTTTTCATCCCCGCCACAATCAAACGCAGATACCCGTTTGCGGAAGCAGACACCAAAACCTGGGCTAAATGCCCCAAGGTGGATGCCTCTCTGGCAAAAATCACGAACAAATCGGACTTGGCTTTTGATGACGCAGGTACCCTCAGCGACCCCATGGACAAGAAAATAGAAGCTCTCCTGAAAAGGGCATGGGAAGCAGGAGCGGCAAACCTAAATCCGGCTATTGCTTCCACCTGCACAGCCCGAACCTTACTAATCTGGCTAACCCAGCTGCAAGATCTATTGGAGAACGACACGCCCAGGGAGGAACTAATTAAAACCATCCCCACACTAACTAGAGCGGCAGCTTTCTTGGCAGATGCTTCAGCAGAAACTGCCAGAATATCCTCTAGTACCACGGCACTACTAAACTCGGCCCGCAGAGCCCTGTGGTTAAAATCCTGGGGGGGGGATGCACCTTCCAAGAACCGTTTATGTGGCATACCATTTACTGGAGACCTACTGTTTGGTCCCGAGCTAGAAACAGTCCTGGATAGGACTGCAGCAAAAAATAAGGGGTTCCCTCAAACCAAGAAGAGACAAGGGAAGGCGCCCTTTCGGCATTTCAAAAAATTCAATAAGCCAGGGGCAAAAAAGCACTGGGGTCAACAAAACAAGAAAGGCAAAGGTGAATTCATCCTCAAGCCTAATACCCAAAAGAACAAAAAACAATGACTGCTTTCAGGTGGGGGGCAGATTGGCGGCTTTCTCCCACCAATGGGAGGAGATAACAGAAAACAAATTCATATTGCGCACCATAGCGGACGGTTACGCAATAGAATTCTCCAACCGCCCCCCAACCAAATACTTAGCGACCATGCTGCCCAAGGACAGCAATCAAGCAAAGGTGTTTCTAGAATCCCTACAGAAACTATTGGATCAGAAGGTGATTTGTCACGTTCCCCAAGAGGAGGAACAAAAGGGCTTCTACTCACACATCTTCGCAAAAAGAAAACCATCAGGCAAACTAAGGCTGATACTAAACCTCAAACCACTCAACCGAGGAATAAGATACAAGAGATTCAGAATGGAATCTATCTATTCAATCAGGAACATCCTACCGCGGGAGACATTCATGGCAACACCAGATTTACAGGATGCCTGCCTACATGTCCCCATAAGGAAGGATCACCAAAAGTTTCTAAGGTTCGCAATCCAGGGGCCAGCAGCTACGCTGCACCTACAGTACACAGCTCTCCCCTTCGGAATCTCCTCAGCTCCAAGAATATTCTCAAAAATAATAGCGGAAGCGCTAAAAGGTCTAAGACAGGAGGGTATTGGAATAATACCATACTTAGACGACCTCCTGTTCTTTGCGGACTCGGCAGCAATCCTAGAAAACAACCTGCGCACGAGTATGAACTATCTGCAAAACCTGGGATGGTTAATAAACGCAGAGAAATCGCAAATGATCCCAAGCCAGAGAGTAGTGTACCTGGGATACGTGCCGGACTCCAGACTGTCAAAAATTTTCCTAACAAAGGAAAAAGACGTAAAAATGACACAAGCAATTACGTCCCTGCTAAGGAACCATTCCACAACGATCAGGCACGGAATGTCCTTACTAGGACTGATGACGTCTTCCATTCCAGCCATCACCTGGGCACAAAATCACATGCGACCCTTACAGAACTACATTCTTTCCCAGTGGGATGGCAGGCAAGCATCCCTAGAAAAATCCATTCCCGTCCCCGCCACAGTCAAACAAACACTCTACTGGTGGCTCAACCCACTTCGGGTCATCGAGGGGCGCAGATGGGCTCAAGTCAATCCAGTCAGCATCACCACCGATGCAAGCGCCCTAGGATGGGGAGCCCACATGGAAGGGCGGTTCTCACAAGGGAAATGGACACCCAAATGGGCTCAAGCCTCCTCAAACTTGAGAGAGCTGAAGGCTGTGGGAGAAGCGCTAAAAGCCTTCAAGCCAGCATTACAGGGGAAAGATGTAAAGATACAATCAGACAACGCAACGACAGTCGCATACCTAAACAGACAAGGGGGCACAAAATCCCAAAAACTGATGAGACTGACACAATCTATCCTACTGTGGACAGAAGTGAACATAAGATCGATATCCGGTATCCATCTAAAAGGAACAGACAATACAGTGGCAGATTTCCTGAGCCGGAAAACGATAAAACACACGGAATGGTCGCTAAACCAAACAACCTTCACTCAAATCACCCAGAAGTGGGGAATACCCGAAGTAGACCTATTTGCTTCCAGGGCGAACGCAAAATCTCCGATATTTTTCTCCCTGGACCCTACAGATGGCAACAGCGGGGTGGATGCTTTCAACCAAAACTGGAAATGGCATCTGTGCTATGCATTCCCTCCAACTGCCATAATCCCAAAAGTAATCCAAAAAATAAAGGCAGAGAAAACAACGGTGATACTAATAGCACCACACTGGCCCCAGAGAGCATGGTTCAGTCATTTAAAAAATCTCAGCATACAACCTCAGCTGACACTGACGGACCACCCGGATCTACTGTCACAAGGCCCAGTCAACCATCCGAACCACAAAATCTTGAAGCTCTCGGCTTGGTTACTGAGAGGGTAAAACTCCAGAACAAAGGCCTGTCAGACAGAGTAATCAACACCATCTTAAACAGCAGAAAGCCGGCAGCGAGAGCCATCTATGAGAAAATAAGGAAAAAATTTGTTTCTTGGTACGAAGACAGACCAATCTCCAACGGTGGGATAGTTCCAATAGTTTTGGACTTCCTACAAGATGGTGCAGACAAAAACATATCACCAAGTACCCTGAAAGTACAAATTGCAGCACTTTCCTCGGTCATGGATACTAGACTAGCGGAGGACCCGCTGATAAGACGATTCCTCATAGCTCTTAAAAGATCCAAACCAGCCAAATTGTACAAAACTCCCACCTGGGACATGGGCACAGTACTTAAGGGCTTTCTTTCCCCTCCGTTTGAACCTATCGAGGACAGCTCAGACAAAAACCTCACATTAAAAACTGCGCTCCTTCTGGCCTTAGTATCCGCCAGAAGGGTGAGTGAGATCCAAGCTCTATCTTCAATAGAACCATACTGTCTAATACATCTGGACAAGATAATTCTCTCTCCAGATCCGGCGTTTCTACCCAAGGTCTCTTCTACATTTCACAGAACCCAAAACATCGTCATACCCTCACTTCCAACAACCATGGATAGTAGGAAAAGAGACATCTACAACAAACTTGATGTAAGGAACACGCTCATAGCGTATCTCGACAGAACAAAGGAATGGCGTAAAACGACCTCCCTCTTCATCCTCTATGCAGGAATCAACAGAGGGAAACAAGCTTCAAAAAGCACCATCAGCAGATGGATAAGGATGGCCATACAGATTACCTATAAGGCACAGAATCTCACTCCACCTAGTGAAATCAGAGCGCACTCAACTAGAGCCTGGGCAACCTCGGCCGCAGAGAAAGCAGGGGCAACTCCGGAGCAGATCTGCAGGGCAGCGACATGGTCGAGCTTCAGTACTTTCGCTAAGCACTACCGCATAGACCAGCTGTCTGACCAAGACCAAGCATTTGGTCGTAAAGTGCTCCAGTCTCTAACCCCACCCTAGTAAGTATTGCTTGATATATCCTCTCGGATGCTGCCCTGGAAGACGATTCGAGAAAACAGAGTTAGGTACCTGGTAACTCTTTTTCTAAGAAGTCTTCCAGGGCAGCACTAGTTCCCACCCTTGAAACAACAATAACCAGGTACAGAGGGGGAGCTTGCAGCTTACAGGGAATTCCTTCGGTGCTTTAACATAACTGAGGCACACAGGTAAGAGTGTGAAATTTATAATGGTGGACTAATGTGTTTCCTGTTTTAGGGAGGAGGAGCCTATCTCTCGGATGCTGCCCTGGAAGACTTCTTAGAAAAAGAGTTACCAGGTACCTAACTCTGTTTTTTTTTTCTATTTGCGGACCACTACTATCAACAACTTTGCGCCACACCTCTATGGGAACACCCTGGGCACCAGCGTATGCCTGTCTTCACCTCGGTTGGTGGGAGGAGGAGACGGTTTACGCCTTGACGTTATACTGTGGCCACGCCCATATTTGGCTACAGTACATTGACGACGTGCTCATGGTTTGGACAGGCACTCGCAGGAACTCTCGAAGTTCATGGATGACTGGGACAGAACACACCCAACATACGGTTGACATATGTTGCAGATCCCCGCGAAATCTCATTTTTAGCTCTCTGCATGAGGGTAGATAATGGTAAATTGGTTACCACGACATTTCGTAAGAAAACAGCCTCAAATACCATGTTGCGTGCCGATAGCCATCACCCCCGTTCCCTCATACGGGGTATCCCGGTGGGTCAGTTCCTCTGTATTCGGAGGAACTGCTCCACTGAGGAAGACTACTGTCGGGAGTCCGAGGTACTCTATTGACTATTTCGGGAACGTGGCTACCCACATCGCACACTCAAGAGGGCAAAAATGATTGCAGGACGTAAAACTAGAGCCGATCTACTCACATCTCAGAAGAGTACAATAAAGGGGGAATTGGGACTTTAAATGAAGCACCCAAAGGTGCCTCCATCCCGATAATGAATGCAAGAAAAAAAGGGAGTTGGGAATTTATATGAAGCAATTGACTAGTGGAGGAGGGTTAATATAAAGTATTTTATTAACATTGATCTCAAAGCATTAAACCATTGTTCATTTCATGAATATACACATGGAGCGTGCAGAAACTGAGCAAAATAATTAATAACAGTACATACATAACGCATGATCAGAATAGTAGATGTATAAAGAAGTAAAAAAGGGGAGGTGGTTCAAGCACGTGCCACAGGCAGCATGCCCGCCGCTGGCACATGCACCCACAAGATGTCTGCGTATCTACAAATTGGTATAAAAACATCATGGAGTATACTGGATATGGATGAATGAATATCAGTCCGTATGAAGTGTAGCTGCGGCATCAAGTAAAGCTCTATGCGTTTCGTGGGTTTTCCCACTTGTCAGGAGCGGATGCGGCAAGCATTCCTATGGAATATATGTAGAAAGATGTAAAAAAAAAACTACTCTAAAAGGAAAATTTCTTAAAAATATTGTTTATGAGTATGGATGATTAACTAAAAGAGGGGCTCCCCCCTCTTTTGTTCCTGAGCAAGCCCACACTGTTACCAGCACGGTGATTCTTTACATGGACATTCTATGACAGAAACGCTGACGTGGATTTTGGAGCTAGTGCCCTCTACTGGTTGCATACCAGCGGAGTGATCAGCACATCTAACCTGGATGTAATCGGATTTCGTGCCCTTCAGTGTGAACAGCTGACTTCTCTGCCGGAAGTAAGAGACTTGTTTTGACGCGAGCCAGTCTCGCTATACCGGATCCACACATGCTTGATTCATGGAAGGAGACTGCTGGCCGATCCGCACAGCCTAAAGATGGTTAAGAACCCTTCATAGACTGGTTCAATCTTTTGGTGCATCCCTTCAAACAAACCCACTCCATATAGACGTTTGGCTGACTAGCGCCTTTTAAAATACCTTCACGGAGTCTATATCACCAGCATCCATCTGCCTCCAGCATTCAGTGAACCTCATTGGATCAGGCATTTATATATTTAATCATCCAGGAGATCAATATGCTCATTCACATACTGTATGGAAGTTTATCTGCTTCATGTCCGCATTGGTAGAACTAACATTGTGATATATCCACTGTCAAGCAGCAACACGATATCCCATTCGTGTATATTTAAATGCATATGTGAGACTATTCAAGCCCTGGTCAGGGCATATATATCTCTAATTACGATTTGGGACATTGCAGTTATTTTGCAAACCAAGGTGGACATTACTTCATGTCATTCAGCATTAGGCTTGCTAGCATACTAAGCAGCTATAGCTCTGGGACCAAGAGGAGGGTCTACTAGCGTCTATATTTAATTATTCAACGTTGTTTTTTTCACAGTCTGTTATTTTTGTTCTATACTGTCAGCAGATATTGCGGAGGAACGGACCCCACCTGTGTGGTTCTGTACCACATACGTGGGATCTTTCATTTTTAACTGTTATACAAATTTTCAATAAAGTTATTTGCAATTGATCTCATTACATTGCAGCTTCTCCCTCTGTTTGCTATCCCTGATCCATCAAGGCATAGACTCCACTAGACCTTCTGAAGGTATGCTTTTATATTTGGTAGCGGATCTATAAGTTTTGAGATGTGGCCTCCTCGGATCAAATTTGTTTTTCCAGAACATCCAACAGAATGCTCCATTGGATTGAGATCTGGAGAATTTGGAGGCCAATAAATGCCTTGAACGCTTATTCCTCAACAATTATTGAACCATGCAGTGTAGTAGTAATGTATTATCCTGCTGAAAGAGGCCACTGCCATCGGGGAATACTTCTGTGAAGGGGTGTACTTCATCAGCAACGATGTTTAGTAGGCAGTGTAACATCCACATGAATGGCAGGACTGAAGGTTTCCCAGTAGAACATTGCGCAAAGCATCACACTGCCTCCACCCACAAGCCTTCTTCCCATAGTGCATCCAGGTAAGTAATGCACACACCCAGCAATCCATATGATGTAAAAGAAAACGTGATTCATCAGAGCAGGCCACCATCTTCTATCGCTCCATGGTCCAGTTCTGAGGCTCATGTGCCAATGTAGCCACAGGTCCTGAGTGGTCAGTGGCTGTGCACCCCATACAAAACAATCTACAGTCGGACTACTTTTTGTGTCATTTTTAAGGAGGCAATCAATGTTCACTTAACCTGCCTCGTCATAAAGTTGTGGTTGGGGAGGTGTATGTCCTTACCAGGTTCACCCCCTCCAATTTTTTCTTTAACCACTTCAATACAGGGCACTTAGACACCTTCCTGCCCAGACCAATTTTCAGCTTTCAGCGCTGTCACGCTTTGAATGACAATTGTGCGGTCATGCTACACTGTACTCAAACTAAATTTTTATCATTTTGTTCCCACTAATAGAGCTTTCTTTTGGTGGTATTTGATGACCTCTGGGATTTTTATTTTCCACTAAAAAAAAAAAAAACAAGACCGACAATTTTGAAAAAAACGTTTTTTTTTGTTTTTTTTTGTTTGTTACAAAACCTGTGTAAATTTAAGTTTTCTCCTTCACTGATGGGCACGGATGAGGTGGCACGGATGTACACTAATTGATGGTACGGATGGATGCCAATCAGTGATATCCATTGTGGGCACTGATTGGCGTCCCTGGTGGTCCAGTGTGGGCATCCTCGGGGGAGCTGCGCTGATAATCAGCACCGACCCCCTCCCATCCGAGGAGCAGTCGATCGGCTCTCTACTCGCGTCTGACACGCCGATCAACAGCTCTTCCTGTTTACACTGTGATCGGTCGTGATTACCACATGATCAGCCGTGTCCAAAGAGTCTCTGTCAGAGACTCTTTACCTAGATCTGTGTTGTGGTGTGTCAGACTGACGATCGCCGCGGTGTGCGCCCCCGGGGGTGCACAGTGGCTTGATATCCTTGCGACGTCCTATGATGTCCGGTCAGGATATTGAAACCACTTTGGCGCCGTCATTTTGCTATATGGCGGGCAGCAAGTGGTTAAATGTATTTTTGTTATCCTGGATCCTCCACAATTAACCTTTTCCTTATCCTCCACCTGGCATCTCCATCTCTGGTTTTACAGTTTGACATGGTTGGTGTGTAAACAAGGGCCCAGAACAAAGTCTACATCGGCGCTTCAAGTGATTGTAAAGTCTTGTTTGTTATTTTTATAGAGGGGGGCGACTGTTATACTTGCCTGCTCTGTTGCAGTGGATTTGCACAGAGCAGCCCAGATCCTCCTCTTCTCGGGTGCCTCTTCTGTGGGTGGGGGGGGGGGGGGGGCGCAGATGATCTACACACTGCCCTGACCCCTGTCTGATAGAACACCTTTGGCATGATTTGAACTGCTGATTGTGAACCAGCTCGTCTTGTCCAACATCTGTTTGTGACCTCACAAATGCTCTTCTGGCTAAACAGGCTGAAGTTCCTACAGACCTACTCCAGAATCTTGTGTAAACTCTTCCTAGAAGAGTGGAGGCTGTTATGGCCACAAGGGGGTGTTGAGACTCCATGTTACAACCCTGATAGTTGGAATAGAATATCCAACATGCTGCTCTGGGTGTCCACAAACTTTTTAGGCACCGTTCACACTTGGTGATTCTGATTTTCCAAATCTCTGTAAAATTGCGCCAAAACACGACATGCACTTGGATGCTATTTATTCTTAATAGCACACCAAATACGGTGCAGTATTGTTGCACAACAGAATCATGCAAAAATCACGGCAAAACATGCGAAGCACATCATCCAAAAAGAAGCAGGAGCTTTTTTCCGGGTGACAAATGCGCATAGGGCGGTACAATGTGCAACTGGTGAAAATTACATTTAAACATGAGATGTAAGTAGGGCCTAAAGTTTACTTGTGACTTTGGTCCTCACTGAGTTCGCCTGCAGTGTGTTCAGAGAAAAACAAACACATGCACAGCAGATGAAAATGTGCATGTGATAGGGATAGCAAAATCCTTTCCTATGTTTTTAAAAATAAAAGGGGGGGGGGGGGGGGTCTGTCGCCATTGAAGTCTTGTTTGGTGTGTAGTTCTCTTTTTGCGTAGGGTGATTTATGATGTGTTCGCTTCCTCCTGCATTGTATCTATGGAATCTGCTTTGTGTAGGAACAATGGGCAGTTTGAGTAGAATGTCTCATTGAGACCTGACTATACGCAATTCATGAATAAACCTCATTAACATGCACAATTCATGCTGCACTCTGCCGAGGGAGTGGAGAAAACAATGTGATGTCGGCTCATTTACCCGCAACTGGCAGTGTTTTCCCACCGCTGGAAAGTGTATGCGAGGGCACTGCCATGTGCCTTTGTAGGCTGAGGAAGGGTTGAAGAAATTCTTTCCCAGTGCTAATCTTTTTTGAAGTCTGGCTGCATTGCAGCTTTTAAGACTTTTTATCAATTTGCAAATCAGCAGCCAATATCATAATTGAGGTTTTCACTGGCAGTACAGGAATATACAGTAGATACCTATACTGATCTGATAGCTTCAGTTGTCACGGTCAGAGCTTTAGGAAATCTCGTTAACCCGATTTAACCTGTAAAAACCTTTTTACTGCAGTTTGTGTCCCTGTAGAGCAGGGGTAGGCAACTTTTCAGACATACCTGGACTATAGGGAGGAAATCAAAGACCGGGGGGGGGGGGGGTGCACACTCTTCAAAAAACAAAACTATCAAGCCCCCAATGAAAAATATGCAGTGTGTCACAGTAGTATACTCTGCCCCCTTTTACATCACTTCATATCACCCCCCCACATTTGTGTCCTCTGGCCCCCTCACATCACACCTACCCCCCCCCCCCCGTAGAGACATCTGCCCCTTTCACATCAACCTGCACTGTGGCTTTCTCTAACCCCTCCACATCACCACCCTACTGTAGTGTCTGCTGTCCTCTGCCCCCCCCCTTTTTTTTCTTTTTTTTAGGTGAATGAGTAGGGGTACTATATACTTCTTAACATGGGGAGGGTGGTACCTGAGGGACCCAGATTCCGAAAAACCCCTGACCGCAGATCCCCCACAACCACTGCCCAGGGTTGGCGGGAAGAGGCTCTAGAACCCATGAACATGGGGACAAGGTGCTTTGGGGTGAAGGACGCAGAGCCCCCCTGCCCCAGAGCGCCCCCCATGTTGAGGGCATGTGGCCTGGTATGGTCCGGGAGGGGGGCGCTCGCTCGGCCCCCCCCTGACCTGCCAGGCTATGTGGCGGCCGCTCGCTCATTTCCCTCCTCGGCCCGCATGCTTGGATAAGGGTCTGGCATGGATTGGATCCATACCAGACTTGAAGGGTCTGGTATGAATTTTTTTTGGGGGGGGGGGGGGGCCATGCCTTTTCCCCCCTTTTTTCATTTTTTTAATTTTGGCGTGGGGTTCCCCTACAAGATCCTCAGACCGCAAGTCGCATGCCACAAGTTGGCTCATGATGATCTGACTGCGACTTCTATTCAAATCAATGGGCTGAAAGTCGGATCAGTTAAGACGGCTATCATAGGGAACCACTGATTTTAAGTAGAGGAAGAGAAACACTGCTAAACGCGCATGAACTCCAATGCACAAAGCTACTAAAAGCTTATTTTTAGAGCTGCTTTTTTCCTGGCGTTGGTAGTGGCTTTGCAGCTCCCCCTTTTTTTTTTTTTTTTACGCCCTGTGTGCATGAGGACCAAATCTTCAAGTGGGTAGCATTATGACATCCGAGCAACACACACACACACGCACACACGCTCTTCCAATTTTAATAGTGGAACAAAACTGGATTTAACCTTTCCCCAAAAAGCTCAAGTTGGAAATGGTATTAAATCCCCAATTAAACATACTGATGCTGTATTCTGCCTATTAGTGCATGAGCATTGTTTACTACATTCAAGATATGCCTCTGGGGGTTAACAATCAGTTGCCAGCTTGCCAGCTTTCAATTGCGTGGTGTCATAGTTGGTCATGTGTACAGCACCATGGCAACTGTAGATCTAAATAGAAGCCAAGATGGCCCCTTCCTTGGAGTATAGGAGGGTGTTGTTTTGCTTGAACATTACTTCATAGTAAAAATTGCACCTCACAAGAATTTGTCCCAGAGAAATTATTTCCTGGATTATTTGACTGCAAAATTGTTTAACTTATCAACTTCAGAACAGCCTGGGATGGTTTGGGTTGTGTGTTTGTTTGTTTTTTTTTTTTTTTTTTTTTATCCTTAAAGTGGTTGTAAAGGCTTAAGGGTTTTTACCTCCATGCATTTTGTGCATAAAGGTAAAAAAAAAAAAAAAAAAACCCTTCAGTATGCAGCTCCCCCCCCCCCCCCCCCCCCTACTTGGATAAATGAGATGAGAAGCAGCGCCTTCTAAGTGTAGCATAAATGTACTGGCTTTATTAAACAATAATTTTATGCTAGTGTGCCAGATCCCCCCCCCCCCCTTTAATACTTACATGAGAACAATCTTGATCCAGCGATCTGCACGAGCAGCTGCTCTCTCAGCTCTTTCCCTCCTCAATGGTTTAGAGACAGCACCGGCTGCTTTCAATCACATGAAGTGGGGGGTGCAAGCCCCATTTTGTGTCCAATAGACACAGAGCAGGGCTCAGGAGCAAGCATGCATGAGTGCCCCCATAGCAACCAGCTTGCTATGGGGGCACTAGCCAGGAACAGCGGCAGCGGACCTGAGAAAGAGGATTGGGACTGCTCTGTGCAAAATCATTACACAGAGCAGGTAAGTATACCATGTTTGTTTTTTGTTTAAATTCCTTTTAATATCACTTTAAACCACTAAGGGTGACATAGAATGAGGGAGAGGGCTTTAAACCAACGCTCCTCGCTATGGAGCCGTTGCCAAACAGGAAGTTGGTCCTAAGACTCCCAGCCAATCAGGTCTCAGGACCCACTTTCTGATTGGCCAGGAGGAGAATCAGAAATACCATAGCGACTATTAATTCGCTATTGTCACACAACTGGGTGGGCTCAGGGTGCAGTGCTCTGCAGGTTCCAGCAGGTAGTAGAGGTGGAGCTCAGCAAACTTAAAGAGCTGACAGAGTCTCAAACACATCGTGTTTAAATATAACTTAAGTAAAGGGGAACATGAGCCACTGCAAAAACGTAAGGTTATAACTGATATGATAATCCGTCAAGTGGATAAAGGTGGAGCAGTTGTAGTTCTTAATACAGAAGACTATAAGTCAGAAGTACTTAGACAATTAAATGACACTAGCTTCTATAGGCCACAGGCTTCGGATCCTACTGATAGTATTCAACGGGACTTGTTGCAACTTTTGGATGAAGGTGGAGAAATGGGAGTTTTAGTACAAAAGATTATTGATTTCCTATTTACAGATAAACCTGTGACCCCAATATTCCACCACCTTCCAAAGGTACACAAGCAGCAATCCCCTGTTCAGGGATGCCCAATAGTAGCGGGCATTGGACCCCCATTAGAAAGACTCAGTGAATGGGTTGATGAGCATTTACAACCCTCGGTCAAATGCTTACCCGGTTATTTTAGAGATACAGGACATTTACTGGCACATACACATGAGATAAAATGGTCGGCCAATAGTTGTTGGAGCACAATGGATGTTAAAACACTGTACTCCTGCATACCAAACCACTTAACACTCCAAGCTGTTAAATATCATCTTAGACGTTATGGTTGTTATAAGCAGGAGTTATGTGAATTTCTGTGCATGGCCATAGAATTCCTGCTAAAATACAACTATTTAATGTTTGACTCCAAATATTATTTACAGTGCCGTGGCGCATCGATGGGTTCAAAATTTCCCCCTTCTCTTGCAAATTTGTACATGGGTTGGTGGGAGGAGATTTTCCTCTTCTCCCAACGTAACCCATATGGAGGAATTCATTGATTGGTATTGTCGCTTACTAGATGATTTGATATTCCTATAGAAGGGGCCAGCCCATGTATTAGACTCATTTTGGCTTCTCTCAATACCAGTCATCTGAATTTGGAGTTCACCTTCACTTCAGATCCGGTCAGTATTGATTATCTGGATTTGACTTTGGTGGGATGTGTGGATAGTGAAATGGTCTCTACCAAAACCTACAGGAAACAATGTGCAGGTAACTCACTCCTGCTGGCATCCAGTTGTCACCCAGCGCATACGGTGCGGGCATTGCCAACAGGTGAGTTCATTAGAGCAAGGATAAACAGGGGATGCAGTTTTTCTAGTAAGAAAGCTCCGACTTTAGGTACTATGCATTCCACTTCCCATTCCATTTCATGGTTGGGGACAATGGGTTCCTATCCTTGTGGTTATAACACCTGTAAACAGTATAAAAGACACAGAAAAAGCAAGTCTATTATTTCTTTTTCAACAGATAAAACATATCCAGTTAAAAGTTGTAATTCAAACATCATTGTCTACCTATTTGATTACAGTACTTGTAGAGTACAGTATTGCCTCGTTTCCACCGAGCGGATCGGTTCGGGTCGGATCAGTTTGGAAGGCCTAGAATGGTCCGGCCTATTCAGGTGAGCGTTTCCACTGCAAGTCGGACCGACAGGGGCCATACGTGGGTTTAGAAAAAAATGCCGTCATGGCGTCACACGTCCACCAATCAGTGTAATGTATCGTAGCTCCGCCCTAACCGAACCGTTCCATTTGCTATGGCTCCACATCTGAAGCAGGACCCTGAATGGAACGGTTCGGTTGTATGGGCCGCTTTCATAATGGAAACTAGCGTACCGTACCGAACCGAACCGATCCGCTCAGGGGAAACGAGGCATATGTGGGATTCACTATTCAAAATCTACGTATTAGAACAGTGGTTCTCAACTCCAGTCCTCGGGACCCACCAACAGGCCAGATTTTAAGTATTACCTTGGGGAGTTGCAGACTAGAATACTGCAATCACTGAGCGGCAAGTGATATCACCTGTGATGTATTTCAGCTATCTTGCAAACCTGGCCTGTTGGTGGGTCCTGAGGACTGGAGTTGAGAACCACTGTATTAGAATATCAGAACACTACAATGACACTCTTAATAGCAACGCAAAAAATATTTCAAATGTGTCTAAACACTTTAGAACTGTTCATGGTGGTAATCTGGAGTCTTTTTCTTTTTGCGGTCGGGAACAGGTGAGAAGATCTGTTGTAGGGTATGGTGTGTATCCCCCCCCATCAGCGGGAGGTGTGGTGGATACACAGATTGAATACTCTATTTCCTAGTGGAATGAACAGTAGAATGGATGTGAATTTGTTTTTAAAATAATACAATTTGATTCCACAATGGGTTAATTCTTTCCCCTAGAGTTTTCAGTCTGTGTTTCCATTTTTCCCCTCCCCTTTTTCTCTGGTTCTGCCAACCTCACATGATTTTAATTGTTAATTGATTTTAAATTGGATTGTACCGCCCCCTTTTCTGGAGGAATCGGATAGCTTTTCTATATAAACTTGATTTTATTGTAAATCTGTATGCTATGAGGAAGGCTCCGGCCAAAACATGTTAGCATTTTAGAAGTCACACTGCTGTTAGTGCTCAAAGATTTAAGAACAATTGAGTTGCCGGCATTTTTTGCTATTTTGATGTTTATGGGACACAACAAGCCTAAACAGCAGCTCATCGTTCTACAATCATGCGTTAGAGCTTGGGTGAGGTTTTTGTCTACATTACCAAGTCATGTCAAGGTCAACAATGTCATCCTGGGTGTTTCACTCAGGTTAAGGCCTTGTTCACACAGGGATACGCACACACAGGGGCGTAACTAGAAATCACAGGGCCCCATAGCAAAATGTTGTATGGGCCCCCCCCCCCCCCCCCAAAAAAAAAAAAAAATGGCAGGGCTTAAATTAAATAGTGGGCGTGGCTCAAAGGGGGTGTGGTTCAAGTCTGAGATGAATGAGGGATGAAGGAAAGGGAAAGGGCAATATATGTATTCCAGAAAGTTTAACAATCAACAGATAAAGATACTCCAAACACCTGGTGTTGGCGCTTCAATCACCCTGTGCCCAATGCAGCGTGACCAGTGCCTAATGTGGCCTGTGTGTTCTCAATGCAGCGTGGCCTGTGTGTTCCCAATGCAGCCTCACCTGTGCCCAATGCAGCGTGGCCAGTGCCCAATGCAGCGTGACCTGCCTGTGCCTAATGCAGCATGTCTAGTGCCCAATGCAACCTCACCTGTGCCCAATGCAGCGTGGCCTGCCCGTGCCCACCTGTGCCCAATGCAGCCTCACCTGTGCCCAATGCAGTGTGACCTGCCTATGCCCAATGCAGCATGCCCAATGCTGTGCCCAATGTGGCCTGCCCGTGCCCAATACTGCCTCACCTATGCCCAATACTGCCTCACCTGTGCCCAATGTAGCGTGACCCGTGCACAATGCAGCCTCACCTGTGCAGAAAAAGTGGCGAGCCAGTGGCGGAACTACCGGGGTGGATGAGGAATGCATACTGCAGCCCTCAAATGGCTGTTGGTGAGCGTGGGGCTGCCTCAGAGTGGGGGGGGGGGCGAGCACCGCCCGCACGGTCCCCCAGCCAGGGGAAGTGAGGAGAGGAAAAGGCAAGCTGTCTGTACGAGCAGAGAGCTGTAATGGCTTTCATTTGAATTTCCGGTGCTATATTCATAGCTATGTGACGGAGCCCCGGGAACACCGGAAATTCTAATATAAGCTCTTACAGCTCTCTGCTCGTACAGACAGCTTGCCTCTTCCTCTCCTCACTTCCCCTGGCTGCGGGACCATGCGGGCGGTGCTCGCCCCCCTGCAGTATGCATTCCTCATCCTCCCCACGGGCCCCTCTCAGCTGGGGGCCCCATAGCGACCATGTGGCTCGCTATGGCGGTAGTTCCGCCACTGCGCACACAGATGTCAAATTGGGAGCAGTGACTGTCTGTGCAAACGCTGCGCCCCAAAGGGCACGGGTCTAATGTTTGCTCACATGGGGATGCATGGAACACCTGTGCATCCCCATGTGAGCAAACAGTACACCCGTGTGAAACAGCTGAAGCCAAAGCACTTTTGGATAGAGCTGGGGAAGGGGTAGAGCCCTCTGGGGTTTTGCCATGTTATGTCCATACCGCCCAACTTTTTGAGAAGAGAACGAGGGACACCTATTGGCAAATGTGCTGTCAGTGTCTTCCTGTCCAAGTGACACACGCACCCCTCATTTCTTGTATGAGTGTCAGGAAGTTTAGGGGGATTTTCCCAAATGAGGTCATTCCAAGTAGTAAAATTGCAACAGAAGTTCTGGCTTTCATCTATGCTACATAAAAAAAAAAGTTTTGGGTTAATATATTACATTTTAAACCATATATGTTTAGGAAGTTCATAAAAATAATTAAATTACAATAATTTAGCGCTCAAGTGGGAAATGATACAATCTTATGGCCAGCACACAATAAGAAAAATCTGTGGAAAATTTCCATAAGAGAAACGATTGGTCGATTAACTGTTCGTTAGTATTTTGGTTTTGCCGGCCGATCCCAACTGTTTGTATGTATACAAAAAAACCAAAGGTGTAAGCTAGAATTTTTTTTCGTATATGTTAACACAATGGCCAATTTTCGTTCAATGTGTACAGTAATCGTACTGAATTAAATGTATTTGGTGGACATGGCTGGAAGGGTCATGTACTTTATCGCTTCCTCTGCTAATACATAGCTACGTTTGCCTTTGTTGTTTGAGAATTTTCGTACAAGTTCATATAGTTTTCGGTTATATCATGATACTCGCCTACGTAGAAAATCCATAAATTGCTCATCTGATTTTCTCATTGTGTGTACTAGGCTTTACTTCAGAGAACCTTTACAATAAATTTCCTTTAGTGAAAAAGTTCTCTATTTATTATGGTACACAACTTCCCCCAGGCTGGGAATCTTTATAGGACAGACCAAAAGCACACCAGCAACTTGTTACACCTTCAAAAACCTTTATGAAAGACTGGCGCTTCCAAACATTGTCTTGTTCTCCAAAAACATTCATAAAGAGACCAGCTTGACCCTCAGTACACAAAATTCTAATAGTTCCTGTTGGAGGGCATGCATCCACTGTCTTCGGTGTGTGTGTGTGTGTGTGTGTGTTACCTTCTGACACATTGCAAGGCTGAATAATAAGAATATAAGAAAACAACTACTTACATCAAAAGACTATTATTTAAAATGTAACAAAACAGTGGAAATAGAATATTTACACTGGATAAATCATACCGTGACATGATACAAGTACAACAGTCAGTGTTATCTACACAACATTTTAGGGTGGGATGCTTTTATCACCAGGTCAATTAAAGTTGAAAACAATTGCGCCATTCTCTTTTCTAATATGTCATGTAGTTACAAGAGGCCGTGAGCATCCGCTCATGAAAAACAACAGCCGATTCTGCTATTTTCCGTCTTTGTTTTATTGTGCTGGCGGTGCCAGAAGCTTGAGGAAGAGTGACTTGTGCACTGCAGATATGAAGTTTGGTGCAGCGTGAGTATCTGCATACAGCTGCTCCTGAGACCAAACTAATCAGGCCACCATGGCCAAGCACACAATGGCCTTTTTATTTATCACCAAAGACATGTTTCAGACAACCTCAATCACCGTAATTGCCCCACACAGTGGGGTTCTAACGATGGTATGCAGTCAGATCATTTTAGAACATACAGGCCCGCCTTCCATCTCCCTTCTCCGGCATTTGTAGTGCCTCCGAGTTTAATTGATAAAAGTTTATAACGTCGCTCCTTTCACCCTAAACAAATATGAATACAAACAGCAGTTGGGCTCAGCGGCAATCCCACCATTTGCTTTAAAACCAAAACAACAATTATCATAATAAAACTTAATGAACTTTGTTTACTCTCTTTTTCTTCTGTTAATGGGTTTTCACTTAACTGTTGATAACATCTGGTTGCCTGGCAAACTCCGCTTTCATTTGGCATTACAGCATTTAACGCCAAATCTCGTCTACCACCTTCCATTAAAACTCCCGCCATAGAAGGCTGAGGTTAGGCTTCGTGTTTATGTTTAGTATCTAATTGCATACTTATCGATCTTACTACCAAATAGGATGGTTTCCAATTATGCCAGTCAGATGTCCTCGAATCCTTCACGTCTATAAACGGAGCACAGAATCTGTCACGGGCCCAGTAAAAAAAAAGAAAAGAAGGTTTTGTAGAGTTTCCTGTTCTATTTTATAACGAGAAAAATGACTAAAACTTTGCAAGTACCTCTAGAGTTTCTTTCCAGTATTTAGGAAGGAAGATTTGTAAAAAGGCACAACTTTATCCTTTTGCATTGTTAAAAAAAATATTTTTAATAAAAATATTGCACTTTTTTATAAATTTGCTATTTATACTATTTACCAAACTTAAAAAATAAATATACAACTGTGATTTTGATTAAACTTCTCAGCTTGTGGTCTTCCATGTCTTGAATTTCTCTTATTTTTCTATGGGGAATCCATTAGGACACTTGGCCACAGCCTTTTTTTTAATCCAAGCATGGTCAGGATCTCCGAATACCATGTTAGGAGTCATTGCATCCTGGGTAGGTGTATTTGCATTTGATGTTTTGGCTAGATGCATTTAAAACCAAAAAAAAAAAAAAAAAACTTTTCTGGTACTGGCTTCATGCAGACCAGATGCCCCAGAAAGGAAAACTTGGTAGGTAACAACATTTTCCATTTTATTCCCTTCTGGAAGACCTCTATCATCTCAAGCATGCCAGCCCATATGGCCATTTTATTGGTATAATGCACGCTTATACTTTATTCTGGTCTTTACTGTAACACATGGAGAACTTAAAATTTTACTATACAGTAGGTCTGCTTTATGTTAAACTAATGTTAACATTATTGCTGTAACAAAGTAAGAATAACAAAGGGGAAGTATAACTTTGCCATGGTCTCCTGCTTTGGACAATCCTGTGACCAAATGCTGGAATTTGGCTTAACCACTTAACGACCGCGCCATAGCCAAATGACGGCTACAGCACGGCTCGATAACTCTGGGAGGGCGTACACTGATGTCCTCCCAGAATCGCGCCCCCTGGGGTGTGCACCCGGGAATATCCGTGACCAGATTCGGCACATCATGGATCACGGTAAATGGCCACTGACAGCGGCCGTTTACCACGTGATCGCTCCGTCAGATGACGGAGCGATCACTTGTAAACATACCGGCGTCATGTCCGGTTCCTCTCTCCCCTCTCTGTACCGATCGGTACAGTGTGAGGGGAGAGATCAGGTACAGCAGCGCTGTGGGCTGGATCTGTAGTGCCCACAGCGCTGATATGTGACAATTCCTGCCTCATCCAGACATGCTCAGCCATCCATCCATCCCTAATCAGCAATACTCAGCCATCCATTCTCAGCCATCCATCCCTAATAAGCAATACTCATCCATCCATGCTCAGCCATCCCATCCACCCCCAACCATCCCATCCATACTCATACATCCCCATTCATGCTCATCCATGCCATTAGAGTGCCTCACAAAAGTGTAATAGGTAGTCAAATTAGATTTGAAACTTATACCTCTAAAACACCTGATGGTGCTCCCTTCATGTTGGGCCTCTCTATGTGGCCGGGCTGTGTAAAAGTCTCCGACATGCGGTATCGCCGTACTCAGGAGTATCTATTTTGGGGTGTAATATTTGGTATGTACATGCTATGTGTTAGAAATATTGTATAAATGGACAACTTTGTGCAAAAAAAAAAAAAAAATGCGTTTTCATTTTCTTTACACATTTTCCAAAAACTTGTAGAAAAAAATGACGTTCAAAACACTCAATATGCCTCATAAATTAGGGGGGGGATGTTTTATTTTCAAAATGGGGTAATTTTTGGGGTATTTCCATTGTCCTGGTTCTCCAGGGCCTTCAAAAGTGTAAGGCCTCTTTCACACGGACTATCCGTTCAGGTCCGCCTGTCAGTTTTTTAGGCGGACCTGAACGGACACTCCATGGAGGTCTATGGAGCGTCGGATGTCAGCGGTGGCATGTCCGCTGACATCCGACCCGCTCCGATCCGAAAAAGTGTAATGGAGGAAAACCCTACTTTTCCATCTGTTATCGGATTGGGTGACGACGGACTCTATGGTTCGTCATCATCCGATCCCCCATAGGGGAGAGCGGCGCTCTGACAGGTCCGTCGCTGCACAGTGTGCAGCGACGGACCTGTCATCTTCCTGCTCAGCGGGGATCGGCGGAGCGATCCCCGCTGAGCAAGCGGATGTTCACGGGGCGGATCATCACTGATCCGCCCCATGTGAAAGAGCCCTAAGAGGTAGTCAAGAAATTATATGTGTAATTTATGCTCCAAAAACGCCTGATAGTGCTCCCTGCATGTTGCGCCTCTGTATGTGGCCATGCTGTGTAAAAGTCTGACACATGTGGTATTGCCATACTCAGGAGGAGTAGTAGAATGTGTTTTGGGGTGTAATTTGTGCTATGCATATGCTGTGTGTGAGAAATAACCTGCTAATAACAATTTTGTGGGAAAAAAAAAAATCTTGATTTTGCAAAGAATTTTGGGAAAAAATGACAACTTCAAAAAACTCACCATGCCTCTTACTAAATACCTTGGAATGTCTACTTTCCAAAAAGGGGTCATTTGGGGGGGGTTTGTACTTTCCTGGATTGTTAGGGTCTCAAGAAATGAAATATGCATAAAAATTATTGCGGCGCTGAAAAGTTCAAAAATGAAATTGAAGAGTGGGAGGAATCCAATCACCAAATATATTGTGCAGATGTAGAAAGAGTCACTCGTCACCACATGGTAATGTAGTCTACTTACCAGAAGGTGTTAAGGATTAGGCATAGATGATAAATTCTCAATAGCATCCAGCCCACTGGAACCCCTCATCAGACCACAACATCCGTGGGATTTCAGTTGAAGCTTAAAACAGCATGCATCAATGATAGGAACAAA
The DNA here is from genome assembly GCA_037952835.1 of Lithobates septentrionalis. Classification (NCBI taxonomy): domain Eukaryota; kingdom Metazoa; phylum Chordata; class Amphibia; order Anura; family Ranidae; genus Lithobates; species Lithobates septentrionalis. The sequence continues at coordinate 55,400 of JBBDGP010000292.1, forward strand.
CGGCTGCAGCAATCAGCGTACGGCAGGCTGACATCCGTACATCTGTGACATCCGTACAATCAGCGTACGGCAGGCTGACATCCGTACGCTGATTGCTGCAGCCGTTTGTTCCTATCATTGATGCATGCTGTTTTAAGCTTCAACTGAAATCCCACGGATGTTGTGGTCTGATGAGGGGTTCCAGTGGGCTGGATTTGCTGGATGCTATTGAGAATTTATCATCTATGCCTAATCCTTAACACCTGGTAAGCAGACTACATTACCACGTGGTGACGAGTGACTCTTTCTACATCTGCACAATATATTTGGTGATTGGATTCCTCCCACTCTTCAATTTCATTTTTGAACTTTTCAGCGCCGCAATAATTTTTATGCATGTGACTTTTTGTTATCTACAAACTTTGCTGGCCGCTTGCTTTTTTCAGTTCAGCGCGAATTTTTACTTGTTTTATGTCAAGAAATGAAATAGGCCGTCAGTACTTCAAGTGTGATCAATTTTCAGAGATTGGCACCATAGCTTGTGGACTCTATAACTTTTACAAAGACCAAATAATATACACTGATTTGGGTTATTTTTACCAAAGATATGTAGCAGTATAAATTTTGGCCAAAAATTATGAAGAAAAATTACTAATTTGCAAAATTTTATAACAGAAACGAAGAAAAATGCATTTTATTTTACAGAATTTTTGGTCTTTTTTCTTTTATAGCGCAAAAAATAAAAACCAGCAGTGATTAAATACCACCAAAAGAAAGCTCTATTTGTGAGAAAAAAGGGACAAACATTTCATATAGGTACAGTGTTGCATTACTGAGTAATTGTCATTCAAAATGTGAGAGCACTGAAAGCTGAAAATTGGTCTGGTTAGGAAGGGGGTTTAGGTGCCAGTGGTTAAAGGAGTTGTAAAGGCAGAAAGTTTATTTTAATGCATTCTATGCATTAAGATCAAAAAAACCTGTGTAGCAGCCTCCCCAGCACCCCCCAATTACCTACCTGAGCTCCTTCTCTTTCTAGCAATGTCTACGATCCCCTCAGCCATCCAGTACACTCCTCCTGAATGGCTGAGAGAGCAGCAGCGCTATTGGCTCCCGCGGCTGTCAGTCAGTCAGCCAATCGGGGGAGAGGGGGGGCGGGGCCAGGTCAGGGTTCTGTGTCTGAATACACAGAGATATGACTCGGCTTGGGCAACAACCTGTAGCAAACTGCTGGCTGAGGGGCACTCAAAAGAGGGAGGGGCCGGGAGCAGCAAAGAGGGACCCGAGAAGAGGAGAATCTAGGCTGCTCTGTGCAAAACCAACTGCACATAGGAGGTAAGTACATGTTTGTTGTATTTTTTTTTTTTTTTTTTAAGCGAGCCTTTACATTTAACTTCAAGGATTTAGGATGATCAGCACTGGCAAGACATCCCTTCTATAAACCTCTGGGTGAGATCATGTGACTGAATGTCACAAGTATTGTAATGCACTAAAACAGAAAATTTTATAAAATACCATCATTTTCCTTTAATGCTGCCAATCCATGGCAGCATATCTGTTGTAGTATGCTCCATGTTGGCACCAGGAAAACAGAAAATAGTTTCAAATACTTACTGTAAATTTTCCTTTCCATGCATCAATGAATGACAGCATACTACGGTACCACATGAATGCTGCCAAGTTGGCACCAGGAAAGTGTACTTAGAGCACTTTTTTTTTTTAGTTGTGGGTAGAGCAAGGGTGGGTTAAAAACCTTAAAGAGGAAGTAAACCCTGATGGGTTTACTACTTCTGTTTCCCTGCAAAGGTAAAGCATAATGGGCTACTATGCATCGCATAGTAGCCCATTATGTGTCACTTACCTGACACAGGAGCCTGCGATGTCACCGCTGTCCCCTCTGCTACGGAGCGGCCATCTTCTTTCTGGGTATCGTGGCTCCGGCGCTGTGATTGGCCGGAGCTGCGATGACGTCACTCCCGCGGAGCCGCCACTAACGGCATATCGACGTTAGCAGCGGCATGCTCAGTGCGCCTGCGCGCCGCAGACAGTGGTGCCTGTCTTTTTTTGCAAATATCTCCTAAACCGTGTAGGTTTAGGAGATATTTCTTGGACCTACAGGTAAGCCTTAATCTAGGCTTACCTGTTCGTCAAAGTGGTCTGTAAGGGTTTACAACCACTTTAAAAGGTTATTTTTTGCTGCTATAATCACACTGTGAATGTTGCCCTTCACTCCCCATCTTGGAGACACAACTGGAAATGAGAGAAAACCTATTTAAAGTGAACCTAATCCCCATCTCAGGTAGTACAGCAACAGGGTCCCCCATTAAAAATGTTTCCCCTCTTCTCATGTGACGGCTCTAAAATTTTTGGATTTCTCCCCACTTTCTCCCAGAACAAGTACAGAGGGCGAATATCCCCAGTGGATACATAAGATAGCAAGAACAGGCTCACTATCAAACTAAAGAAAAAGATTTTGCCCTGGAAGACCACTTTAAGAGATTTGCATTCTACTCTATTACTTTTATCTGCTCCAGCAAGATTGTATGTTTATATCCACTAAAGGTTCTTGGTTCCCGTTTTGTTTACAGCGCTTTATTGGAAAATGAGAGGTAAAATCCGAATAGCATTATGATGGTACTTCTATGAGTTTATTAATGAGCAGTAGATGTATATATTAAAAAAAAAAAAAAAAAGATTTCCACCATCTTGGTCAAAGCCATCTTTCACTACACTAAAATGTATACAGTATACACATCTTTTCAAATTTTTTGCATAAAAATGTTGAGTAAAGAAGGCTTTGGAAGATCACTCAAATCACATATGCATAAGGACACTCATAAAAGAGGTTCAAAAATTCTTGAACATGCAAATTTGGCTTCTCAATAGCCAAAGGAAGATCTACATCTGTAGAGCCGGATTTAAACATTGTGGATCAAAAAATGGTATAGAATTTATAATGTTCCAATTAGCACATTGACAATCAGACGTTACTGTGAATCAGCTTATTAGATGTTATTTATTAGGACTGTTTTTTGCTGCAATGGTTCTGCTTTTTATTTATTTTTTTTCAACCTCTTTAAATCCAATGAAACACACTTTGCTGTAAATAATCTAAATGAACTTTTTCCACACCAATAACAAACAAATGAAACTTTTTGGATGGGTGTATATGCGCGCTCAGTATAAAAGTTTGTTACAACTAAGGGTATATTTAAAGAACTTTATTGAAGTTGACAATTCACAGGTAACAGGAAAGGCCAGCATATTTAAGGGAAAAATGGCTCCCCCTTCATCAGGGCTGTATAATGGTTGATGTGATTGGAACAGACCTGGAATCAGGATGCGGTTAAGTATGAGGACCATTAGATGCTGTCAAATTGTAAAGTGGCGACATGTCCATTACCAAGTGCTCCTCTACACCCATCCAAAAGTATTCTCCAGAGCGCCTATTCCACCATAGAGAGGCAGAAGCCTGATACCCCAGCAGGGTTCACTTACACCCACCTCTATTGGGTACAAACCTCAAGGTTAGCAGCATAGCCCACAGGATTTCTGTTAATACAAGACCGCCTACTGGTCCAGAGTTGTGACAGACTCACATTAGAAACATGAAAATAACGATTTTATAGAAACCAGGCACTTTAGATAAAGAAATTTCCTTATTTATTTTATGAATCCAGAGGGATAATTTGTATTAAAAAAATGCTACTGCTTAAAAACATAAAAAATGACAGGGATTTTCCAAATTATTTTTTATTTTTTGTTCCTTTTTTTGGGGAAATTTTGGATTTTCCTACCCCACCCACTTAAATAAAAATGCAAACTGCATTACAGATAGTAAAATAAACAGCATTAAAAAAAAATAATAAAATAAGAGGAAGCAATCTATAACCAGGTACATTCATGTGCAAAAAAGACAGGTTAAGTTCTTTTTTTTTATAAAAATAATATAAGTAACAATACAAATGGGGAACAATACACTTAGAATAATTATAAAATAAAAAGTTCACTTTATAACACAGGTACATTATTCAGATTTTCATATTTTGGTCAAACATTTCTTTTAACTGTATGCAGCCTGTAAAGTGTATAAAATGCTGCCTTGCTGATACTTGTGACAGTGGTTCTTTAAGTTGTGTATTTCGCTACAGCCTGATTTTTTTTTTTTCTAACTCTTAGGGGAAATTTTAGAGTAGATCTGGGAATTTTTTTTTATTATTTGAAATGGAAACTATAATCTTTTTACAGTGTCTTTACATATATGAATGTGATCAAAGTATTGTAAATCTATCAGAGAGTGTTAATATAAAAACAATTTTTGTGTGTACATTTTTTAAATATATCGATACAAGGGCCAATTCTATTTCCTAGTTACATATGCAGGCTGTGCTTCCTGCTTAAAAGGACTGTTGAAATAAAATTATGTGAAGATATTAAATGCTTACCTTTCCTGCTGACTTTGCTGCACTAACAAAGTAAACTCATTGCCTGAAGACTCTTCAGAAGCCAAGACTTCCAGGAGAGTCATCTACTGGTCCCCAAATGCAGTGGTTCCTCCCATTTGTACCCTATGTCACTACAAGACAAAGTAGTGACATAGGGGGCGGAGGGAGGAACCACTAAGTGCATCCACCTGAAGCATTTTTAATATAAAAACATTTTTGTGTGTATAGAATGTAAATGTGTATATATACACAAGGGGCAAGTCTATTTGCAAATTACATACGCAGGCTGTGCTTCCTGCTTAAACAGACTCGTTCTAAAATAAAATCCTTTAAAGATAGTAACTAGCCTTTCCTGTTGACCATGCTGCACTAATGAACCAAACTCATTGCCTGAAGACTCTTCAGAAACCAAGACTTCCAAAAGAGTCCATCTACTGGTCCCCAACTGCAACTCAGTGGTTCCTCTCACTGGTCCCTATAGGAAAAAGCAATGGCATAGGGGTTGGCAGGAGGAACCAATTAAGTCGACCATAGACAATTTGAATCTCAGCCAGTTAAGCAGGGATTGGCCGAGATTCCAACCATGTATGGGCAGGTCGATCGATCAGCTTGGGTACAACCAGCCTGTTGGATTTTCCATGTGATTATTGCCAGTGGCTATAGCCGCTAGCAGTAATCACCAAGTGTTCTCCCAGCTCGGACGGCTCCCTTTGCCGAGAGAACACAATAGCTCTGCGGGAGGGATTCCCGTGGTTGCAGGAATGAAAATCACTTCATCTATGGCTGGCTTCAGTGTAGCCATCTGAAGTACAGTATCTCACAAAAGTGAGTACACCCCTCACATTTTTGTAAATATTTTTTTTTATACCTTTTCATGTGACAACACTGAAGAAATTATATTTTGGTATAATGTAAAGTAGTGAGTGTACAGCTTTTATAACAGTGTACATTTGCTGCCCCCTCAAAATAACTCAACATACAGCCATTAATGTCTAAACCGCTGGCAACAAAAGTGAGTACACCCCTAAGTGAAAATGTCCAAATTGGGCCCAATTAGCCATTTTCCCTCCCCGGTGTCATGTGACTTGTTAGGGTTAAAAGGTCTCAGGTGTGAATAGGAAGCAGGTGTGTTAAATTTGGTATTATCGCTCTCACTCTCTCATACTTGTCACTGGAAGTTCAACATGGCACCCCATGGCAAAGAACTCTGAGGATCCGAAAAAAGAATTGTTGCTCTACATAAAGATGGCCTAGGCTATAAGATTGCCAAGACCCTAAAACTGAGCTGAAGCAGGGTGGCCAAGACCATACAGCGGTTTAACAGGACAGGTTCCACTCAGAACAGGCCTCACCATGGTCAACCAAAGAAGTTGAGTACACATGCTCAGCGTAATATCCAGAGCTTGTCTTTGGGAAATAGACGTATGAGTGCTGCCAGCATTGCTGCAGAGGTTGAAGGGGTGGGGGGTCAGCCTGTCACTTCTCAGACCATACACCGCACACTGCATCAAATTGGTCTGCATGGCTGTCGTCCCAGAAAGAAGCCTCTTCTAAAGATGATGTACAAGAAAGCCCACAAACCGTTTGCTGAAGACAAGCAGACTAAGGACATGGATTACTGGTACCATGTCCTGTGGTCTGATGAGACCAAGATAAACTTATCTGGTTCAGATGGTGTCAAGAGTGTGTGGTGGCAACCAGGTGAGTACAAAGACAAGAGTGTCTTTCTTACAGTCAAGCATGGTGGTGGGAGTGTCATGGTCTGGGGCTACATGAGTGCTGCCGAGACTGGGGAACTAATGTTAATTGAGGGAACCATGAATGCCAACATGTACTGTGACATACTGAAGTAAAGCATGATCCCCTCCCTTTGGAGACTGGGCTGCAGGGCAGTATTCCAACATAATGACCCGGAACACACCTCCAAGATTACCACTGCCTTGCTAAAGAAGCTGAGGGTAAAGGTGATGGACTGGCCTAGCATGTCTCCAGACCTAAACCCTGTGGGACATCCTCAAATGGAAGGTGGAGGAGCGCAAGGTCTCTAACATCTACCAGCTCTGTGATGTTATCATGGAGGAGTGGAAGAAGACTCCAGTGGCAACCTGTGAAGCTCTGGTGAACTCCATGTCCAAGAGGGTTAAGACAGTGCTGGAAAATAATGGTGGCCACACAAAATATTGACACTTTGGGCCCAATGTGGACATTTTCACTTAGGGGTGTACTCACTTTTGTTGCCAACGGTTATACAAGCTGTACACCCACTACTTTACATTGTAGCAAAGTGTCATTTCTTTAGTGTTATTACATGAAAAGATCTAATAAAATATTTACAAAAATGTGAGGGCTCTACTCACTTGTGAGATACTGTATATAGGTCAGGTCGAAGCGGATTGCAAACAATAGGATTTGGGCTTATCCCAATAGTCATTAAAATGGAGCTGGATGGTCATTTAGGCACAATCTTAACCAGGTGGCAGTTGGGTTTACATTATTGATAGGACATTTTCTAATAGGCTTGATAACCAATCCCCCCCCGCCCACCACATACTTTTTAGGGCAGCAGACATTTGTCTGCCACCATGGACACAAGTTTGTTGCCCAATTAGGCAACTATCATCTCAGTATCCTTTAATAGATTCATAGAATACAGTCAAGGAGGCAGTGTAGAAGCAGTAAATCAGAAAAAAAAATACGGTTTTGGTTTCAGATCACATGACTTGGAGGCAAGAGTGCATGTTAGCCGAACTTCAGTAAATACGACAAGACGGATTTTGGCACCCGCAAATCAGTACTGCGGCTTGTGTGCCTAAGCATGCTGGATTCATGTCACAGAACCCTGAAGCAGATGCTACAGTGCAGAGGCAGTTAATTTCCCATTTTAGTGCTTCTACAGAGTCTCCCTAATACCTACTCTCATCTATTCTATCGGATTTATCTACCTAGGTTTTATTTTAAGCATTGAATGCCAATGACATCCCTTGTTATATCTAGCAGGAGCATTCAAAAATCTCTGTTTGAAATAAGAGTATGGAGCAGCAAGAAAACCTTAAATGTCACATCAAATATTTTGAATTATGTGCGACGACTTCTTAAACGTGTAGTTGCTGAAAATGAAGTATAGTTTCCCTTTGAGATGTGACTATATTGTAGAAATTCAACATTCATCCAGAAGAGATTTGCATTGATTGAGGGCAGCTAGTAGCATAGAAAATATAGGATCCAACTTTTCTGTTTGCAAATTGACTGCGCCATGGCATACGTTGGTGTTTGATACATATCATTAGCCAGCAAGGGCTTAAACATTCCATGCGTTTTATGTTAGCATGTCTTTGGGATTGAAAAACTAGCAGTGCAGAATAGTGTAAAAATATGCACATCTGCAAATCTAGAAATGAAAAACAGAAATAGCAGCTAAGCATTACATAAATATATTTATGTACACTGCATTGACTACATGAATTCTAAAGCGAACAGATCTAATGGTATTCTACGCTGTGAAGTAATTGCCGCAATATAAAGCATAACAGACAAGTGCTTGAGAGGACAGGTGTAGTACTCGTCTTAAACCATCTTCATTCATGCTTCATCTGCGGCGTCATTTCGTTTTGGAAAAGAAATGTAAATTGTGCCATTTTAACAAGTTAAGGTGCATATAAACTGAAAATCTATTTTTCAGTACGTTTGGCATCATGCCTCAGTTTTCTTAAGAAAATATTGTAATGTGAATTGCAAAGTTTGTTACCTAGAGATCCTGCCAGTATCAGCACTTCCTGTTGCAAGCCAACAAAAAACTTAAGCCAGTTGGAATCTTGGCCGGTTTAGCAGGTACCGGCCGAGATTCAAACCATATATGGGCAGGGCTGATTGTACCCAAGTTGATCAACTTAAAGCAGAGTTCCACCCGAACTTCCGCTTTAACCACCTGACATCCGCGCTATGGCCGAATGACGGCCACAGCGCGGACCTTAATTCCTGGGAGGCCGTCATATGACGGCCTCCCCTGTGCAAGCTCCCTGAGCGCGCCGGGCGCGCTGTGATCACCGAGTCACTGAGACTCGGCTGATCACCGTTCCGAGTAAGGGGCCGGTCCCGGCCCCTTACCATGTGATCAGCTGTCAGCCAATGACAGCTGATCACATGATGTAGACAAAAGATCGGTAATCGTTTTTTTTTTTTTTACTCACGCTGACAGCGTGAGTAGAAAAAAAAAAGCCGATCACCGGCTCGGATATGAGGGACATCGGTCCCCCAAGTGGAAGAGGCACATCTGCCTCATTAGTGCCACCTAAAAGTGCCACCTAACAGTGCCAGCAAGTGCCACCTAACAGTGCCAGCAAGTGCCACCTATCAATGCCCACCTGTAGTGCCAATCAGTGCCACCTGGCAGTGCTGCCCATCACTGCCACCCATCAGTGCCCATCACTGCCGCCTCATCAGCGTACATCAATGAAGGAGAAAAATGACCCGTTTTAAAAAATAACTTTTTTTTAAAAAAAAATTCAGTTTTTTACATTTTTTTAACAAAAAGTAAAAACTGCAGAGGTGATCAAATACCACCAAATAAAAGCTCTATTTGTGGTGAAAAAATGATAAAAACTTCATTTGGGTACAGTGTTGTATGACTGCGCAATTGTCATTCAAAGTGGGTCAGCGCTGAAAGCTGAAAATTGGTCTGGAGAGGAGGGGGGTTTAAGTGCCCTGTAAGCAAGTGGTTAAGCACTCCTTGCCCCCCCTGACATGCCACATTGGCATGTAATTTTTTTTTTTGTGGGGGGGGGGGGGGGGGGCAGAGTGTGTACCCTTTTTTCGTGGGACTTCCTGCTTCCCATCTTTGGCCGCCTAGGCGACTTCTCGTCTCGCCCTAGGCGGGCCCTCCCTGCCAGCAATCTTCTGGGACACAACTCAGTTCCCAGAAGATCGACTGACCAATAGGAGAGCGCAGCGCAACTTGCGCATTTGCAGTGCGCGCCCGGCCTGAAGCCGTAAGCTGTCACGGTCGGGTGCCCACAGTTACCATGACGGCGCCGAGGAGAGTAGGGGGAGAGGAGCTAGCCTCAGGGCAGCCACATCGCTGGACCGTGGGGCAAGTAAGTGTTGGTTTATTAAAAGTCAGCAGTTATGCTTTTTGTAGCTGCTGACTTTTAATAAAGTAAAAAAACGGGTGGAACTCCGCTTTCAGTACAACCCGCAGGCCAGAGTTTTATACATACGGCTACTTCCATCGGCTATAGCCTGCTAAGCAGTAACCATTGTATTCTGCTGGCTGGGAATGCTCCCTGTGCCCCCCACTGCCAGAATACAATAGGCACCCCCCCCTATTAATACTGGCTTGTGATGATGGGGGAATCCAGCGACTTTCTTTCCACCCGTGGTGGAAGAAAACAAAATTGTATCATCAATGGCCAGCCTTAGTTTCCATTCACACCATCACAGCGATTCATTGCAATGGGCTGCCCTACGCGTGAGAATAACTCAAAAGTAGTCCCTGACCCCTTTGAGAAATTGTGCAGCACCATGCGTTTTGGTATGTGCACGTTCCCAGATGCGTAGGGGTGTCAATAAACAGCTGGTTTCTGTGCATTGCAAGAAAGCGCAAAGCACAAATATGCCTAAACCACTGCTTAGCAGCAGCAGCATTGTCAACCTGCAGTGTGCACTTCGTCATTTGGCCATTTGGGTGCCTGTCAGGTCTTTCAGTCAGGCACAGCCAACTGAAGAAGTGCCAGTTGCAATGTCAGCCTGCACAGGCAGTGCTAATTCTGACAAAATCTCCTGGTACGAAACTTTGAATTTCCCATACACACACACACACACAAAAACAAACAAAAAAACAAACAAACTACAGAGCAATGCATGATCAGAAAACGTACTGAAATCAATTTAGAGCTCGTTCACATGAGCTTTTGTCTCTGAAGAGCAATCCGTGTTCAGATTGATTTTCAGGGAGCATTTTACGTTGTATTGCCTCAACACTGCCTGCTTTAACCGACTGATCGACACACTAACGTGCCACAGTCGCCTGCATTGCACGTGGTTGCAAAGTGGCCCACTTCATTTGAAAGTAACAGGGGGTTTCATTCCTGCCATGGAATGTGTACACCCCAGCAGCAAAGCCAACTTAACCGTTGGGTTTTACCGCCCTCTAGCCTCATGTGTGAACAAGCCCTTAGGGTTTATATATACTTTATTATTACTAGCTCCACAGCTCACCAAAATGTTTTTTTTTTCCATTGCCAATTTCAAATAATCAAGGGTAAAATAGTCTAAAAAAAAAAAAAAATCTGTATATTTCCAGTTGCAGCCTTGAACAAACACATGCTGGATCCACTAACCGAGGAATGGGAAGACTCCAGAGGCACAAAGAACCTTTTTACGCATCGATGCAAACGTGCGCACATCCAAAAAACAGAGGTGATGCATTTATCTCAAGCAACTCCTAGTTTTCCAGCTTGGCAGAAGGTTTTCAGTTAGTGCAGTCCTCGAAAAAAAATCACTTCAAAGTCCAACTTTCTAACACTTAACCTGTTGATTTTCATTTAACATCAACGTTTCCATCCTTTCCAAAAAAAATGCTTTGTTACATTTCACATTGCGATCACAAGAGTAGGGCCTTGTCATTTTGGTAAATCAAGTTGTGTCCGCTTCAGCAACGACCCCAAACACATTTTAGGTAACTTACAAAAGCATGCGGCTGACTAGAAGTATACTTTAGCCCAGGTTCACACTGAGCTGCGGGAATGAAGCAGTGCGAGTTCAGCTGAACTCGCACGATTTCACTTCCGCATGTCAGTCTCGATTTCGGCCACGATCTCAGAGACATCTGTGCAGGTTACTACACAGATGTCAATGTAAATCGCAGCCCGAAATGGCAAAAAGTAGTACAGAAACGACTTTTTGAAAACGATGCAGCGTCGCACCAATTAGAACGGTGCAATTGCCACCAATTTGACATGTCAAATTGCATGTCAAATTGTACCATTGTGAACCGGGACTTAGGAACGTTTTTCTGGGATTGTGTTGGAATGGTTTATGAAAACAAATTGTAAGAGCCATCCTTCCCACCTGGGGAATGGCAGGCCATGAAGTTCTCAAATTCTTGTGCAGTGCTAGTGTTAACTGTATATATGGATACTATTTTATTAAGCATAAAAAAAATTCCCAAAAAGGTTGCTTTAAAATTTTTCAAACTTCTATCAGAAGTAAAAACTACTCTTACAATACAACCCAACAGTCTCCGTGTAACATTTTTATTACACTGTGAAAAACATTTAAAAAAAAAAAAAAACTTTTAAATTACCAACTTAAAAAAAAAAAAAAAAAAAATTCATGTGCGAGAAAAGTGCATACCACTATTCATTGGTAGGTAGAAATGTAGTGTTGCATCAATTTTCTTTTTAAAAATTATAATAAAAATGCCGTAACCTGCACAAGACTATCTTTTTTTTTTTTTATCAGCACTAATTTTTTTGTGTTTTGCATTTCTGATTAAATTGCTGTTTGAGTGGGGTTTTTTTTGCGGGCTGTTTAAATATCATAAAACTAAAGTTTTATTTTTAAACTTATGCTTTAAAAAAAATGGCTAATCTATACCATTTACAATTACGTCCGCTAGCTCTAGAGGCTGTTTCGTAGGCAAACCCAAAATATTGTCAAACATGCTACAATTGGAAAAGCTCTAAAAATTACACATTTTTAGTTATTGACCTAAAACCCAGCTAATTGGATATGTATTGTCTTTCTACAGCAAGATAAGAATGTTTGTTTTATGATTGACCTCACTGAGGCTATAATTGCTGGTCCAGTTGGTCTCCTGTATTAACTGACACTTCATTGTTTTTATTTATTTTTTTTTTAAGGGGGGAAAAAAAAAAAAGTGACTTAAGTACTCACAACACATTCACTTTCTCATTATTGCACTAATCGACTATGCCTTCTTTTATTTCCTAATCACATCCAATTTCCCACATTTTGAAAAATTAAAAACTCTAAAAATAAATAAAAGAACATTGCTTATGGTACAGGGTGACCAGGGAAGTGAGAATAGTAACTTTATTTGTTTTTTATTTCCTATTCATGATATGCTCATTCTTCCGTAGTTCCGTTGACAACTTGTGAGCACATTCTCAAGATATTGGCTGTGTGGCAGCGTCCAACATAATGTATATGAATGTATGTATATTAAAAAAAAATACATACATAAAAATTGAATGGATGGAATATTTTCATCTTTGCAAATGTGAAATGAGAGAACCGTTTTTTTTTTCTTTTTACGTACAGACTTTTTCCCCAGACATTCGTCAACTCCTTTGTGGTCATACAAACAGTTTGTAATTCATAGGCTATAGAAAGTCCTGTACAAAGTCTGATGAAATTAGTGCCCAAATATGAAGTCTGTGTGTTGCAATGGAAAAATAAAGGAAAAAAAAAAAGTTTGTGAAACATCTAAGCATTTCCACTTGCAGAGTAGGAAAATTGGGGAAAGTGCGGCCGTCTTTCATTGTCAACAAATTCCAGATTATCATCTGCAGAGGAAAACAAAAAAAAAAAAAAAAAATTAGACATATCAGTATTGAGTAGAATAGCAGCCCAAACTACTTTATAACAATTGGAAACTAAAATCATTTTAAACTGCATTACCTACTGGGTTGTGAACTCAACATTATGGGTTTTCCTTTACACAAATTTAGTACAAGGCCCCTTTTTACATGGGGTGAACTCAGATTTGATCATCAGGGGATCTGTCCGCTGATCCCCTACTGAGCTGAGCAGAACGGGAGGATGACACTTCTTGGTCTACTTAGTTTTTGCAGAGCAGACAGCTCGCTCTGCTCTATGGGCGGCCAGATGTAAACGGACTCCGCTGTCTGTTTACACCCGAGTGCCCTCTGATTCCATCCACCTAGATGGAGGGGGGTGTATCTCCACCCCCTTTTGTTTTTTGGTGGACCAGATCGGAATGGAGGTAGGTGGGGTATACAATACACCTGCCGATACTTAGGGGTGAACTGATGGTCTAATCGAGTCCACCTGAAAAACTGATCAGACTATTCATGTGAAAGGGGCCTAAGAATACAGACACTTTTTTATGAGGATTTGATCATTTTCAGGATTTATATACCATCAACAGCTTGCACCTCACTTTACAATATAAAGGGAGAGTCAATACAATACAGGAGGATACAGAGGGCCCCGCAAAAGGTAATGCCTGTGGGGGGATAAGTTGATGGTGAAAGTAAAATTCCAGTTGTTAGGGAAGCTTATCCCACCTCTACCTAAGCAAATGAGTTTTTAAGGATCGCCTGAAGGCGAACAGAGAACAAGACAGCGGAGTGGATTGGGTTGGGGAGTTCCAACGAACGCGGGAGGCAAGAAATCCTGGAGATGAGAAGGGTAAGAGGTGACATGTAATAAAACGTAATTTTTTTTTTTTTTTTTATAGAATGATCTTAGACTTAAATCAGAGCTAAAAATTAATTGAATGGTTTGCTAAAGTATTGTTTATCACAAATAAATTACCATGTTTTTTGCCCAGTTTTCATCTGGGTGCTGCTGATCTCCTCCAACTACTTTTCGTCACTTCCGGTCTACATGCACATTCCCAAGTGTATGCTACACACCATTGTCCTGTCCTGGCTGTCTCAAAGGGGGAATTTAGTAGGCAGGTTGGGTTTTACCCAGGTTAACCAACAAGTCTACTTAGAAGCTTAAGCTGGCTAAACACACATACGGATCAACCTCGTTTAGACTCAGACTTAGGCTGGCCAGACACTATATGATCTGACTGTTCTGCTTTAAATCTACCGTCAACTGTGTAGTGCAAGGGCCTTACATAGTTTTGGTACATCTAAAGATTGTCTGGGGATTTTTCAAACCGATTGTATTGTGTTAGGCATTATGATTTTTAAGAGATTTGGCCATAAACATGTATTGCCGAATTAGAACAATTCTGTGGTTCAACAGCCCTGCTTAGCTCACAGATTGTCCAGGAAACAGAACTAGCTGCATAGTAACAGTATACATATCCAGACATGGTCAATCTGCAACCAAATTTCCATCCAGCCCAAACAATATCTTGTAATCAAAGGTAGCAGCAATGTGCGTTTTCCATACATGATCATCAATGAACAAGATCAAAGAGTACCTGTTTGAACACTTTAGGGCTGTGTACTTAATGGTACACAGGCCACACATTCCTTACATTGGGTCAAAAAAAATATAATCAACCAAGACCTTTGCTTAGCATGCCCTTACTGAACACAAACAGAGAGGAGCAGCCACTCTATGTTTCAACTTTCAAATATCACCCTGAAATATTAGTTTCTTAAACGAAGGATGCAAAAAAAAGCCTTACGCTCATGGCTTCAAACACTTTAGGCCCTTCAAAGAAACCTTCAACTGCTTGTAAGTATGTAGAACACCAACTGCTCTAGAAACAAGTTAAAATCAAGCGACTTCCCATAAAGCATGTAGGATTTATCTTTGAAAATGTTGCCAGAATCTGCACAAGGATCCCCCACTTTCCACTCAAGAACTCCTAGATCTGATATTACACTGAGGGAGGCAATTCAACATGTGTCCTGGTAGGACGTATGAAGTTATTTAGAGTGGGTGGTAACCGTAGGCAACATCTAACAAATGGCTTTATCTCGTGAAACCATATGCCTCTTCTTGAAGTTTTGGATCTGGCGTTGAGCCTTAAACTTTTGATCAGGAAGTAAATACCCTGAATGGCTAGAAGATTAACAAGCAGAGGACTGGCCAACAGAGAAGACGGTCAGTGATTAGAGAATTTCTCGGTAGCGCATTAAAGCTTGGACCAGCTGCTGCAGAACCTCTGCTTACAGCCAGCAACATGCAGCTTCTTGAAGTTTTATATGGGTGGACATAAAAGTTCAACAGCCCTTCAACACCGCAAGTACGCTGTGACTTTTCCACTTGTCCTGTGCACTTGGGACTAATGGGATTTTCAGCTTCAGTTATCCATGTAATGGAAAAAAGAGACAGCTGTTATAATCTGCAGTGTCTGAATCTAGACTGCCCATTGTGAATCAACTGCCAATCAGCCAGCCTTCGGGGCTACAAGCAGAGGACAGCTACCAATGCATTTCCTTTATGAGTGCTTACTGCAGAAGGGCAGAGCCTGAACTGAACATAAAGAGTGACCAAAAAATCCAGAGTGTTTTATTGTTTTTTTACATTACTGGTAACTATTATATTATAGAGCAATTTACTTACATAAATAAGTTCCTGAACTAGTGGCGCTTATAATCTAGTGTCTATGGCAAACACATGGGAGACACCAGTGTGTAACAGACTTTGGGAGGAAACCAGTTCAGGAGAATGTTCAGATCAACATAGTATGCCCTGGTTAAATTTGACCCAGGACTCCAGCATTGCAGAACAATTTTTTTCTTTCTTATCTATTGAGTGACCCAGGAAGTCTTAACCTTCTGGGTTATTCTGATGCCTACAGGAAGACTGGACACTGGCAAACAAAGACTGTAGGCTAGGCTAGCCCAGGATAATCCCTACCACTACCAGCTTCAGTTTTTTTCCTAGTGTCCCAAGAGGATTGTACAGCTTTTCTACAGCCCTTACAGAAAAACATTTTTTGCTACTACCTTTTTTCTTCAATTTTTTTTTTCTTCAAGACTCTTACCTGCAGTGGAGCTTTTTCTCTTTGACTGCATCTTTCTAGCACAGTTGTCCTCAGCCTGACCTTTGAAGTATAACATCCGGACCTTGCTCGAATGGACATTGCAGGCATAGCCTACCTAGAGCAATGCCCCCAGCTCACATTCTACTAACAGTTCTGGGGCTGCTTGCAGCACGCTTTCGACAGTGCTAATGTCTGCCGCCTAAAATTATGTTATCTTATGCTCTTTGAGTGAAGAAAATGTCATCAGTATACCAAGGATTCCTCGAAAGGGTCCAAAGCTTTATTTCATAGTCACATGATAAATATACAGCCACGTTTCGGAGCCACGCAGGGCCCCTTCTTATGTTCTTTGAGTCTATTCTGTCCTTACAGTCTTTCTAGGCTCCAACGGGTGTTGCTGGGCCCTCTTGTTTCTTGACGGAGGTTTTTACCATAGGCATGCAAGATTTTATGACCCAATTTACCCAGTTATTTGCCGCCACTGATCACAGAAGCATGCTCCTGTGCTCTATCTTCTATACCCGTTACCTGCCTTAGCTTCCGTGTTATTGGTCACATTGAGGCTGGGTTCACACCCAAGATGGATCCGTCGCACAGCAGGGGTCCGGTGCGTCCTGGTTCACAGTTTCAGGTCCGATTTCAGCCCGAAAGGCACGCGTTTTTCCTGAAAAATGCACTGGACCTGCTGCGGAGATATGTGAACCGGCTCCATAGAGAGCCAGTCACATTCTGCTATGCGAATAAAGCATGATTCTTTCCAATCCCTTACTGGTGAGCTTTCCGAGGAGTCACAGTCTACTGCTATTGCTCCACCAAATTAAACCCCATTTTGGCCCTTTGTATTGAAGCGTGCACCACTCAAACTAGAGGATCAGACTGTTGCTTCTACCAGTGTTGGGTCATTGAAAACTCCTAAAAGTCGCAAACACTTTCCCTTTGCACCTGCTTTTCCTACTATTTCTATATGAAGATTGGAAACACAAACTGTTTGCTCTCTCAGTAAATGTTCATTTCCCTTGTATTCATTTAGGCTTAATGTACACGGGACGTTTTACAACATCCCCTGAACCATTTAACTTTACAGAAAGCAGACGTTTACTGCATTATGGACAAAAATTTTTAAAAGAGTTACCGCGTTTACAAGCTGCTACGGGCGTTTGGATTTTCAAATGCCTCTGAACATCCATCCTGAACGCATTTTTTTTTGCTTTTCAAAAAATTCTTCTAAACTCAACCTAGAAAGGACTATGAATGACCCTGTGTACATGTGCTGATAAGATAATAGAGGAGAGTTCAGGGGCAGCTGAAAAAAACACCCAACTGCTCCTAAACGTCCGTTTACCAGCAGCAGTGTATATGAAGCCTTAATCATAAGGTACTTTGGCACAAGTGCTTGACTGCAGAACCCGTGTGTAAAATAAACTTTGATCTGCATGGCCTTCAAGGGACAGCGTCTGGTTGGACCAGCTGGAGGTAAAATCACCCATCTTCCTTTGGGGAAGAAGCGTATGGAACAAAGTCTTCTCTCTTCGTATCTGTTATATCATCTCTCGACCTTCACGTCGAGACTCCGTTTCTTAATCTTTGTTAATGCTTGAACACCTTAAGTCCCAGATACTTGGGTTTGGGAGGTGATATTTCAATGCTGCAAACAAATTCCTTGCCTCCAACCTTGTGTTGCCACACAAATTAACAGATCTCCATTGAGCCCCCTCAGTTCTTTTGGATCAAGGTGTTATTGCCCCAGTTCTTGTGAATGGTTGCAGGGGTTTGAATCCAACCAGTTTATGGTTTCCAGGCCCAAAGGGGCATGTACCCCATTCTGCATTTTAAAGCTCTGTACATCTTCATTTGAGTCCAAATATTCTGCATGAAATCCACAACTGTCACCAGGGATATTTTCTGACTTCTGTGGATATCAAAGATGCTTACTTACAGTGGGGACGGAAAGTCCCCAGAAAAACACAGAATTGTTGACATTTTTTGCAGATTTATTAAAAAAGAAAAACTAATACTTATGGTCCTAAGAATTCAGACCCTTTGCTCAGTATTTAGTAGAAGCACCCTTTTGATCTAATACAGCCACAAGTCTTTTTGGGAAAGATGCAACAAGTTTTTTCACATCTGGATTTGGGGATCCTCTGCCATTCCCCCTTGCAGATCCTCTCCAGTTCTGTCAGGTTGGATGGTAAACGTCTCTCCAAGTCAGGGCTCTGGCTGGGCCATTCAAGAACAGTCACGGAGTTGTTGTGAAGCCACTCCTTCGTTATTTTAGCTGTGTGCTTAGGGTCATTGTCTTGTTGAAAGGTTAACCTTCGGCCCAGTCTGAGGTCCTTAGCACTCTGGAGAAGGTTTTCATTCAGGATATCCCTGTACTTGGCAGCATTAATCTTTCCCTCGATTGCAACCAGCCGTCCTGTCCCTGCAGCTGAAAAACACCCCATCAGCATGATGCTGCCACCACCATGCTTCACTGTTAGGACTGTATTGGACAGGTGATGAGCAGTGCCTGGTTTTTTACACACATACCGCTTAGAATTAAGGCCAAAAAGTTTTATCTTGGTCTCATCAGACCAAAGAATCTGATTTCTCACCATCTTGGAGTCCTTCAGATGTTTTTTTAGCAAACTCCATGCAGGCTTTCATGTGTCTTGCACTGAGGAGAGGCTTCCGTCGGGCCACTCTGCCATAAAGCCCCGACTGGTGGAGGGTTGCAGTGATGGTTGACATTCTACAACTTTCTCCCATCTCCCGACTGCATCTCTGGAGCTCAGCCACAGCGATCTTTGGATTCTTCTTTACCTCTCACCATGGCTCTTCTCCCCCCGATAGCTCAGTTTGGCCGGACGGCCAGCTCTAGGAAGGGTTCTGGTCGTCCCAAACGTCTTCCATTTAAGGATTATGGAGGCCACTGTGCTCTTAGGAACCTTAAGTGCAGCAGAAATGTTTTTGTAACCTTGGCCAGATCTGTGCCTTGCCACAATTCTGTCTGAGCGCTTCAGGTAGTTCCTTTGACCTCATGATTCCCATTTGCTCTGACATGCACTGTGAGCTGTAAGGTCTTATATAGACAGGTGTGTGGCTTTCCTAATCAAGTCCAGTCAGTATAATCAAACACAGCTGGGCTCAAATGAAGGTGTAGAACCATCTCAAGGATGATCAGAAGAAATGGACAGCACCTAAGCTAAATATATGAGTGTCACAGCAAAGGGTCTGAATACTTAGGGCCATGTGATATTTCAATGTTTTTTTTTTAATAAATCTGCAAAAATGTCAACAATTCTGTGTTTTTCTGTCAATATGAGGTGCTGTGTGTACATTAATGAGGAAAAAAATGAACTTAAATGATTTTAGCAAATGGCTGCAATATAAGAAAGTGAAAAATTTAAGGGGGTCTGAATACTTTCCGTCCCCACTGTATATATCCCATCTTTTCAGCATATCAGCATTTCCTATGCTTTGCCGTGGGGTCCCTGCTCATGGCTCTGCCCTTCGGCCTCTCGTCTGCACCTCATGTATTCACCAAAGTGCTTGCCCCTGCACTAGCCCTGCTACATTCTCATGGCTTCTCCATTATGGGATATTTAGAAAACCTCCTGGGGAGGGAACAGTTGGAGCAAACTTATTTTGACCAATGGGAAGTTGACTGTCCAGATGTTAAAGGGATTTGGATGGACATGGAACATGCAGAAATAGTCGCTGGAACACCATTCATTTGGAGTATCTGGGTCTAGTCCTGGACAAAAGCGCAGACCAGAGTGTTCTTTCAAGTGGAGAAACTTCAGACACTCCAGTCTCAGATTGAGGCTCTCCAGTCTAGTAGCTGTCTGACTTTCTATCTTTTGATAGAGAGTCCTAGATTGATTAGGGAGGAATCAGAAGTATTGTTAATGCAAGAGAGGTAGATCGGATCCTGTCATGGGCAAAACGTCACATTCCAGCTTTGTCAGCCATGTACATTCTAGAAAATTGTCAGGCAGCACATTTATCTGGGGAAGTGCTTCCTACCACCTCTTGGCCTCAAGATTCCACAACGTGGACAGGTTTGTCTCCAGGTATAGGGGTGTTCTAGCAGAAGCAGTAGATTGTTCTGGTAGCTCTGTGGATTTAGTACACTCTGATCTATGCCTCTTGCTACTCTCACCCATGAGGTAGTGCTTCTTGAAGCCTTCACTTCTGCAAGGTTGAGTATCTGAACAGGCAGCCTTATTATCTTGCAAGGAACCCTTTCTGGTTATGCATAGGGATCAAGGTGGTGTTCAGGTCCGGGACTTCCTTCTTGCTTAAGGTTATTTCTGCCCTCTCCATCGGACTTCACCAAAAGGAAAATTTCCCTCCATATTCTGGATGTGGTTCAGGCTGTAAGTCTCTCCGTCACTGATTCTTAGAGGATTGATGCCCATTTTGGATGGACTCTGCAAGAGTTTACCAGCTTCTCGTTCCACTACCAGCTTTGGGCACAAGGTCCTTTAGTGCTTGCATGCAGTCCCTAGTTCTCTGTTGTTTCTTGGGCCTTATGGCGTTTATTTGCAGTGTTGTCCATCACTCAGTTGGACTGCTTTTGGATAACACAAAAAGGTGTGTCCCTCAACTGATGAGAAAGAGAAGACGACTTTTGTATTTAACAAATTCCTTGGCGTCCATTGAGGGACACAGCCCCAACCCCTCTGTTTTTATATATCTTTCAGTACTGCTTGCATAGTGCGGCATGCTGGCAAAGAGAGGGTAACTGCATGCAATCCAGTTGTAATGACTACAGTTCCTTTAAGTTGCAACTGCTTACATTTATTCTGTGTAGGGAGGCGCATTATGAATATGTGGTTATACTTTTGATATAATGTATGAAATACACGGCTAATGCCTGTTGGTGTCACTATTGCTGTTTTACAAGCTTTAGTCTTTAAATAAACTCAAAGCAACTCATTAGCTTCTGCAGATTTTACAAGCAGGTCTATATTTTCAAAAGTATGCTATGCTTGAAATTTCCCTACAAACCCTAGGTAAGGTTGAATTCTGGACAAGTACACTGTAAAAATACATATCTATGAACGGTCTTACCCACCAAAAGAATTGTTAGCATCAAAGCCAAGCAGTAGCAATAGAAAAACAGTGGCAGCACAGCTTGGTCCAGGACAAACTCCAACCTGCAGACTGGATAATGATGAGAAGCTGCACACCGATAAGGTCATCTGTTTGCTCTTCTCTCCAATGCCAATACCAGTCTACTTGAGGCCAATGCACCATCTACTTTAAATCGGTCATTCCTTACATTTCGATGCGATTTTAAAATTTTCATACCAGCATTTTACAAACCTACACACACACACACACACACACAAAAAGTCCTTCCATACCTTGGTCTGGCGGTGTAATGGTAATCATCTGCGCCGTGAATTCTTCATCAAAATACCTTGTATCTGTCTCCGATGTGACTTGTGGTTTAAATGGTGGTACAAGCTGAAGATGGAACACATGATTAATAATATACAGTATATATGGTAAGGTATATGTTTAAAAGCAGTAATCTGGACATCAGCACTTCATGTACAAAAGGCCCAGGGCTTGTACCCACAAGTGTCAGAATAGGGTCCTTCTGCTCAAACCTGACACTTGATGAGCTGTGGTCAATATACGGTTTTAAAGACAACCAGTTAACACAGGGATCCTGCAAGAATCTCAATAATCAAGTATAAAAGTGCTGAAGTTTCTAATGCCCTGTACACACGACCGGTTTTGCTGTCGGAATAAACTCTGAAGGTTTTTCCGACGGAATTCCGCTCAAGCCGTCTTGCATACACACGGTCACAACAAATTCTGACCGTTCAGAACGTGGGGACGTACAACGCGTACGACGGCACTAGAAAAAGGAAGTTCAATAGCCAGTGCGCCACCCTTTGGGCTCCTTCTGATAATCTTGCCGGAACAGCATACAGACGAGCGTTTTGTTCCGTCGGAAAAATATAGAACATGTTCTCTATCCAAGTCCGTCTGATGGGGCATACACACGGTCGGAATATACGATGAAAAGCTCCCATCGGGCTTTTTCTGACGGAAATTCCGACCATGTGTACACGACATAAGATTTACATTAGCCATCTTACGTAATATATTTTTTCAGAGCTACTCTGAAAATGCCTGCTTCCCAGCTGTGGATACCCTAGTACTTTCTGAAATTCCTGACCTAGAACAAAGCATGCAGCTAGTAACGTAAAAGGAATGTCAGATGTTTCTATATGCCCACTTGTTCTGGGTCAGTGACTCAGAATGTGCTGAAACTTTTGGGTTGAAACAACTTGTATTTTCAAAAGGAGATTTTTAACAGATTTTCTATAAACCCAATTGTGACTGGTTGTGTTTAAGTGAAATGGTTGTTTACATAAAATGCTAGGCAATGCACTGGCTTGCTACTGTTCAAAAAATGGGAGAGAGTGAAGAAAGCAGGCATGATAGAGACAAGTCTAAAAAATGGGTGCACTTCTGCCCCAAGTATGTATGAGCCAAGACTATGGGGGAGATCTACTAAAATTGGAGTGTGCAAAATCTGGTGCAGCTCTGTATGGAACCAATCAGCTTCCAGGTTTTATTGTCAAAGCTTAACCCCCTCAGCCCTGGAAGATTTTACCCCCTTCCTGACCACTTTTTGAGATACGGCACTACAGTGCTTTAACGGACAATTGTGCGGTCGTGCAACGTTGCACTCAAACAAAATTTACATCCTTTTTTTCCCACAAATAGAGCTTTCTTTTGGTGGTATTTGATCACCTCTGCAGTTTTTATTTTTTGCGTGTTAAACAAAAAAAGCGTGAAAAAAAAAGCAATATTTTTTTACTTTTTGCTATAATAAATATCTCCAAAAAGTATTATATTATAACAATTTTTTTCCTCAGTTTAGGCCGATATGTATTCTACATATTTTTGGTAAAAAAAATAAAATAAATATCGCAATAAGCGTATATTGATTGGTTTGTGCAAAAGTTATAGCGTCTACAAAATAGGGGATAGTTTTATGCCATTTTTATTAATTTTTTTTTTTTTTTATTAGTAATGGCGGCGATCTGCGATTCTTATCGTGACTGCGACATTATGGCGGACACATCAGACACTTTTGACACTATTTTGGGACCATTGTCATTTATACAGCGATCAGTGCTATACAAATGCATTGATTACTGTGTTAATGACACTGGCAGTGAAGGTGTTAAACACTGGGGAGCGATCAAGGGGTTAAGTGTGTCCTAGGGAGTGATTCTAACTGTGCGGGGGGATGGGTTACCACTGACATGACAGAGATCTCTGTCATGTCACAAGGCAGAACAGGGAAATGCCTTGTTTACATAGGCATCTCCCCGTTCTACGGCTTCGTGACACGATCGCCGGGAGACCGGTGGACATCAAGCCCGCGGGTCCCGCAGGCACGGTTACGCTGTATGCGGCGGGCGTGCTCCTGCTAGCTCTGCCAATTAAAGGGGATGTACAGGCATGCCCATTTACCCACCACTGCCATTGTGCCGACGTATATTGGCGTCCAGCAAGTGGTTAAAGTATAACTAGAGGCAAAACTTTTTTTAGAACTTTGGATAGAGGGATTAGAACCCCTCTCCGTTTTTATTGCAGTCTGTGCCCTCGTTAAGGAGATTCACCCTCTCCATTTTTCTGGTTTACCATCATCATCGAAAAAGTAAAAGAAAATCACAAATTTTGGGTTGCCCCCATAAAAGTAATAAAGGTGAAATCTTGGGGACACTAGTTCTAGTTACCTGGAGTTCCCCAAGGAATTACTTTAATTTGCAGGGATTTCCTCTCACTTGCTGTTTAGCTATGGGACAGGAAGTGAAGGGAAATCCCCCCAATAGGACATGGATGGTGAAAAAAACCTGACAGGGGTTATAACCCTCCCTTGGCCTATCCAAAATGAAAAAATAAGTTTGCCTATAGTTCTACTTTAATTGAACAAAGCTGAAATTGGAAGCAAATTAGCTATAACACACAGCTGCACCAGATTCTGAGCGCTCAAGTTTTAATAAATCTCCCCCTATGTGTGAATTAGGGCTTGTACACAAAAAGGTAGGGGATAGGGATTAGGCACCAAAAAGAGCATTACATATACACTCTATGGCCACTTTATTAGGTACACCTGTTCAATGCTTGCTAACACAAATTGCTAATCGGCCAATCACATGGCATCAACTCAATGCATTTAACCATCTAGACGTGGGGAAGGGGATTTAATGGACTTTGAACTTGGTATGGTTGTTGGTGCCAGACAGGCTGGTCTGAGTGTTTTAAAAACTGCTGATCTACTGGGATTTTCACAAGCAACCATCTCTAGGGTTTACAGAGAATGGTCCAAAATAGAGAAAATATCCAGTGAGCGGCAGTTGTGTGGACGAAAATGCCTTGCTGATGTCAGAGAAGAATGGGCAGACTGGTTCGAAATGATAGAAAGGCAACAGTAACTCAAATAGCCACTCGATACAACCAAAGTATGCAGAATACCATCTCTAAACGCACAACACATCGAACCTTGCAGCAGATGGGCTACAGCAGTAGAAGACCATGCCGGGTGCCATTCTTGTCAAGAACAGGAAACTGAGGCTACAATTCACACAAGCTCACCAAAAATCAGACAATAGAAGATTGGAAAAACATTTCCTGGTCTGAGGAGTCTCAATTTCAGCTGTGACATTCAGATGGAGGGTCAGAATTTGACATGAACAACATGAAAGAATGGATCCATCCTGCCTTGTGTCAATGGTTCAGGCTGGTGGTAGTGTAATGGTGTGGGGGGTATTTTCTTGGCACACTTTGGGCCCCTTCGTACCAATTGAGCATCGTATAAATGCCACGGCCTACCTGAGTATTGTTACTGACCATGTCCAGCCCTTTATGACTACAGTGTCCCATCTTCTGATGGCTCCTTTCAGAAGGATAATGCACCATGTCACAAAGCTCCAATCATCTCACCACTGGTTTCTTGTACATGACAATGAGATCACTGTACTCCACGGTCACCAGATCTCACCCAATAGAGCGTCTTTGGGATGTGGTGGAATGGGAAATGTGCAGCTGACAAATCTGC
Organism: Lithobates septentrionalis; assembly: GCA_037952835.1. NCBI lineage: Eukaryota > Metazoa > Chordata > Amphibia > Anura > Ranidae > Lithobates > Lithobates septentrionalis. Next base: position 80,562 of record JBBDGP010000292.1, read on the forward strand.
AACTGCGGGACGCCATCATGTCAATATGAACCAAAATTTCTGGGGAATGTTTCCAACACCTTGGTGAATCTATGCCATGAAGAATTACGGCAGTTCTGAAGGCAAAAGTGGGTCCAACCCGGTACTAGCAAGGTGTACCTATTAAAGTGGCCGGCGAGTGTATATTCTCTGAAGAGAAGGTAATGTGATACTTCTCCACAAAGCCACGAGGCATAGAGACAGATCAGAGAAGTGATGGAGGAAACCAGCAGTCTTTTCTCTGATATCTTCTCATTTAGTGGTCTTGGGAGCAGAAATGGAGAACAATGATCTCTATACAAACTATACTCTGCCAAACCCAGAACAGAGAATAGAAGGATCACTTACATGGCATACACATCTTCAAGGCAGTGCCATTTTTATATAGTGCGTCTTTTCCATACACGGATACAAATAAGGATAATTTTTCCCTATGACATGAGGGTGGGAGTAGAGTGATCAACTACAAGAATGCTGTAAGCAGCTTTTTTTTTCTTTTCTTTCCAAGGTTGGCCACACTCCACCACGCTCAGGGGACAGCGATCCGCATTCAAATCTGAGTCAGCAGAGGGTAGAGAAGCAGCAACGTTCGATTACCAAACGTGCAGCATCTCCAATCCCTATGAACGTGAACTGAAACACTCAAATGTCAGAAATTCTTTTTTAGATGTTTAGGCAAAAAAAACACAACTTCGCTCACTTTGCTGAAATAGTCTATAAAACAGATGACATCTATGCAGAATCCACCAGCCCAGATAAAATCTAAGTCTGGAAACAACGGAGCACATTAAATATTAATAGGAGGTCCTTCGAACTGCAAAGGGCATTCATTTATCGCTGAACCACAAACATGATGGGAATAGAGCAGTTCTATGACAAAGTGGTTATTTATAATGCTGACAGATTGCCACCCCTCCCCCCCTTTCACACAGACAGGACACTCCATTTCTCTTTGGCAGGACATTGGTTCATATAGTAAAATCAATTTGAGGCCTTCTGCACCATCTTGGCTCCTGGAATCCAGTGTGCGCAAGCTGCTGGGCTCTGCAGATTGTGCCAGGATGCCCCACCCCTTGCCAAGCAATAGTGTGCCAACACAGCTGCCATAATCGGCAACAGCTGTGCTTTTCTTTACTCTGGAGTAGGGGGGCAGACTAGGAAGGGCTGGGGGAAGTTATGCTGCAGCATAAAGCAGTTGTACCACGCCAGCTTTGTCACTGCTAAAAAAGATTTTTTTTCTAGAAATGTAAACCCATGGTTGCAAATGCAACGGTCTATAAGCATTTTACAGTAATATCTAAAAAAATATGCTCATTAGGCCTTACTTGTCTTCAGTATGTACAACCTGTATTGCTCAACAGCAACCAATCAAGTTCAAAAGTGGTGAAGTAATTCAGATTAAAATAGTTAGATTTGGAACAATTAAAATCTGTGAGATTCTTACAGCAATAAAACATGAATCAAGAAGCTGCCATTACCTTTTTCTCATAAACGTCCTGCCATACGATTCCTGCAAAAAATTTGTGTTGCATGATTTCTTTTGCATCATCAGGGCCGCCACCTAACCTGCATGTGTGAAGAAAAGTGTTAAATCCACTGCAAATACATCCTCCATCCTGCTTTTATGTATGCAACCAATTGAAATGACTCCTAATATAAAAGGACCAGTACACCCAAGGCTGTTCTATTAGTTGGACAGATCCTGGCCAGTTGAATCACCCCGACTTTCTTCGATTTCTCAAGGTCTCCTAAGTGGGATCTCTGCACCTGTGGTCTAAGCTCCTCTCATCTGCCTAGAGCAGGGGTCTTCAAACTACGGCCCTCCAGTTGTTCAGGAACTACAATCCCCATCATGCCTAGTCATGTCTGTGAATGTCAGTGTTTTACAATGCCTCATGGGATGTGTAGTTCCGTAACAGCTGGAGGGCCGTAGTTTGAGGATCCCTGGCCTAGAGAGTCAAATCCAGCCTTCCACACAAGGGTTGCCTATTTCTCTAAGAGAACAATAGCGAAATGTAGGAGGTTGGGTGCAGATTGGAACACAAACTATTGTACAGAAGTCTAAGTCTGCATTATAAGAGCACCCTAGGCTTTGGGTTTTCCCAGGGGAGCAGCAGTGTGTCTATGTAAGCATCTGTAGGGTGTTTTCTGTGCACCACTCAGTTTAGCTTCCTTGCTTTAGGTCCGTGGTCTCCAAACTGCAGCTCTTTGCCTTTAGCTGGCTCTTAGGGCATTATTCTTCCCACAAATACAAGGCATTACTTCTTCCACTGACACCAACAGTGGGGAGTAATACCTGTAGCTGATACCAACAATGGAGCACCATTCCTCCCACTGACACCAATGATGGGTCATTAGGCCTTCCACTGACACCTACAATAGGACACTATTTCTTCCACTAACAGGGTACCATTTCTCCCACTGACACCAATGATGCGGCACTATTACTTCCCCTGATACCAAAAATGGGGCACTATTCCTCCAATCAAAATCAGTAGGGGCACTATGCCTCCTACCAATACCAATAATGGGGCACTATTCCTCCCAATGATACCAATGATGGAGCATTGTTTACTCCCTATTGATGTCAGGGCATTTTCTACTCACACTGGCCACAGTCCGGCCACAGTTTGGAGACCCCTGCTTTAGGTGATGGCAGATGTGCTTTATATAAAAAAAATATAGCAATATTATGATAACTTTACCATCTTAACTAAAGCTTTGTTTCAACATAAAAAAAGCAGGAGAAGAAAATCCTGTCTGGTTTCCAAAAGTTGTTCTGCTCTGTCCAGAGCAGCGGTCTCCAAACCGTGGCCCGTGGGCCAGATGCAGGCTCTTTGCCTGCCTTTATCTGGCCCTTGGAGCTCAATTCTTCACACAGACACCAATGATGGAGCATAATTTCGCCCACTGACACCAATGGGGCATTACTCCTCTCAATGATACCCACAATGTGGCACTATTCTTCCCCTAATACCAATGCTGGGGCATGGTTTACCACCACTGACCATAGTCTGCCCCCCCCCCCCCCCCCAAGTCTAAAGGACAGTAAACTGGCCCTATATTTAGAAAGATTGGAGACCCCTGGTCTAGAGAAAAAAAGCTCCTAACTGAAAAATGATGGGACCAAAAGGATCCTGTCCGGTAGGAATGAAAATTGGGATGGGGTACTGAACAAATCGATTATGTCCAAGCTAAAAGCCCAGCTGTATACAAGTCCAAAGAAATACAACAGCACTGGTGCTTACTTTTTGTTTTACCCACTCCTGACCTTGTTCAAACTCCAGAAAGATCTAAATGGTTTGAAACATAACTGCTACCAGGAGCAATAAGCCTGAACTAACAAGCAAAGTAAACAGCGGAGTGGTCATATTTCACTGGATGTTGCTATGCAGAGCTGGTGAACAGCCAGCAAATGCCAAGATTGCCACAGACTGCCAACTGTCTGATGGCAATTCCTGTTTTCCATAAAAAAAAAAAAAAAAATTGTATGCAAGTTTTAGTAAATGTGTGATGTTTATACAGCGTTTATGTATCTATCTACCTTTTTTAATTAAAGCAAATGGACCAATGGTTCACCATCACCATGAGAAAACTATCCATCTATTTTTCTATATCACTTTTTAAATTAATGGGTCTGTCCTCAAAGGAAACCCTCCATAAGAGAATTCTGCAGGGTGCCAATGAGTCTCCACTGCATTCCAAGACACTGATCTGAACACAAATATAGAGTTGTGACTTAATTTGATTCTTTTTTCTTTTTTTTTTTGGTGTGGAGAAGGCGAAGGCTGTGAATGTGATAGAAGATGAAAAATAACTGTATTTTATAGATTGTAAACCAGATGAATAGGAAAAAAAACCTATGGTTCTTAGTACAGTCTGAAGGTCACAAATGGTACAGGAGAAATGAGTGTTGGGTTTGCACTGAATTCTCTATTCCTTGTAAACCTATTCACATGAAACAATACATCAGACAGTATTATAAATTCATGTTTTTAGTTGAAAAGTATAAGAAGCCAAATGGATTCCGAAGATAAAAATATTGGAACTGCCAATGCCGACATGTTTCCGAAGGTGTGAGCTCCGGGTCTGTTATCTTCATCCTTCTGTCACAGAACGTGTATGGGTATATTATATCATGGCGCCCAGCAGAAAGCAAGGATAATGATGACTGCTTCAGGGACTGGCAGGTGTGATAACGGTTTCCATATTTCAGTCTTCGATTACCTTGAAAAGACTTAACCCGGCGCCTTCAGGTCTTACCTTTGTTTTGGATCTTTCTTCAGCAAACCCGATAGCAAAGATTTTGCTTCAGGTAATAAAGTGCGAGGGAATCTAATTTCTTCCATAAGAATAAGTTCAAAGAGTTTTTCATGGTCCTGGTTGTAAAAGGGGAGGCGACCGCACATCATTTCATACATGACCACACCTAAACCCCACCAGTCCACTGCCCGGCCATAGTCATTATCTTCTAGTACCTTCAGGGGAAAAAAAAAAAAAGACAAAAAGCCATATATTAACGTGTGTTTCTATTTTCTTTAAAGCAGAATTCAATTTTTTTTATTTTTTATAATAAATCATCATACTGAAGTTCAAAAATAGTTAATGCGTGTATGCTTGCAAAACAACATTGCCTTGTGGCTTTCTCAATCGGTTTCCCAGTGCTGCTCTAGCAGGACCTAGGATTCTCTGACCTCTTGGCTTAATCTCTGCTGGCTGCACAAGTCATAGATCATAGGCTATCAACTCCTCCCTCTCGATAGGTCATTACACATCATAGGCTATCAACTCCTCCCTCTTGATAGGTCATTACACTCCAACATTTGTAAGGGGCAGAGATCATCAATGCACAGAACAGCGTAGCTTCTCCCAGTTCTGCCCTGTGTTCTCCCAATCAAATTGCCCTATTGCACATCCCTGGATTCAGGCAAAGAATTGAAGTACAGTAGTCCTTACAGAAAACTTCCTGAGAAGGAAAGATCACATCACTGAGGAAGTAAAACAATAGACTCTACAAGATGGCACATGAATAATATAAAATATTAAAATTAAGTATTTAAAAAAAAAAAAAGTGCTTTTGGTGCTCAGATTCAGTGTAGTTCCACTTTAAGCTGTAATATTGTATTGTTCCACCAGAGTTCCTGACTCAGCCCCTCCATCACCACCACATGCTCTAGAAGTCTCATTACCCTTACTGCATCTTCCATAATAGTTAATCCATATAATAATAATAAAAAAAAAAAAAAAGAATAAAGCTGATAGGGCAGTAGACCTTAGCCACTAAGTGAATTAATAAAACAAAATTGGACAGTATAGAGAACCACAAACGGTCACGCGGGTGGCACGGGCCTTGAGGGTACACCACAACATATTTGTGTAAAAGATCATCATACAAAACTATTGAAACAGCACAGATAATAAAAAAAAAAAAAACACATTCAAGCCATTAAATGTACATACCAGTGTTTCTCAACCTTTTTTTTCAGTCAAGGCCCTCTTTAAAATTATGGACAATCTCAATGCACCCCATTCTAAGATGTAAAAAAGTATTCTGATAATTTTACATAATGCGGCAGGATTGACACACTTCGGACACCCAACATTAGAGATTTATTCTTCCAAAGCAAATACACTTTTCCACACTAGTATCGACTAGTATTCCAGTGTTTCTCCTCTCCCTCAATTTCTCTACATTTCTTAGCTAATGTGACCCCAGTGTTGATGGAGAGGGGCAGGGGAGGGTCAAACAAGGATGCTGTGTGGGTGATCAACACACTTCGTATCAACACTGAGGACATCACTGGTTGTTAGGATGCCGGTGGCTGGAAAGTTGAAATGATCCACAATGAAAACACGTGGCGTTGTGTAACTAAAAGGCAGGCTTGATCCACCTGCTGGCTTGTATAACATTTTTGGGCAATTTTAAGGCATTTTGCCAAGGCACCCCTGAAGAAACCTCAAGGCACTCTGGTTGAAAAAGGCTGGTACATGCATAAAAACTTTTTTAGAATCATTATAAAATGGATGTTATACATAATGACATCACTGGTCAAACCCTGCCCTAAAAGGAAGACATAGAATCTGATTGCACTCAGATTTGCCTGCCCAGAGTCCAACATGTTTCGAGACTTTGCTCTTCTTCAGGGACTACACCGGTGGACCTTTATAAGAAGTTAGAAAAAAAAATAAGCCATACATAAAACACCACACATTTTCAATTGCCTCAATATCAGCCATAATCTATAAATCTAATTGCCCTAATTTCCTGGATCCAGGCAAAGATTATAAAAAAAAAAAAAAAACTCTACAGAAAACTCCCCGAGGAGGAAACCTGAGGACTTCCTCAGGTTTCCTCCTCGGGAAGTTTTCTGTAGAGACTTTAAAAACAATAGATTCTACAAGATGGCATATGCATAATATAAAATATTAAAATTCTTTTAAAAAGTTTGTGGTGCCCAGATGCAGTGTGGTTTCATTTTAAGCGATAATATTGTATTGTTCCATCAGAGTTCCTGACTCTGCCCCTCCATCACCACCACATGCTGTTGAAGTCTCATCTTCTACAATAGTTAATCCAACTAATAAAAATGAATAAAGCCGACAGGTCAGTAGACTATCCACTAAGTGACAGTAACCATCTCTGTTAAAATGGCGTCCATTACAGTCTTCATTCTAAATTGCTGCACGGCTTGGAACCTTTATCCTTAAATTATCCAGCAATCCCCATGGCACAGAAATGGTCCTTGGCTGGAAAACTTATGGCTAAAACTTTGTTGACGGCCCTGCAATCCCACCGCCTCAGTATCTGTTCATTTTAGAACTTCATATCCTGCATATGGCCCTTTTATATCTCCCCACATGTTCATAGTGTACTGCCAGTCTCTACTGATAAGCTCCTAAAAAGCAGGATGGCCCATTAATTCTATTACAAGACTGTTAATGGCTCCTGAATTCACATTACTGTACTAAACGCTGCTAATGATTGCCAGTTCTGTTCGAGAGTACTGCTCCCGCTCACCAATCTATCTCTTCAATGGATCCCTTGATAGAGTTAAACAACAACAGCAGAACGCAAAAAAAAAAAAAAAACTGGCTGAATTAAGGAGAGTGATTAATGAGAAGAAAGAGGCGGGTTTTATTTAATAAGCCGAATCATTTTCTGCAGTTTTTGTTTAGAGGGCAAACTGTCTTTTAAATGGAACTTTAACAGTGGCTGGGTTTAGGGGGGGGGGGGGGGGGATCTCAAGTCCCTCTGTAAGATGCAAAAGCTGGTGGGTATTAGATTACTACACTCAGGTCTATTTACAGCATCTATTGGCGTATGATTCACAGCACACGACAGCTGGCTCTGCAGCTGCCCCATATAAGTACAAGGCCAGCACAGCTGCCGGTCTGCCAGGAGCCAGCCTCATCCGTTACCAGAAAGCTCACAAGTTCATGCTCCCGGAGACTGGATTTCACTCACTTGCTTTAAAGAGGAACTCCCAAAATTGTCTTGTACTCATTGTAACATTCTTTTCTCTGCATTCATTGGAGGACACAGCACCTCTGGCTTGCTGCTGCCCAATTGCATAAATACTTTTTTTCTTATATACACTGCTATGCATGTAATAAAGTTGTAATTTAATTGCACCCAGCGTCCTACTCCTGCAGGTGGCGCTATACCCAGTCAGTGATTATCTAAAGCAGAACTGTGTCTTCCAATGAATAGAGGAAAAAAAGTAATGTACTTTTAAGGCTGCTATAATAATAACAGAGGAATATACACTCACCAGCCACTTTATTAGGTATACCTGTTCAATTACTTTGCTAATTGCTAATCAGCCAATCACATGGCAGCAACTCAATTGCATTTTGGCATCTAGATGTGGTGAAGATGACTTTCTGAAGTTCAAACCGAGCATCAGAATGGGAAAGAAAGGGGATTTAAAGTGGTTGTAAACCCAAAGAAAAAAATAATAAAAAAATAAATAAAAACAAACCCTGTAAGACAAGGGCATAATGAGCTAGTATGCATCGCATACTAGCTCATTATGAAATACCTACCTTAGATTGACGCTGTTGCAGCGTTCCGTGTACACCGATGTGACCGGCGACGTCTCCCGGAGTTATTTCCGGGTTTGTGGGCTCGAGCACTGAGATTGACTGGAGTCGCAATGACGTCACTTCCACGCTTGTGTGCGGGAGCCACCGGTCACGGTACGGCTGCTGAAGAAACGGCACGAGCGAGCCATTTCTTCAATGTGCATGCGCCGATTATGTCAGCGCAACCATATGCGGTAAATATCTCCTAAACCGTGTAGGTTTGGGAGATATTTTCAGTACCTACAGGTAAACCTCATTATAGGCTTACCTGTAGGTACAAGTGGTGTAACTAGGTTTACAACCACTTTAAAAGTTGAACTTTAGGCAATTTTTTTTTTCATTTTGCCTATAGAAAGGGAAGGTTATAACTGCTGTCAGATTTATTTTTCGCCATCTGTGTCCCATTGCAGAGATTTCCCTTTCACTTGCTGCTTTATAGCCAAACAGGAAGTGAGAAGAAATCCCTGCAAATTAAGGGAATTCCTTGAGGTCCCCCAGGTTACCAGAACTAGTGTCCCCAATGGAAGATTTCCCTTCATTTACTTTTCTGGGGACAACCCAAAATTTGGGGTTTTCGTTTACTTTCACTTTCAATGATAATGGTAAACAGGACAAATATAGAGTGGGGATCGCCTTAACGGGGACACAGACAGCAGTAAAAACTGTCAGGGGTTCTAATCCTTCTTCACTCTCTCTTATTCACTCTAAGGTATGCAGAATACCATCTCTGAACGCACAACACATCGAACCTTGAAGCAGATGGGCTACAGCCGCAGAAGACCACACCGGGTGCCACTCCTGTCAGCTAAGATCAGGAAACTGAGGCTACAATTTGCACAGGCTCACCAAAATTGGACAATATAAGATTGGAAAAACGTTGCCTGTTCTGATGAGTATCGATTTCAGCTGCGACATTCAGATGGTAGGGTCAGAATTTGGCGTAAACCGCATGAAAACACGGATCTATCCTGCCTTGTTGCCTGTATCAATGGTTCAGGCTGATGGTGTAATGGGTTGTTGGCTAGTTTCTTGGCACACTTTGGGCCCCTTAGTACCAATTGACCATAGTTTAAACACCACGGCCCACCTAAGTATTCTTGCTGACCATGTCCATCCCATTATGACTACAGTGTACACATTTTCTGATGGCTCCTTCCAGCAGGATAATGCACCATGTCACAAAGCTCAAATCATCTCACCACTGGCTTCTTGAATCTGACAATGAGGTCACTGTACTCCAATGGCCTCCACAGTCACCACATCTCATCCGATAGAGCACCTTTGGGATGTGGTGGAACAGGAGATTCGCATCATGGATGTGCAGCCGACAAATCTGCAGGAACTGCGTGATGCTATCATGTCAATATGGACCAAAATCTCTGAGGAATGTTTCCAACACCCTGTTGAATCTTTGCCACAAAGAATTAAGACAGTTATGAAGGCAAAAGAGGGTCCAACCCGGGACTAGCAAGGTGTACCTAAGAAAGTGGCCAGTAAGCATAAATTAACATTCAGGAGAAAAATAATGAACATAATGGTGCTGGAGCTTCTACGGGACTTATGTTGGGCCATTGTTGCACTTTTAGTAGTGAAGCTCTGTTCCTCCCCCTCCTGTGCGCCACAGTGGACCAAGGAAGAAGTTCAGCAGCCTCACTGGCCGATGGAGAGATGTAGGAGAAGGAAAGGGCCTGGTCAGAAGTTGTAAAGAACACAAAACAATCTCCTGCGCTCAGGAGCTTATTCCATATGTAAGTGGTGTAACCAACCCTTTGGGTAGAATAGGAAAAGTCATAGGTCTTGCTGCCCTCCTCAGAACAATGGGTGTCCTTAGAGCTGAAACATATAGAAAAAACAGGGAGGGCGCACCGACCTTGTACATTACCAAAGATAACATTTATTCAAATAATAAAAGCAAGAGTCATACTCCCAAACAAATGTTCAAAAAGGCTCAACATAGCTCCACAAAATCAGAACTGTATCTTCTGCAACCTGGACCGGGTATAAGTAGGAATCAGATGGTGGAGCTATGGTTAAGCCTTTTTAAACGTTTGTTAGTGAGTATGACTCTTGCCTTTATTATTTGAATATATTTTATCTTTGGTAATGCACAAGGTCGGTGCGCCCTCCCTGTTTTTCTATATGTTTCAGAAGTTCTAAACAGCCAGGCAAGTAGCATTTTCAGACCCCATGGCCAGTATGCAAAGGAAATTGGTCAAATATATTTATCTGCATACTTGTTCCAGATCAGCGATTTACAGTAATGAAGTCTGAGGGTCAGCAGGACAGCCAAGAAACTTGAACTTTGCAGAATGAGAAGTCGGCAATGGAAGGCTCCATGTTTTTCTTCATCAGTCCACCCAAAAAAGCTTCTCGGCCTTTTGGCTAAGATCAAGTGTAGTATCTGTTCTTATCAGTTTCCAGGAGGTGACGCTTGCTTCCGTCCCTGATCTATGGTGAGATAGAGATGGGATGGCGGTTGCTATGCAAAGCCTGCTGGAGTAAAGGTGACCTGGAGCGGTTTGTAGCCGAAAGGGAAGCCTTCTGATGGGGATGGAGAACCACGGGGTCTGATCCAGAGGGTCGGGACCCTGGCCTTCTGGCCTGGATTGGGGTGGTTCTAGCTCCGGACAGTTATTCGGGAGAGAACGCTGGCTCCCCTTACTCCCACCGGGGGAGCGGCCAGTATTTCCTGAATGTAATTAGGTAGGAGGGACGGAACGACAGTGAGGCCTGATGGTAAAGGGCTCTCACCAAGTTTCCAGAACTCCATGCCTTCCTGCCTGGGGTGGGGGCTGCTGTGGTCCGGGCCGGTGGCCAGGGTTGGTCTTGAAAGCCTATGGAGTATGTGCCCCTGGAGTGGCAGTCCAGGGGTGCCATAAAATCACTGTGAGTGGCAGTCACTTTGATTTGAGGCACCACAGTCACTGCACCATAGAACGCGCTTTTTTAGCGCCTGCCTCTTGGGCTGGGCCTTTTGGCTGGGACCAGAGGAATTTTTATTCCTGGCCGGAGGGCCTGGTCATTGTTTTACATAATGGCCACCTTTTTCATTCTCCTCTCCACTTTCCCTTCCCCACTTTCTTTTATTTATTTTATTTTGATTGAATCCTATGTTTTGTCACTGTATGTCTTTTTATGTTTGTACACGGTTTTGTCTCATTGTGTGGCGAGTAAGGTCGGGTCCTCGGGCCAGCCCTGAAAGTCTTGGGAAGGGGTGGACATGGCCTTTTGGCTTAGTTCGCCCTCTCTCATGCGGTCTCCCTTCGGGGAGCCCCACCTAGTACTTGGGTGGGTTCTGTTTCGGCAGACCCTCCAGAGAACGGGGTCTGTCTGGTTTCGGCCGGATAGACCATTGTAAAGGCCCTTTGTGCCCGTCTGGAGCCTAACGCCCCAGGGGGATTAGGGAATTGGCACGTCTGTGTACCCGTTGCACTTTTTTGTGAACACTCTTTATGTGTGTGCACATTTTTTTGGCACCGGGTGAAGTTTTTTGGGTGTGTTATGCATGCCATAGGCTTTCAAAAAAAAAGTCCACCCAAAAAACTGGATTTCTGATTTAGGTGGTTTAACCCTGCAGTGTCACTCAGTTTCATGGTCGGATCTATGCGCTTGCAGGATTGAACAGCTGCCTGAGCCATTACCAGGGAGGCCAATTCTCTTGATATTATTGGGAATACAAGAGCAGTGGAGGATTTTCAAGGTAGGGAAAGCACACAGAACTGCATGGCAGAAGGCTCTGGCCAGATCATCTCTCTGCTAAAGACCTCAAGAGTTTATTCACACCAGCCCCATTGCCCAACGCAGTCTAAACGCGTAGCCAAAGCAATCTTTTACAAAAAAAAGTACTATAGGTTACGTTATTATACAGAGCACTGTGATGCACTACACTGCATTTCAACGCTCTGCGGGCTTAGAAGTAATAAAATATTTTGTGACATTTCAACAAAGTTTAAAAACAAGATAAAAAGGTAAACCACGCAATGCCCCTACACAATGCACACCAGTGGGTGCATGTTCTACAGAGCATAATGCACGCCCGCTGATCTGAATGGATCTAAGAGATACAAGACATCAGCGGATTACTAAACCCACCAGACTCCTCCTGGAACCACAGATTTTTAATGGAAATCATGGTGTGAAAATTCCCCTGAAAGATTATGAATGCTGTATCATGGCAGGGTGGAAGCCAACGGGAAATGCTTTGATCCCATCAGATATGCAGTTGTAGTTTCAGAGATGATTTTCTCATCTGCTGGCAAGGAAAACTCTTAAGATCCTAGCCATATAATGTAACATTACTGTGCCAAATAAAAAGGTTCCTTCTCCAGCTAAAACTGGGGCAAGCAGCCAACCTGCAGAGCCTGTGTGTTGTATAGAAACAGCGGAGCTGGACGGAAAATAAAAACACTCAGCTCGCTTCCTTATGTATGCTGCATCTCTAAGATACATTACACAAGCTGGATTCATTGATTGCTGCCGACACCCTCTGACAGCGAGATTTCCCGGCCGTAATTCCCGACTCTGTTGCTGTCCACATGGGAGTGCTGCCTACATGCCCCAGACTATGAAATATAAAAACAACAATAGGAAGAGTGGAACCCCTTCATAATGGCAACAGAAAATGTGCAGACCCTGGAACTCAAAGTTACAGATATTACTAAGTCCATGAGAGATAAACATGTTGTCAGGTTATATGCTCTGACCCATCCCCAGTAAAAACTTCAGCCCTAGTAATAAAAAAAAATAAAAAAAATACCTTAATGCTTATGCCATAGTTACCTGAATCTTTGGTTAGATGATGCTCCAGGTCCAGAGTCCTCTTTTTTTCTGGACTGCGGAGTTGGAGGGTCCTTGTCCAGGTGTCAATGTCATTGCCTGGTGTGTGGACACTTCCCACTGGCTGTCCATTGGTGGGTCTGTAGACAGGTGCAGTCTCTACTGCAGGTGGCGCTCAAGCCACAGCGGCATTGCTGAGGGAGAGGAAGTCAAGAGAAACATGGCTCCTCTGTTTTCCTGGGTCACTGGGGGAGCTATCTGATTGTATGCTGGCGCCCCATGTGGCTCTGGTGACTATCTTGGGTCAGGCAGAGTCTATTCAAGACCCTGGCTCCCGGGCTTGTAATGCATTTAGTGTGTGGATAGTGTAGAGACAAGTCACTGGTCTGGCAGGAACAGTAATTTGCAGCGAGAGGTTCTAGACGAGTAAGGAAAGCGCGCTACCATCTCCCCACCTCGGTAAGGACCGGCCAGGCCACATTCCGCTACTCAAGACAGATGCTGATGGCGCACCTGAGACCTACTGCTACACCCAACGCTGTAACATTCTGTGAGCACACCTGGTCAGGTTGTTCTCCCCCCTCACCGGGCTAGTTGTGCTTTGGTGAAGATTAAAAGAAAAGTATGCATTTTTTTTTTTTAACCCATCATACTTACCTAGGTGGATGCAGCATTGGACCAATGCTGCATGTGTCCCCTGGCATCTCTGCACTGAGCCGATGGCTCGGTTCTCTCAGCTCCCCGAGCAGATAGCTGCTACCTGTCAGTCAGCAGCTCTCCACTCTGCCCCCCCCCCCCCCCGCTCATTAGAGTGCTGAGCTGTGGAGGGGCAGGGAGCGGCCATCTTAGTCTCTCCGCAGCTCAACTTAAGACTTGATTGTCACTTATTAGACTGATTCCAGTGACGTCAGCAGAGAGAGAGAGAGCACTTCAGACCCCTCTCTGCTGAAAAAGGGTCACAGGAGTGCAAAACGAATTGCACTCCTGTGACCCATAGGAGAAGCCCAGCCAAACAAGCTCAGGCTGCACTTTCTCCTTTAACTTCAGTACAGTTCTGTTTTGCACCTGGACTCTGAGTGATTACTAATGACACACCACTTCACCTCCCCACAGGTCCTCAAAGGTTGTTCCTGAAGACTGCAGTGGTATGAGGAGGTCATGAAGGGCGGCATCAAGATCAGGCAGGGGCAGGCCTGGAATAAATAGTTGATACACCGGTCTATACACGTGGTAGCCTGGAGCATCACAGAGACTTTGGGGGGGCAGTTTGGGGTATGAGGTGAGGGGTTGGGGGTACGCCATTTGCCCAGAGATGTGCTGTAACCAGGGGTATGGGACTGGACCTCTGAATGATTAAGAAAAATTTAACTGGATTCTCTACTTTATTGAACCTGACAACAAAGATGAAAACGTGACTTGATGTGTCAGAAGATTAGTGAGTAACATTGTCCGTCACAACTGAACCCCAATTCTACATTTTGATTGAACACACACAATAGCAAATATTGTAATAGTTTTAAATAACTTGTGTATTAATGATTTGAGGTTTCAATCAAATATATCAATAAATTATTTTGACAATCTTTTGGCTGTTGGGGTCTCTAGCTATCTAGAAGTAAAATATAGTAAAACCAAGCTACTCACATCTTTTAAAGTTATACAGGTACCTAACCAAACTAGTGATGGTGAAGGGGATTTAGGCACATATTGGGCCGTCTTTTGGGGGACTGTAATAGTAAAAAGTTTGGAATCCCAATTCTAAAGCATTTATCAGTTTTGGGTGAACTGACCGTGCGCAAAGGTTGAGGACTATCCAAGCAACATATAAATTTGACCAGAACCATCTGGCTTCAAGGCAAGTATGTATTCTCAATTGTCAACTGATGCCCAAGTTTTCACCGGTCCCCCCTTGTAACATATTTGTATTACCTGCTTGTAGATTAAGCATCACATGACCTCCTGGCATTGCTTGGCTTTCTAGCTCCTGTTCAGTTGCAAAGGAAGTAGGTCTTAAAATGCTTTTTCGCGGGTTGTTATGCTGCCCCCCCCCCCCCCCCCCCCGGCCTCAATAACATGGGTCACTGGCTAGTATGGAGATCAGGAATGCCAGATTATATTGGTAACTGGTGTCTAACAGTAACTGTAGCGCAGGAGCCAGCCAGCTATGCATAATTCCTAAATATGCTTGGCTTTACTCAACTTTTCTAACAAGTAGAAGAATTCCACAGCATTCTTGCACTATATTTTAATCTATATATTTGAGCTGACACAGACACTTTGCCCAGTTTATGTTGCGGTATGGAGATCCTATATGATGCCAATAAAATGGCATATTCGGAAAGCCAGGTCTGGAGGGGAATAGAGACGGAGCTTTTACATTTCTGAGCCATAGAAGAGTCAAGACAAAGCAGACCCCTTATCTTCTATTCCCATGTCTACACAAACAATAGCAATCGAGTATCCCAGCTGTCCTTTTCTCTATTATCCTACATTTTACTTTTTACTCATAGGCAACTTCAGTGACTTCAATGCATTCAGCTGCCCCTTACTAAAACATAGCGCATTATATTGCGACTGTAATATGTTCTGGTGTGGCTCTGCCTAGGAAGCCATGCTGTATTCATCTGTTCATCTGTTAGTAGTTGACCTTGTATTGTACGCCAGTGACAGTACACAAAGTAATGAATAAAAAAAAAAAATGTTTTTGCAAAAGAGCCTGTGTCTCACTGCACGGCAATACAAATGAGCTTATTCATGATAAATCCTGAACAGTTGCTGTTGTTGAATGGCCTTTGAACCTCGTTGATATTAACAGTACATCTATACTGAATCGGTCTGGCTGTTTCAGCTCTCTGATTGGACAGCTGATCGGAGAGACTTCAATGGGATCTCCTAGCACATAAAAGTCCCAGACTAGGCACTGGTATATAACAACTTGAACAGAGTAAACAGGTACCCCCGACAATGAATTGGATGTCATAATTTCCTCTATATGGAAGGATACACAGAATCTGATTGATTGCTATGAAAAGAAACAATGGCTGTGCAGGTGGGGGTGGATAATGGGAATGGGCAACTCCCACCTTCCCTTATGACATTCACTGTTATGGGTGCTCTGAGTTATTACTGTAACTTTTACTTGCTTGCTGATACATAGATGTATTCTTGTATTTTGAATACTGAATTGTAAATTCTCTCTACTGATCACCTATATCTCAGATAATATGAGCATCTTCCCTGCTTTAAGTGCACACCAGGCCAAAAAAAAATTCCATAGATCTCTGCAATACATGCACTATCCCCCCCCCCAATTTAATTTCTTTACAAACTGCATGTACACAGAAATACCTGCCAATCTGCCAGAAAACCAGTGAGCACCTCATTTCCTGTTTGAGCTGACAACACAGTGTATCTGTTGACATTGTACTGAAATCCCAAGCAGTGTTGTCAGCTCTACCCAGATTTCCCCTGTTGGGCTGCAGAACACCTCCACCCTCATCTCCGAAAAATAAAGGGGAGAGTAGGCTCAGTAGGTTTCAGTACAGCGTGTCAGCTCAGTACAGGTGGTTAGGAGCTTGCTGGAATTGTGGCACGATCAAAAGGGTTTTTTTTTTTTTTTTTTTTAAGAGAGACAAAGCATATAGAAACGTGCATATAGAATATTGCAGAGGCATACTGCATGTTTCTTATATTTTACCTAGGCATACTGAGATATGCTCTGTAGCTTACAAATGTATTTGTAAATGTGTGCAAATGAAACCCGTTTTTAACCACTTGCCTCCCGCCCACTGTCAAATTATGTCTGGGCGGTGCGGCTCTCGTTCTGGATGGACGTCATATGGCAGCCTCCCAGAACAGGCGCGCAGCAATCGCTACCACGCCATGTTGCTAGGACACAGCGTGACCCTGATATCTGTAAAGAGCCGCGGCCGGTCACATGTAAACACGGAGATGCCGGTAATCGGCGCTCCTCGCCTCACACTGACAGAGTGTGAGGAGAGGAGAGCCGATCAGCGGCATCTCTTCACAGAGGACATCTAGGAATGTAATCAGGGCACTGATCATCAGTGCCCCGATTACAATAAAGCACCCACAGTGACAGCAATAAGTGGCCACAAGTGCCAGCAATCGGTGGCCATTAGTGATGTCAGTCAGTACTGGCTATCAGTGCTGCCCATCAATGCCGCCCATCTGTGCCCACCAGTGCTGCCCATCTGTGCCCAGTGCCACCCATCAGTGCCCACCAGTACTGCCCATCAGTGCCCATAAGGGCAGCATATTCATGCCTCATCAGTGCCACCTAATCACTGCCCATAAGTGCCGCCTCATCAGTGCCCATAGGTGCAGCCTATCAGTGCCCATAGATGCAGCATCATCAGCGCCCATCAGTGAAGGAGAAAAATTTACAACTATAATAATGTGTTATGTTTTTAACGCATACTGTTAGACAGGATGATTCAATTGATTGCAGGCTGGTCGGCAAGTTAAGCTGGGAATTTCTCTGGTTTTGTTTTGCATACAGAGATACGCTCAGTTGAAGGCATAGTCCACCACAAATATGTAATAAAATGCACCCACATTAATTGGGTTTTTTTTTTTTTTTTTTTTAGAGTTACTTACTGGTAACGTCTTTTCCAGGACTCTTTCTGGACAGCCACCTATGAGAGACCTCGGCTCCTCCCTTCTGAGGAAACACCACCCAGCCTAGATTTAAAAGGCATGCTTTCCCGCCGGCTCCTCAGTTCTTCAAGAGCAACTCCAGCCAGCTGGGGAGACACAAGAACACATCATACACCATAAATTGCTTTTTGATGGTTCCTGAGTCAAGAACCCAAAAGGAAACTAATCAGAGTGGGTACACGGTACTGTCCTGAAAGGCTCCTGGAAAAGACGTTACTAGTAAGTAACTCTAATTTTCCCATAGCGTCTTTCAGGACAACCACCTATGAGAGGATAAGCGAGCACTTACCCTTAGGGTGGGACTATGGCTTTTACAGGACTCTGTGTGCAAAGAGCCTGATCCCTTTGCTGACAACAAGATCTGCCTCTAATTTCAGGTAAAAGGTGGGAGAGCTGAATCATGTTGCCACTGCACAGATCTGGTGCGGAGTAGCATCAGATTCTCTGAGATCTCCCTATATATAAGCTTGTCTGATTGTTAGCTTAGGCCATCTTGCCCAGGAACTGCTAGAGATTTAAACCCTTACTTTAGTCCCTGCAAAAGCACAAGGAAGGAAACCGTCATCGACACGTGAATCAAAGTTTAAAGGCAAGTCCCACGAGGGCCTACAATAAGTAAAGTTTGGTCCTATTTGGGAGACTGCAGACCTAAAACTGGCCCAGCTGCCGTAACGCCTCCAAATCTCAGGCAAGTGGAGCATAAAATATAATCTTGAGGGATCCCTCTTAGTAGCCAGACCACCAGGTTCCCAGAGCCTTCAGGACAGCGAACCGTGGTCCTTTAAGCCAGTGTGATACAATGAGAAGGACCTTAGTGTTCTCTGCCCACCGGTAAGACTGCGGGTGGGTAAGATGGCATAGCACCTAGGGAAACGCCAGCTCGGAGCGATGGCATCTACCCAAGAGTGCCAACCCTATACCGGTTCATGCCCAAAGAGGAAGTTTTATGGGAGGAAACCAGAGTTCCTGGAGGAAACTCGAGATCCCAGGGTAACCACCGTATAGACGGTCCAGATGGAAGTGCCCGCAACTGCAAGAGAATGTCTCCACTGAGTTTAGTCTTAACTTCCGTGATCAGACAAGATCGGATGCATTCAGGGTGCTGTGGCCATAGGCCAGCATTCCTACCTGGGTCACCCTTGGATCTCACAGGAAGGGCTCTCCCTTTCTGCTGTGCAATTGAAGAATCGCCTCCGGTCCAAGACAAAGAACAGGTCCCCTGTGGGAAGGATAGCGCACAGTCTTGGACATGCTGTTAGTCACCCACCATTTGGGGGGCTGCCTGTCCTCTTACTGACCGTGCATCAATGTGTGGCTGCAATTGTGTCAAACAATATTCTGAGTTGCCAGAGTAGTTCATTTACCTATGATGAAAAGAATCACAAGTCCCTTTCAGAAGAGATTTTATTCCCTTGAGCATGGAATCCAACAATACCCCTCCGTCTCCCCAGACTAGGCCGGTAGGTCTGGATCTGTGGAAAAAAACTGCGTCTGGGAGCGGAAGGTACTGAACTGAAGTCTTCAGAGAAGCTGGACCCTCGTCTTCTCCGGCTTCCATCAGACCTCAAGGACAGGAACGCCTTACCTACTGCTCTGCCCTCGGTCATAGAGCAAGGGTGTTTTTCTTGCCCTCCTGCCACCACCTCCTCCAGATAAATCTTGTAATGAAGAGGCCTACTGGATTTAAAAAAAAAAAAAAGGGAGAACCCCCAACTTGATGCAAGTATTGTAATGTTGGGGATCTGAACCAACCACCCCAGTACTGCCAGGCAGAAGTGTCAGCCACCCAGGCCTTCTCCCCCGGATAGCCTCGCCAGAGTCCCCAGCAGACCGCTCAGGGAACTGACTCAGCTCCATCGAAGCAGTGACCCCAGAGCTGAAGAGTTAACCGCTGAGCCACTGCATAAGGTGATTTGTCAAAGGTCAGAAGGAGCTGACATGAAGATAAGATCCTATGTCTCCAGGAAGACTCCCATGGCTACACTAAAAAATGGAAACCTCTGGTCCCCCTTTCCCACCAAAGGGGTTGACCGGCAGGAAAAGGTACGGTGCCCTACTACAACTGGTGAGGCACAGTCTGGGGCTGTGGGATTTACCACCCACCCAACTGGCAGGCCACCTTGAGGTAGTCCGAGTCCTGGGACCTTCCCCCCTCCACCAACCAGACCCATAGGGGACCCCCCCGGGAGAGCACATAGAACCACCAGCCCCCGAGTCCCATGTGCCTCCACCCCTCCGACCACCACCTGTGGAGCTGCAGGTTACAGACAAGTAAGGGATGCACAACCCCCTGGTCCTCCTCACCTTATGATGGTGATGTTGGCAACGCCAGGAGCCACCAGGATGGCCCCTGCCTCTGGCACTTTCTCGCCGTGAAAAAGATGGTCTTGCCTCTGGAACCTCCAGCCCCCTGTAGGACCTTTCCGGCTCCCCATCAGCCAAAGCTCGACCGCCTTCAGCAACCGTGGCTGGAAACAGAAGCCGTGGAACAAGGAGACATGCACAGCCCCCGCCGGAAGTGACGCCACGCGCCACACGGCCCCGCTGTGAGCACCATCGCGGCTCGCAAACAAAAAAGCGAGGGGGAGATGGGGGGGGGGGAGCACCTCCTGAGTCTCCACTGAGAACCTGAAAGCGGGCCCCCGGAGCATCCCACGACACAACTTTCGGAGAGCTGGGGTTACAACAGAAAAACAGTGTGGCTGTCAGGTAACCTCTCTCCGAGGCATAGCACCGCCACTCGTCCCCAGAGACCTCTATCTCCTTCATGGACATACAGGCTTCAGCCTCCCTGGCTGTCTTTAGCCACGGATCCTCACAGTGTCTTCTGCCGGAGGAAACACCAGAACTGAGGAGCCGGCGGGGAAGCATGCCTTTTAAATATAAGCTGGGCGGTGTTTCCTCAGAAGGGAGGAGCCGAGGTCTCTCATAGGTGGCTGTCCTAAAAAGACGCTATGGGAAAACATGTTACTTAAATGCATTGAACTGTAGAGCACTGCAACTGTGATCAGTGACTGGGGGAGTGTGATGCACAGGCTCCCTGAACTAACAAATGGACTACAAGTGCAGTGTCACCATCACATTTGTGATGTATTGAGATCTGGAAGCTCCTCTGCTGAGTTGGCATCTGGGACACAACAGAACACTCAGAAGATAAGCACATCATGATTCAGGTATATGGACAGGGCAGTTTGAGGGTTGGGGTGGGTAATGTAACTATATTTCTTTTACAAAGTAGTTATTGAGGTTTTTAGAAAACAAAATGTACAGTCCAAAATGTAGGAGAACAAAACACAGAATGGGCCAGTGGGTCAATAATAGTGAGAGCAGTGCAAGATAATACGGCTGTTGATCCGTGAACGGCCAAAAAGGCCACATGTGACAAGATTTTATGTTGTACCTTAAAGCGGAGTTCCACCCAAAAGTGGAACTTCTGCTTATATGTTTCCTCCCCCCCCCCTACAGTGCCACATTTGGCACGTTTCATGGGGAGGGGGGCAACAGGTACCCTTCCCCACTTCCGGGAGACAGCGCTGCAGCACCGTACCTCGAAAGTTCGGCCCCCCTCCTCCTTCCTCCGCCGCCGGGCCAGTTAAAAAGCGCAGCGAATGGGGAGTGCCGACATCGTGGTAAACCCTGGACAGGTAGGTGTCCTAATATTAAAAATCAGCAGCTACAGTATTTGTAGCTGCTGACTTTTCATCTTTACTTTGGGAGGGGGGGTGGGGGGGGGGCGCGGAACTCCCCTTTAAATATAGGTGCAACAAAAAATAGATTCAGGAAAGGTGAACCAATAACCTTTTTCAGTCTCTACTGTTTCAAACACGTCAGACCTGACCCATAGACTATCAGATTAACAGTAAGCAGTATCACTGTGCAATATGACTAAGCAGGAAACAGAGTCTGCATACGTAACAAGCAAATACGACTGCCACCAATAACATATTACTTTGATGTGTTAACCATTAGAAACCAAGCTGACGCATCAATTCCAACCATACAATGCTTTTCATAAAAGCCTCCATGTGGAAGAGCTTTGCCATCCAATCAGTCTGTAGAAAAAGTTTTAATTTTTGGTGCTGTACAAATATAATAGCTCTCTAAAAAGCCCAGGGTACCTATACAGACACTGGATGGTGGACAATCGAGGATGCATGATCTGGATCTTTGCTATAAAACATATCCAATAAATATTTTTTTTTTTTTTTAAATCCAATTTCTTCAAAAATGTAGGCCAATATGTATTCTGCGACATGTTTTTGGTGAAAAAAATCCCAATAAGCATATATTGGTAGGTTTGCGCAAACGTTATAGCATCTACAAACTATGGCATATATACTGGAATTTCTATTTATTTTATATTAGTAATGGCGGCGATTAGCAACTTATAGCGGGACTGGGATATTGCGGCTGACAGTCTGACACTATCTGACACTTATACAGTGATCAGTGCTAAAAATATGCATGGTCACTGTACTAATGACACTGGCTGGGAAGGGATTAAACATCTAGGGTGATCAAAGGGTTAAATGTGTGCCTAACTGCTGTGTGTTTACTAAGTGCTGTTTTTATACTAAGGTATGTGGTGGATTTTACTCCCTGCATTGCGGGAAATCATCAACCACACCCCTGCTGACAAAACACAGCTCTGCCTTGTTTACATGGGCAGAGCTCTGTTCTGTGTCTCTCCTGGCCGATCAGGGGGTTCCGGTGGACATCCATTGGCCGGCATCTGCTGATCAGCTTGTGCGGTGTCTAGTCAGCACAGCCATGGTGCTGGTTGTGCGCACCCCCGGCCTGAAGTGCCAGATCATGTACTAGGTACGTGATCCAGCGCAGGAGAGCCGCTCTGCCGCTGTACTCCTATGTGAGGCAGTTGGCAAGTGGTTAAAGCGGAACTTCACTCCTTTAATCAGCAATAACTAATTTTTAATCCTTATGCTGCTAGCATTAGTGGATATATAGAGGAAAGCAGTGGCAGCCAGTGGAAATTTTTTTTTGGGGGGGGGGGGGGGGCGGCAAACAATATGCCACCCCGTCCCGGTCGGTAGCACTAAATCCATCACTGGCGGCTTCCCCTGTTTGGCGGCGGTGGCCTCCCATTCGCCTACTCTCCACGGGTCATCACGGCGGCTTACGTTTCCTCCCTCCTCCTCAGTGGCCAATTGGGAGTCTTCTCTTTTTGGCCAATCGGAAAATGGGTCTCACACCCATCAGTGATCAGTGTTTTAACAACGAATATTCTTTCACACACCTGGGTGGGCTCCAAGCGCATTCTCTGCGACCCGAGCCCACCTTATTTTGAAGCCTATTAGAGCCTCTGGCTCTATCGGGTGCTTAAAAAAGAAAAAACCCCAGCCACTGTCATTTATGCGCCCGTTGTCCTGAAAGGAGCCGGACACCCGAATAGGGGGTGGCTGTAGCAGTCGTGGATATATTTATACTATGCATGAATCTATCCATTATGCATATAGGGGGTGGCGTGGAGAGAGGGGGTGGCGCCCGGGTGCCCCTAATGGATGAGCTACCACATATTTGTTTTAAACTTTTACATTTCTTCAGTTATTTCCTTGTTTACAGGCCTAGGGTAATGATGTCACACATCCCAGGAGTCTTCAGGAGGGGAGGAGGGATTTTCTTGGTTAAACACACCCTCCTGTCTGCATGCCTGAGTAAAGGGCAGATGGATTCCAGGAAGTAAAGGCTACACAAATCATCTGCCCTTACTCAAGATGGCCATGACCAGAAATGCTAACGGGGTGTTTTTCAAAGTCATTTCTAGGAAAAATAAAGCATGGAGACATGGATGGTTGGGGAGGTTTGTTTTAAATATTAAAAATGAATGAATGAAATAGCATTTTTGGATTGTGCTGCTCAGATGCAGTGTAGTTCCACTTTAAGCCTACAGACAAGGGATGAGGTTCAGCCAGAAATCCGACCTTGTCGGTTACGTCTCCCCTGAAGAGGAAGAGGCCCATCTGGGGTTGGGTTGACTTCCAGACCTTCCCTCATTTTCCCAATTACATTACAATTGGTTAGATTGGGAATGTATGGTAAGTTATAGATCTCATCTATTGCTCCATAGGCTGCCAGTGAACTTTCTATATACATCCACACTACATTGGTCTATGACCATCCCTGTCTCCCAGTTGTCGTATGTCTGTGTGACACGCTGCCAAGTCCCTTCAAAATGCCCCAAATAACACAGACAGACAAGTCAGACAGGCTGATCAAAACTGAGAGCATCCAATTAGATTCAGAGGAACAACAAGAAAACACGGAAGAATTCAGTAATCATTTAAGAGGTCCTGAGCACGTTGGAATGGGATGGAAACTCCCTTGTTGAGATTTTCTTGTTTGAGATGTTTTATAAACCTTATTTTAAATGCACAGTTTTCAACTATGTAGATGGGGCAGCCATTTAATCATATAATCAGGCTCTGCTTCCTTCTTTGCACTGCTACACAATGGCTGTAAATTAATAAACCCAAAAGCAAACATTATATTGCAGCTTACCAATTCTTAGATGTGATAGCTACATTCATTTTCTTTTTTAGGCTTTCTGATCTGGTGATCCAAGTCTATTGTATTTCACAAGCTCAAGCTCTCCAGCAGACTGTATCAGTTTACAAGGATGAGACAAACCACTTAACACTGACAGGGGTGATTAAAATGATCAGCTTTTATATATTAATGCAAAACCTTTATCCCGAAAGGAAAAAACGGTTTACTGTAACTGATTTTAAAGTGTAACGTCACTTCAAGTGTGCTTCCCCGATATCTATGGATCCCCTCTGCCTTGGTGGCAGATGAGACTTGCAGACTTCTATTTACAGATCCCTGTGAATGGATGATGCAGCTGTGCAGATGTAGTCAAATTAAAAAAAAACAGAAGCCTGCAGAGAGAAGCTCCCTGCTGATCGGGTAAGTGGGGGGGCTAGGGAACATAAAAAAGATTCCTGTTGCAT
Organism: Lithobates septentrionalis; assembly: GCA_037952835.1. Classification (NCBI taxonomy): domain Eukaryota; kingdom Metazoa; phylum Chordata; class Amphibia; order Anura; family Ranidae; genus Lithobates; species Lithobates septentrionalis. The sequence continues at coordinate 105,089 of JBBDGP010000292.1, forward strand.
CCTAAATATGGGAAGATGGACTATGTCTTAAAGGATAAGTTCACCTTTGGTAACGTGTTATTTAGGGTGGTTACCAAAGAGCACCTACCCACCCCCCAATGTAACAGCAGGTGGGGGTCATTCTCCCTGCACCCAGTGTCACAGTTTAACCACTTCAGCTCCGGACCATTTGGCTGGCCAAAGACCACAGCGTTTTTTGCTATTCGGCACTGCGTTGCTTTAACTGACAATTACGTGGCCATGCGACGTGGCTCCCAAACAAAATTGACGTCCTTTTTTTCCCCACAAATAGAGCTTTCTTTTGGTGGTATTTGATCACCTCTGCGGTTTTTTTTTTTACGCTATAAACAAAAAAAGACCGACAATTTTGAAGAAAAAAAAACACGTTATTTTTTCTTTTTGCTATAATAAATATCCCCAAAAAATATATAAAAAACGTTTTTTTTTTCCTCACTTTAGGCCGATACATATTCTTCTACATATTTTTGATTAAAAAAAAAAAAATCGCAATAGGCGTTTATTGATTGGTTTGCACAAAAATGATATTGTCGACAAAATAGGGGATAGTTTTATATCATTTTTATTAATAATTTTTTTTTTACTAGTAATGGCGGCGATCTGCGATTTTTAGCATGACTGCGACATTATGGCGGAAATTTTTGGCGCTATTTTGGGACCATTCACATTTATACATTCACATTATACATTTAAGACACCGTCTTAAAGGGCAACGTACAGGTACGTTAATATGCCTGTGCGTGCCCTTCTGCCGACGTATATCGGCATGAGCCGGTCGGCAAGGGGTTAAAAAACGCGCCCATGTGGGGCTCCATTCACATGGCCGTGTCATTCATTCACAGAGTCCTGTGAATGAGAACTACAACCACTGTTAGGTACACTTGTAGTTCTCAAAGAAGTACGAGGGCGCTGGTAAGGGCAGACAACTATACTGAGAAACTGCAGGAGCCTGACATTGCGATCACAGGTGAAATGCTCTGCAGGCTCTAGAAAACAAATAATAATACAGTTGTGTGAAAAAGTATTTGTCCCCTTTCCGATTTTTTATTTTTGCACATTTGTCACACTTAAATGGCACAGATCAACAAACAAATCTTATTATTACACAAAGATAACCCGAGTAAATACAAAATGCAGTTTTTAAATGATTGTTTCATTTATTAAAAGGCAAAAAAAGCTGTCCAAACCTGCCTGGCTTTATGTGCTAGTAATTGCCCCCTAAACCCAATACCTGGTTGTGCCACCCTTGGCGGCAACAACTGCAATTAAGCGTTTGCGATAACTGGCAATGAGTATTTCACATTGCTGTGGAGCAATTTTGGCCCACTCTTCTCTGTAGAATTGTTTTAATTCAGCCACATTGGAGGGTTTTCCAGTACGAACGGTCTGTGTAAGGTCATGATACAGCATCTCATTTGGATTTATGTCCGGGCTTTGACTAGGCCACTCCAAAACCTACATTTTGCTTTGTTTGAACCATTTGGAGGTGGACTTGCTGTTGTGTTTCGGATCGTTGTCCTGCTGCATAACCCAAGTGCACTTCAGCTTGAGGTCACAAACTGATGGCTGGACATTCTCCTTTAGGATTTTCTGGTAGAGCTCAGAATTCATGGTTCCATCATAGTAAGTCGTCCAGGTCCTGAAGCTACAAAGCAGCCCCAGACCTTCACGCTACCACCACCATGTCTGACTGTTGGTATGATGTGCTTGTTATGATATGCTGTATTCGTTTTATGCGAGATGTGGGACCCACACCTTCCAAAAAGTTACATTTTTGTCTCATCAGTCCACAGAATATTTGCCTAAAAGTCCAGATGTTTTTTGGTAAACGTGAGATGAGCCTTTGTGTTTTTTGGTCAGCAGTGGCTTTGGCCTTGGAACTCTCCCATGGATGCCATTTTTAACCGGTCTCTTTCTTATTGTTGAATGAACACTGAACTTACCTGAGGCAAGTGAGGCCTGCAGTTCTTTAGATGTTGTTCTGGGTTCTTTTATGACCTCCTGGATAAGTCGTCGTCATGCTCGTGGAGTATTTTTTGTAGGCCGGCCACTCCTGGGAAGGTTCACCACCGTTCCAAGTTATCTCCATGTGTGGATAATGGCTCTCCCCGTGGTTCACTGGAGTTCCAAAGCCTTAGAAATGGCTTTGAATCCCTTCCTAGACTCATACATGTTTCTAATCTGTTCTTGATTTTTTTTAGCTTGTGGCATGATGTGTGGCTTTTTGTGATCTGTTATGCCACGTACACACAAGCGGACTTTTCGACGGACTAGGTTCGACAGTCTTTGACGGACTTTGCAGCGTAGGTCTGCCGGAATTTCAAACAAACGGACTTGGACACACATGATCACACCAAAGTCCGACGGATTCATACGTGATGACGTACGACCGGACTAAAATAAGGAAGTTGATAGCCAGTAGCCAATAGCTGCCCTAGCATCAGATTTAGTCCGTCGGACTAGCATACAGACGAGCGGATTTTTCGACCGGACTCGAGTCCGTCGGAAAGATTTGAAACATGTTTTATTTCTAGGTCCGTCGGACTTTTGGGGAAAAAAAAAGTCCGCTGGAGCCCACACACGATCGAATTGTCTGACGGAGCCCGGTCCACTCGTATGTACGCGGCATAGGCGTGCTTAACTTTGTCAGACAGCTTCTATTTATGTGATTTCTTGATTCAACAGGTCTGGCAGTAATCAGGTCTGGGTGTTGCAAGTGAAATTTAACTCAGTTTTCCAAAAAAATTGTGGTTAATCACAGTTCATTCATGATTCAGCATGGGAGGGGGCAATTATTTTTTTCACATAGGGTCAGGCAGGTTTGAACAGCTTTTTTCCCCTTAATAAATTAAATAATTTAAAAACTACATCTTGGATTTACTCGGGTTATCTTTGCGTAATATTAAAATTTGTTTGATGATCTGAATCATTTAAGTGTGAGAAATATGCAAAAAATAAAAAATCAGGAAGGGGGCAAATACTTTTTCACACAACTGTAAAATGCACATTTTTTACCTGCAAAATTATGTGCATTTATTTTTTTATTTTTTAAAAGGTAAACTTAGCCTTTGAGGTAAGCACTGCAATTAGAATTCAAAATACTTGTTTGTGTGTTCCATATTTTCTCTAACGAATTTCATAAATCTACAATTAAATGGTTGTCAGTAGATCAGTGATGTGATTAGTATCCCTGCTTAAAGGACTGTTGGGAGAGGCCAAGCAAACCTTCAGCTTCTGATTTGTCAATTGTGTAGTTCAAGGGCCTACCCAATTGGATAGAAACTGAATAGATTGTTTAGGCACCGTATAGTTGTTGGTAAATCTAAAGCTGGCCATGCATTATACAACTTGACTGTACAGTCTTTTAGATTTACCAAACCTATGCAAGATGAGGACAACCCTAAAATATCTATTTGATTACATGTACCCAGTGAAGTGACTGTCCTCAGGGGGTACACAAGGATGAAACAAATCCTCGTAAATAAGTTGTACCTGTTTATCTGCAGTCTTCTGATTTCTACATCCATTCAAAGTGCTAAATTTTTAAAGCTTGTCTGAGCTGTCAGAAAAAAGGGGGCGGAGAGCTGACATTACACACTGCAGAGCTTAGTAATTAGAGCTCTAAAAGCTGATCTGAGGGAAGGGACACCCCTCCCTCCCTCCCCTTCACACAGCAACAGAGCACAGGCTGGCAATCACCTGAAAATTCCTCCCCGTCGTCATTTTTCTCTTGGTGTCAAGAAAACATGTCAGAAATGACTTATGCTGATAGCAGAGGAACGAAGCAGCAGACAGAAAGGACAGTTCTCTTAATGGAGACAAATACATACTATAGAGAGATATGCTCTGTTCATATTTCATATCTGAGGTTTACAACCACTTTAAAATGAGATTGTACAGTCAGACTGCAATATGTGTGCAATCTTTATGAAGATTTTACAATAATGTCAGATCGGACCACAAACTGGCACCGAGAAAGGCAAGCAGTAAGCGGAAACCATTGTACAGTACTAAGCAGGAGGCAGAGCCCACATACTGTATGTAATATACACACAGATACTGATATGACTATTGACAAAACATATATGTGTGAATAGTTCTGGGTGCAGCTGCTGTTACAATGCACTGCTATTAATTACAGTAAATACAGAAGAAAGGGAAATGTCAGTTGCCCACAGCGACCATAATCTGTCAGATCTTTTCAAACCACCACTGGAAAAAGCCGTTCGGAACTTGGATTGGCTGTAAGACCGACACCTTCAATAATCTACCCCTGTCACTGAAACTCAGACCTCTAAATTAACCCTGCGGCACATATCGTGCCAGCATATTAATATCTGCCGTGCAAATTTCCTGGGGAGGTCAGCGTGGTTGCTACGCGCATCTATTAACGGCAGGCAGTTCTAGGCAGAGAAGTCATATGCTAAACCCGGCTGACCATCAATCCACGAGGAACAGCTCTGGACAGCTGTAGCCTGGAATTTACAAGAGACAGCACAACAGCTGTACCCACTATAATCGAGGGCACATCAAAGCCCAACAGATCGCCAGCGCTGCTGCTCCTGCGACAGATTCCAAACAGAAGAAAAACACAAGCAGGCAGCAACTGCATAAACATCAGTGCTGGGTTCACCATGTTCAGAATATATCAGCACAGTCTGCTGTGCCCGGAAAATACGTCTCTTGCCATATATTGGAATTAGAAAGTATCTATTGCTGCAAGTGTATATTCCGCTGTTCTTTGGCACGCTATAATATAGCTGTGTATAGGGCTCAGAGGGTACTTGCAGCAATGCAATGTGGACACAATTTCCCATGTGCCAGACTTTGCTTATATTGAACCTGCCATATTTCCCTGGCAGATTAGTTTAGGGATAATTAACCACTTCAGCCCCGGAAGGATTTACCCCCTTCCTGACCAGAGCACTTTTTGCGATTAGGCACTGCGTCGCTTTAACTGACATTGCAAACAAAATTGATGTCCTTTTTTTTCCCCCCATAAATAGAGCTTTCTTTTGGTGGTATTTAATCACCTCTGCTATTTTTTTTTTTTTGCGCTATAAAAACAAAAAAAGCGACAATTTTGAAAAAAAAAGCAATATTTTTTACTTTTTTGCTATAATAAATATCCCCCCAAAAAATATATTTTTTTTCTCAGTTTAGGCCGATATGTAATCTTCTACATATTTTTGGTAAAAAAAAAAAAAAAATCGAAATAAGCGTATATTGATTGGTTTGTGCAAAAGTTATAGCGTCTACAAAATAGGCGATAGATTTATAGCATTTTTATTATTATTAATGGCGGCGATCTGCGATTTTTATCGTGATTGACATTATAGCGGACACATCGGACACTTGACACCATTTTGGGACCATTGTTATTTATACAGCGATCAGTGCTATAAAAATGCACTGATTACTGTGTAAATGACAATGGCAGGGAAGGGTTAAACACTAGGGGGCGATCAAGGGGTTAAGTGTGTCCTAGGGAGGTGTTCTAAATGTGGGGGGTGGGCTTTCACTGACATACAGCGATCACTGCTCCAGATGACAGGGAGCGGTAGATCCCTGTCATGTCACTAGGCAGAACGGGGAAATGCCTTGTTTACATAGGCATCTCCCCGTTCTACCTTTCCACACCGCAATTGCGGGCCGGCGGCAAACATCGAGTTCCCGGGACCGCGGGCACGCTCCTGCGGTGTGCGCACTTCTGCGTTGTGCGCACTCCCGATAGGAGGCAAATTTAAAGGAACGTTCAAGGAACGCCCATTTGCCTGCCTGTGCCATTCTACCAATGTACATCTGTGTGTGGCGGTCGGCAAGCAGTTAAACTTGACCTGAACTGAAACAACGAAAAATCAGCACTGAAAAAACAAAACTAAAAAAACAAAAACAAAAAAAAAAATTTGTTCAGAATTTCTCTTGAACTATGACAGCGAATTTCCTGACATCTAACTTAGACTGGCCATACAATATACAATTTTCTTAAACAATTTTCCTTTAGATTTACCATAACCATATAAATATGAGGTCAAGCCCAAACACTTTTAAACTTTATTCAATCAGGCAGGCCAATGCACAACATAGCTGAATGTAAATCTAAAAGGAAATTGAATAAAAAAAATGTGAATAATGTACGCCCAGCTTTAGGCACACCTGTGACTTCTACCTCATAGCTGTAAATCTGCATTGTGAGATCATCCAAGGCTGCCTCGGTCACCACTGAGCTGCTCACGGTTCTCCTTGCTGGAGAGGAAATTGTACCCAAGAAGCTGCAGTGCAAGAACCTCCCTGCTTCATCTATTCAGTGGATCTGTACTTTTCGCACTTCTGCTGCTGCTTCTTAAATATTCCTCCACCAGTCATCGGATCATCATTTATCTGGGACAGTTTTGAAATGAGGAAGTAAAACCCCGCCTCTCACACAAAATGCAGAACAAGGCATGATGAGCCATCAATGGGGCAAATTTCAGACGCGGGGCGCAAAAGGGAATACTGGCGACTAGTCCTTTACCCTTAAGTTGCCTGCTTTGAGCACACCTTCCACAGTACACATCCTCTTTTGTGCAGAAATGTTATCCCATATTTAGATTAAATAAATCTATTTCCTTTATGCAATATCTTCATGTATTTCAATGCAGTCATCCAGCCACTGCTAATGCATTAAGGTTAAAAACCAAAAAAAAAAAAAAACTAATCTTTACAACTATTTAACTACTTCAATACAGGGCATTTACACCCCCTTCCTGCCCAGGCCATTTTTCAGCTTTCAGCGCTGTGACACTTTGAATGACAATTGCGTGGTCATGCTACACTGTGAAATTTTTTATCATTTTCTTCACACACAGAGTTTTCTTTTGGTGGTATTTAATTACTTCTGGGTTTTTTAATCTTTTCCTAAAAATTTTTTAAAGTTTTTTAGTTTCTGTCAGTAAATTTTGTAAATAAAGTAATTTTTCTCCTTCACTGATGGGCACCGATGAGGTGGCACTCATGGGCATTGATTAGGTGGCACTGATAGGCGGCATGGATGGCATTGATGGGCAGCAGTGATAGCCAGCACTGACTGGCATCACTAATGGGTACTGATTGCTTGCACTTGTGGGCACCGTTTGCTGGCACTGGTGGTGCTTTATTGTAATCAGGGCACTGACTGACTATCAGTGCCCCGATTACATGCCTAGATGTACAGTGTTTGCAGCTGCTGACTTTAAAAAAAAAAATGCTTTAAAGTGGACTTTCACCCATCTTTTTCCACACTCTATATATTTACTCCTCTCCACCCTTTTTTTTCCCTTCAGAATCACAGATAAAATTACCTTTTTTAAGCCAGCCCTGTGCTTTCTGATTTCTGGCCTAGGCAAGAATGACATAGTATTTGCTTCTATCACAGGTTACACATGCACAGCAGTGGATCATCAGGGGACCAGCTGCAAGCAACCTCCGGCTGTGATGATGTAAACAAAGATAGAAGCAGAACCCAGCGTGCGGTGATGGATCACAACTGACAACACTGGATTTGCTGGGTGGATAAATATGATTTTTGAGGACAATCCAGTGGACAAGGTATGAAGGAGGAAACACATACACAATATTGGTATAATGTTCAGCGCTAAACCATCTGATGAAAAAGATTAAAGTTTAAGATTTAAATGAAAAGGCATGCATCTGCATGCCGATACATGAAGGTGCAACCATGTGAATGGTGAGTGGATTAAAAGTTCTGGGGGATGAACCCCTAAAAATTAGTCTCTAAAAAAAAAAAAAAAAAAAAAAAAAAAAGTCTCTAAATGGAGGCTGTAAAAGGAGCGAGGCTGCTTCAGGTGCGGGCTGGGGAACCCGATCACTGTGAACAAAAGGAAAGCAAAAGGAGGAGAGAGAAGCGGAACCCTGGTTGAGAGAGAAGCGGAGAAGAGGAACCCTGGTTGAGAAACCCTGCTTTGATGTATTGATTGCAACTTTATTTTTGATAGTTTTAATCTACAGTATATTAACCCCTTCAGATCCGCGCTATAGCCGAATGATGGCTACAGCGCGGATCTACTTTGCTGGGAGGCCGTCAATAGACGTCCACCCCTTTGCATGCTCCCCACGCGCCCCCTGCAGGGCACGCCCTGTGATCCCCGGCCCCTTACCACGTAATCAGCTGACAGCGTGAGGAGAAAAAAAAGCCGATCCCCAGCTTCTGTGCAAGGAACATCAGTCCTGAAGAAGAAGAGACGAAGCCGCCTCATCTTTGCCCACCATTCCTGCCTGCCAGTGCCCACAGTGCCGTGAATTAGTGCCCACCAGTGTATAAGTGCCAGCAATCAGTGCCACCTATCAATGCCCACGAGTGCCACTTATCAATGCCCACGAGTGCCACCTATCAATGCCCACGAGTGCCACCTATCAATGCCCACGAGTGCCACCTATCAATGCCCACGAGTGCCACCTATCAATGCCCACGAGTGCCACCTATCAATGCCCACGAGTGCCACCTATCAATGCCCACGAGTGGTGCCAATCAGTGCCTCATGAGTGTCACCTACTAGTGCCCATCAGTGCCGCCCGTCAGTGCAGCCTCATCAGCACCCATCAGTGCAGCCTCATCAGCGTACATCAGTGCAGCCTCATCAGCGTACATCAGTGCAGCCTCATCAGCGTACATCAGTGCAGCCTCATCAGCGTACATCAGTGCAGCCTCATCAGCGTACATCAGTGCAGCCTCATCAGCGTACATCAGTGCAGCCTCATCAGCGTACATCAGTGCAGCCTCATCAGCGTACATCAGTGCAGCCTCATCAGCGTACATCAGTGCAGCCTCATCAGCGTACATCAGTGCAGCCTCATCAGCGCACATCAGTGCAGCCTCATCAGCGCACATCAGTGCAGCCTCATCAGCGCACATCAGTGCAGCCTCATCAGCGTACATCAATGAAGGAGAAAAATTATCTGTTTGCAAAATTTATTAACAAAATCTAATTTAACTTCGGCCTTTTTAAAAAATGTATTAACAAAAAAAGAAAAAAAAAAAACAGGTGATAAAATACCAAAAGAAAGCTCTATTTGTGGGTAAAAAAACGATCCATTTGGGTACAGTGTTGTATGACCGCGCAAGTGTCGTTCAAAGAGTAACAGCGCTAAAAGCTGTCTGGGCAGGAATGGGTGGGGGTTTAGGTGCCCAGTAAGCAAGTGGTTAAAAAAAAAAATTCTTTTTACAGGCTCTGGGTGCCTATGCAAAGTCCCATTACATGTTTTTGTATTTAATACTGCTCCAGGGATGGGGACCCAGACAAAGAATTTGGTCGGGTTAGAACAATAGCAGTATACAACCACAGTACAGAATTTGGCCCTCGTTTTGATTGGTTTACATGAGCCTTTAGTTCAGGGGTGTCCAACCTGTGGCTCAAGAAGGCTATGAATGCGGCCGAAGACAAAATCGTAAACTTACTTAAAAATGTAGATATTTTGGAATTTTTTGTATAAAAGCATTTAGACTTTTCAAACACTTGCAGCTGAAGAAAATTTGACAGTGTCTCTTTACTGGACTTTTATACATTTTATCTTCCCAAAAAAAAATATCCCACTCGTCACAATCACGCGTTATTCATGGTATCAGTTTTTGGCAGCACCAATATTTGTGAGCAACTATTTTCAAGGATGAAGAACACGAAAGGCAAAATTAGAACCAAAATATCTAATGAGCACCTTGACATTTCATTGAGAATTGCTACTAGTTTTAGGTTGCCCATGTTTATTTTTTTTTTTTTTTAATTATAAAAGTTAATACAATTCATTACTCTGATAGGTACATTATCTATATCAGAGATCGTTGAAGTGTTTGTAACCCTAAAAAAAAAAAAAAGTGAGCTCCTGTTTCCTTATGGCAGGTTAAGCAGCACAGTGCTTGTGCTGTCTAACCTGCCCCCCTCTCTAAGATGTAAAAAACCGGGCTGATCCTGCCAGTTCCTGTGTCCCCCTCTGTGTGCTGACCATGGTAATCATGGCTGCCAAACCCCGATTACCGTGGTCCGTTTACGTGCCTCTGTCATCCGCAGCTCTCCTCTGTCCCCCTCCCTGTCAGCTCCGTGTCTGTCTCTCTGCCCCCCGCCCGCTCTCCGCCGCTATTGGTAGTTAAAGAAAAGTTTAGTAATTGTCACTGGCAGCCCCTCTGTGATATCCAGGCAAAATGCACTCTAAGTGTGCTTTTTAACCACTTCAGCCCCGGAAGATTTGGCTGCTCAATGACCAGGCCATTTTTTGCGATACGGCACTGCGTCACTTTAACTGACAATTGCGCGGTCGTGCGACACTGTACCCAAACAAATTTTATGTCCTTTTTCCCCCCCCCACAAATAGAGCTTTCTTTTGGTGGTATTTGATCATCTCTGTGTTTTTTATTTTTTGCGCTATAAACAAAAAAAGAGCGAAAATTTTTGAAAAAAAAACCAAAAAAAACACAATATTTTGTACTTTTTGCTATGATAAATATCCCCAATTTTTTTTTTAAAAGAAAGCTAATTTTTTCCTCAGTTTAGGCTGATATGTATTCTTCTACATATTTTTGGTAATAAAAATTGCAATAAGTGTATATTGATTGGTTTTGCGCAAAAGTTATAGCGTCTACAAAATAGGGGATAGATTTATGGCCTTTCTATTATTATTTTTTTACTAGTAATTCAGCAGCGATCTGCGATTTTTATCGGGACTGCGACATTATGGTGGACACATCGGACAGTTTTGACACATTTTTGGGATGATTGACAATTATACAGTGATCAGTGCTATAAAAATTGCACTGATTACTGTGTAAATGTCACTGGCAGGGAAGGGGTTAACACTAGGGGGCGATCAAGGAGTTAACTGTGTTCCCTAGTGTGTGTTCTAACTGGGGGAAGGGACTGAATATAGGGGATGACAGATCGTGGTTCCTAGCTAGTAAGAACTCACGATCTGCCTCTCCTCACAGAACAGGGATTTGTGTGTTTACACGTGTCTCTGTGACTTGTCATCGCGACCGCCGACCACGAGCATTGGCACCCCGCAGTGCTGCGTGCGCCTGCTATCCTGCTTAAAGGAGCCGACGTACAGCTATGATGGCTCGCGGGATCGTGCCGACCTGCCGCAGTATAATGCCGGTGGCTGGTCGGCAAGCGGTTAAACAAAGCCTCTAAATACCCTTTTTCGGCTATATACAGGCCGGTCGCATAACTCCCGCCTACTCCGATCCAGGGCTACAGCGAGAGGGGCCGAGGGGCCACGTGACCTCCCAGGCTGATGTCAGAGGGAGATCTTAACCCCTCCCACTGTACCCCTGGATTGGAGTAGCAGAGCGGGTGGGAATTACGTGACCGGCCTGAATACAGCTGAAAAAAGCTTTGTTTAACCACTTGCCGACCAGCCGCCTTACTTATACTGCGGCAGGTCGGCTGTCCTGCATGAACCGATGTACCTGTACGTCTGTCCGTGCATGTGAGATTGCCACCCATAATTGCTGTATACAAGGGCAGAATGGGGATCTACCATTGTAAACAAGGCAGATCCCCGTTCTGACAGGGGACATCTCAGAGATCTGCTGTTCCCAGTGATCGGGAACAGCCATCTCTGTCATATCCCATGCAGCCCATCCCCCCTACAGTTAGAACACGCTGAGGGAACACATTTAACCCCTTGATCGCCCCCTAGTGTTAACCCCTTCCCTGCCAGTGACATTTATACATTGGTCAGTGCATTTTTATAGCACTGATCAATGTAATAATGTCACTGGTCCCCAAAAAGTGTCATTTGGGGTCAGACTTGTCCCCTGCGATGTGGCATTCCTGCTATAAATCACAGATTGCCGCCAGTATCAGTAAACACAATAAACAATAAATGAATAAAACACCCTAAATTTATCCCATGGTTCGTAGACACGATAACTTTTGTGCAAACCAATGAATATACGCCTATTGCGATTTTTTTTTACCAAAAATATGTAGAATACATATTGGCCTAAACTGTTGAATACATTTTTTTTTTTATTCTTCTTTTTTGGCTTGCATTTTAGCAAAATGTAAAAAAAATTGTTTTTTTTCAAAATTGTCACTCATGTTTATAGCGCAAAAAAGAAAAACTGCAGAGGTGATCAAATACCACCAAAAGAAAGCTCTATTTGTGGAAAAAAAAATGTTGTTTGGGTACAACGTCACACGACTGCGCAAATGTCAGTTAAAGCGACGCAAAAAAATATCCTGGTCATTAAAGCAGAGTTCCACCCAAAAATAAAACTTCCGCTTTTCGGAACCCCCCCCCCCCCCCCCCTCCGGTGTCACATTTGGCACCTTTCAGGAGGGAGGGGAGAGCAGATATCTGTATAATCCAGGTATTTGCTCCCACTACCGGGCATAGATAGCTGCAGTATCCACGGCTATCTATGCTGTATCCGGCGTCTCCTCCGCCCCCCTCCTGCTGTCTTCTGGGAGACACATAGGTCCCAGAAGATATCAGAGACCAGTGGGATCGCGCAGCGCGACTTGCGCATGCACAGTAGGGAACCAGGCTGTAAAGCCGCAAGGCTTCACTTCCTGATTCCCTTACCAAAGATGGCGGCGCCTCCACCTGAGAGCCGAGGGACGGGTCGGCTTCAGGTGCCGACATCGCAGGCGCCCTGGACAGGTAAGTGTCCATATTTTAAAAGTCAGCAGCTGCATTATTTGTAGCTGCTGACTTTTAAAAAAAAAATAAAAAATTTGGCATAACTTCGCTTTAAGGGGGCAAACCCTTCCGGTCCTTAAGTGGTTAAAAAAAAACCACGTACAGAGTGCATTATACCTGGATAAAACAGAGGGGCTGCCAGTGATTAATCTTGAAAGGCAACAACCACTTTAACTTGTGATCTGCCGGACTTGCTGCTCATCAGCTATAATTGTTAGTGCATTTTATGTGCAGCTCAAGACAATTCCTCCTCTTCCCAGGAAGGTGAAAGGGTTGGACACCCCTTGTTTAGTTGTAATTTAAAAGGCAAAGAAATGCTATCCACCTACTTCTGGAGCGAGGTATTCTGGGGTACCGCAGAACGTCTTCATAGTCGCCCCATCCTTTATGCCTTCTTTGCAGAGACCAAAATCTGTTATTTTTATGTGTCCATCTTTGTCCAGCATAAGATTTTCCAACTGAAACAGGAATAGAAAAAAAAAAAGTATATTAAAAAAAAGGAAGAAAAGTAGAGAAATTGTCGCCGTGTTACTTTGCCATTCCACTCACACAATCTAAGAGGCAGATGTTACCTCACATCTGTCTGGTGTGTTACCTCAGATAACCTCGCCAGTAAGTGCAGAGGACTCCGAACATAACAAAACACCAATTCATGTCTCCTGTTCAAAGTGCTTCCAATGAGGGAGGAGGACGAGGGCTTTATTTATAGCACAAGACAGGTAAATGGAGCACTTCCACCGAATCTCATTACAAAACACTGAAGTCAAAGTGTATGTGTAAACACGCCGCAACCAGTACAAAACATTGGCCTAAAATCCTGCAATGGATGCCAAAAAAAACGATGAATAAAGGTCAGTCTTAAAGACTTTCTAAGGGACGGCCTGCTTGCACTGCTGTCATCTGTTATCCTTAAAGGGCAAACCCAACATATTCTTTAACAATACAAGCATTGCAAAGTTTAGAACCGTGTTTAATAACGCATTCGCTTTATTGAACCTTTTTTTTAAGCGCTCTTTTCTTGTGCTAGCATTCCAGTCCAATGTAAATACTGCTTTGTTTTCATTCAGCCTGTCTGCATATTATCTCAAGACAGGACTTCTGCCCCGTACACACGATCGGACTTTCCGCCAACAAAACTGTGGAATTTTGTCCAAAAGGCGTTTGGCTCAAACTTGTCTTGCATACACACGGTCACACAAATGTTGGCCAACAATGCCGAACGTAGTGGCGTACTAGACCAGGGGTCCTCAAACTTTTTAGACAGGGGGCCAGTTCACGGTCCCTCAGACTGTTGGGGGGCCGCACTATAGTTTAAAAAAATATGGACTAATTCCTATGCACACATCTTATTTGTAGTGCAAAAAAAAAAAAAAAAACAGGAAAAAAACAGTACAATATTTAAAATAAAGAACAATTGTAATCAATATGAACTTATCAGTATTTCACAGACTCCCCTCATTACAGAACCACTCCCAATCACAGACCCCCCCTCCCCGTCACAGACTCACCCCATCACAAAGCCCCCCCATGACAGATCCCCCCATCACAAAGCCCCCCCATGACAGATCCCCCCATCACAAAGCCCCCCAACACAAACTCCTCTCCATCACAAAGCCCCACATAACAGATTCCCCCATTACAGACTCCCCCATATCACATACTTCCCCCATTACAGACTCCCCCATATCACATACTTCCCCCATGACAGACTTTCCCCATAACAGACTCCGCCATCATAGATCCCCCCCATAACAGACTCCCCCATTACAGATCCCCCCATATCAGTCCCCCCCCATATCACAGATCCCCCATAACAGACTCCCCCATCACAGATCCCCCCATAACAGATCCCCCCATATCAGTCCCCCCCATAGCACAGACTCCCCCATCACAGATCCCCCCAGATCACAGAGATCCCCCATAACAGACTCCGCCATCACAGATCCCCCCCATAACAGACTCCGCCATCACAGATCCCCCCATAACAGACTCCGCCATCACAGATCCCCCATAACAGACTCCGCCATCACAGATCCCCCCATAACAGATCCCCCATATCACAGATCTCCCCATATCACAGATCTCCCCCTATCACAGATCTCCCCCTATCACAGATCTCCCCCTATCACAGATCTCCCCCCATATCACAGATCTCCCCATCACAGATCCCCCCCCCATAACAGACTCCCCATCACAGATCCACCCATATCACAGATCCACCCATATCACAGACTCCCCCATCACATATCCCCCCCCATATCACATATCCCCCCCCCCATATCACATATCCCCCCCCCCATATCACATATCCCCCCCCATATTACATATCCCCCCCATATCACAGATCCCCCCATATCACAGATCCCCCCCATATCACAGATCCCCCCCATATCACAGATCCCCCCCATATCACAGATCCCACATCACAGATCCCCCCCATATCACAGATCCCCCCCATATCACAGATCCCCCCCATATCACAGACTCCCCATATCACAGATCCCCCCATATCACAGATCCCCCCATATCACAGACTCCCCATATCACAGACTCCCCATATCACAGACTCCCCATATCACAGACTCCCCATATCACAGACTCCCCATATCACAGACTCCCCATATCACAGACTCCCCATATCACAGACTCCCCATATCACAGACTCCCCATATCACAGACTCCCCATATCACAGACTCCCCATATCAATATTACACTGCCGCCCCTTGTATAATGTCACAGAACTCCCACTCAGCACTTACCTGTATCACGCAGGACGCGAGGCATGGTAGGTCCGGACGGAGGGCAGGACTTTGGAAGTGAGGGGCAGGTGATTGGTTCCTGGGACCGCCCCGATGCCTAGTAACCAATCACCTGCTTCTTAGCACAGAAGGTCCTTTGTCCGGGCCTGTCACGTTTCCCGTCCTGTGTGATGGAGGTAGCAGAGGGCAGGGGGAGTGCTGCGATGTTAAAGGGGCAGTCCGCGGGCCGGATAAAAAACGCTGGAGGGCCGGATTCGGCCCGCGGGCCGTTATTTGAGGACCCCTGTACTAGACGTATTACGTGTTTTTTCAGCTCTTTAGTGCCACCCTTTGGGCTCCTTCTGCTAATTTTGTGTTAGTAGAAGTTTGGCGAGTGTGGATTCGCGGTTTTCTTTTCGCATTTTTCCATTTAGCACTTTTCATTTCGTGCTTTTCAGTTCATTTCTGAACGGCCGTTCGTCGACCAGACATGTTGCAGAATTGGAGGAGATAACATGTTATTTATTATTGCTTTGACTTTTTTTGGTTGAATAATGATTTGATTTGGTAAATTTTCTATATTTTTGGATGCATAAAATGCACTTCTTGGTTAGGTTCTATTGTCTAATTTTTTTTTTTTTAATGCACAATAAAAAAAATTGTGGAGAATAATACTTGGCTATGTGTTTTACTTCAAATGACATTTTGGGAGTAACAGTTACATTTTAAAAAATACAATGTAAAATTGACAAGGGACACCAACATAGTTGTATCTTTGATCTTATAAACTACGGATAATGGTGTTGTGGTAACTTGCACAAATAAAAAAACAAAAAAACATAATATTATTCTTGATATCACTAGAAAAAAAAAAAAGCCTTTGAAAATGTGTTTGCAATAACTCCATCAGTATCACCAGCAAAGCAGCTTCATTATTATCCCATTAAAGAAGAAGAGAATTGTGCGCTGCATTTCTAGATTTCACAATTTGCTGCGTCACGAATGTTAATTCTCCATTACGAACGCTAGTTTACAAGACCGACCGCTTCTGGCTTGTCCTTGCTTCCGAGCATGCGTGTTTGTACTTTGGACTTTTGTCCGACGGACTTGTGTACACACAATCGGAAAATCCGACAACACGCATTTGTTGGCGGAAAATTTGAAAACCTGCTAGCCAACATTTGTTGGTGGAAAATCCGTCAATTGTGCGATGGAGCGTACACATGGTCGGATTGTCCGCCAACAGCCTGACATCCAACATTTCCCATCAGAAAGTCTGATCGTGTGTACGGGGCTTAAGGAAGACCATACATGGGTCGAATTTCGAAAGAATTTTCTTTCTAAAATCCTATCAAAGAATTCTCGTTCGTATTTCGCACCATTAGTGGGCTGCAGCAACAGCCGATTTTCGTGCGCCCATCGAATTTGAGTAATCGGGCATGTTGGAATTTTTTTTGAAAAACAAACGATTTTCTATTCAATGATGGGAGAATCGTGCGAGAAATGTAATCGAAAAAGAAATGCGTATGTGCAAGAAAAGAAAATTCCTGGAAAGAAAAGAAGATTCCCAGCCACGAAAATACTTTTCTGTAGCAACATGAGGTGAAATTGAAGGCTTGGTTGGTCGAATTTCGAAATCAATGGTGGCATCATTGGATCACAAAATGCACACATTTTCAAAAGAAAATTCTTTCGAAATTCTAACATGTATGGCCAGGATGAGGCCGGCGTTCTATCAGATTGCCACTACCTGTCAGATTGTGTAACGGAAGTGACGTTTCAGCCAAAAAAATGATCGGACGGGTTCTCTAATCTGATAGAACACCTGCACTTAGAAGGCGACAGTGGACATCTTACTACACCCAGCTACTTCTTGAGTTTCAGAGTAATTTTAGTAATAAAGTCAATTTATTAATGAATAAATATAGTGTATTGATATCTCTGATGCGGTTTAAGTTTTAAAGGCTAAAAGGTTTAGCGCTGAGCAGTGCAGGGTGTACCAACATGGCCTCCGCCACTTTCCTACTGCTGGCGGCCAGCTTCTTTCAAAATGTAACATCAAAACAGCATCACAGATGTCAATATACTGTATTTATTTATATACGCTCACTTTATTGCTAAAAGTACTCTGTAATTCAAGACGTAGCTGAGTGTAGTAAAATGTCCGCATGGGTGTTCTATCAGATTACCGCTACCAGTCAGATCATGACGCGTTTGGAACACATAGGGCCGTGGAACGCATAGCGCATGCGCAGTAAGTATTTTTTGGTCGGGATGTCACTTATGTTACACAATCTGACAGGTAGCGGTAATCTGATAGAACACCGGCCATAGATTGAGTAAATTTTTTTCCTGAAACCAGACAGTGTTGACAGGGGAAGCCCTCTCTCCCACCAAGCCATTGTATTCTTCCGGCAAGGGGGTGGAGAAAGCTGCCCTCGCCAGCAGAGAACAGTGTCTATTGATAGCAGCTATAACAGCCGCTTGCAATAAATCGCATGTAAAATCTGGCAGGCTGGTTGCACCAAAGTTCATTGATTGATCACTGGTTCGAATTCAGTTCCTGCTGAACCGGCCAAGATTTGAACCGTCTATGGCCGGCTTAAGACTGATAAGGAAGGCAGCTGCTCCATATTGCAGCTTGATTGAATGTTTTCACATCAAGAACTACACAGTATTGATTTATGCTGCACTGCACTCATGCAATCACTAGAAAAACAGATCAAAGATGAGCCCCCCCCACAGATACTGTAGCTGCTGGCATTTAATAGGGCCTGCCTTGCGTCTTCACAGCCATTTTCCTACTGCGTATGTGCGAATCCCGCTGCGCTTTGTGAATGGGCCGCAGTCTTCTGGGACCTGTGAAGTATCCCTGAAGGCTGTAGGGGAAAGGGTGAACTTCTGTCTCAGTTTACCACAGGTACCTGTCAATACCAGGTACCCACTGCCCCCTCCTCCCAAAAGGGCAGACAAGCGGAGCTTCCCCATTTGGGTGCAGCACTGCTTTGACAGGGCTGCCTTCTTCCAGCAGTTAGAAGATTTATGCTTGGTGGGGAAAGCCAAGAAATCCTTGTAGGTGTGCATTTTGCTTTAGGCTGCTTTCACCCTGCCCTGCAGCATAATTGCAGTAAAAATGCATATGCGTTTTAGATTCATTTCTAATGCGTCTTCTGATTGCCTGCACCTGTGCAAAATGGACATGCGACTTTAAAACACAAATTTCTGTGTTCCATTCATCTCAATGGGGAGCTGCGTTTTTGAAAAACGCATCAAAGATGTAGAATGCAAGACTATTCAAAACACAGTGCACCCACAGCTCAGTGGTGTGAAGAGTCCCATAGGAAACATTTTTTTTGCATTTTTCTTGCAAGGTAAAATAGCAGGAAAAACGCATCAGTGTGAAATGGCCTTTACACAATTGGCTAGCTGGAATCAGATGGGATTGAGGATAAGCAAGGTTAAGCTAAACCTTTTTTGGAGCAGTCAGATCTGTTTCACCAGTCATTACACAAGTGCAGCAGCAATCATCAGCATTAATGGCTTACATTGTGAAATAGGTATTTGGAAGAAATGACTTCTTTGCTGTTCTTCCTTTTTGCTGGCTGAGAGGCTGCAGTAAGGGCCCATCTGTGTGAGACTTCTGTGAGCACAACACCAGAATTGATACGATTGTGTCATCTCTGAGCCTGAATCTCAGAAATTAGAAGCTTACTCTAGAAAGATGATGCCTGAATAAATATGGCACCGCCCTTCATTAAAGAAAACAAGGACATAGTGGAAGGGAGAGAAGTGGATGTGATCTCAGAGAGTGGTAATGAATACCTCTGAGTATTGGAGCTCATTTACACCTGCGTTGGTCTCTGCGGTCGATCACTTTTCAGTTAGCAATACAGGATACTATCACCGCTCGAAAGTTCAATTTTTGAATGAGAATTTTGCACCACCACTACCGCGAGCTCAGTGGAAGTACTTTATACCAAACGGGTATATCTTTTTTGCCATGGCATATGTACAAGCCTGTCCTGGTGCCTCTGCAGTTTAAAAAAATTCTAAAGGAATGGATTTAATAAAAAAAAAAATAACAAACATGTTATACTTTCCTGCTCTGTGTAATGGCTTTGCACGGAGCAGCCCCAATCCTCTTCCTTTTGGGTCCCCCACCAGCAGTCATGGCTTCTTCCCCCCTGCTGAATGCCCGCAATAGCAAGCTGCTTGCTATGGGGGCACTCAAGTGGGCTGGCTCCCAAGCTGCACTCTGTGTTCTCATTCACACACAGTGTGTAGCTTGGGCTCGCCCCTACTCTCTCCTCATTAGCTCCCTGGCTGTGATTGACAGCAGCGGGCAGCCAATGGCTCCCATTGCTGTGTAGGCCAATGAGGAAAGAGACCCAGGACAGCCACTCCTCTCATGCACATCACTGGATCGAGATGGGGCTCAGGTAAGTTAAGGGGGGGGGGGGGGCTGGGGGTTGCACCCACAAGGTTTTTTATCTTAATGCATAGAATAGAACTAATGGCAAACTTTTGTTTTTGTTTCTGATAAGAGTGCAGAGGGATTAGAACACCTGTCAGTTCATATTGCTGTCTGTGCCACTTTTGGGGCGATTCACCCTCTCTATTTGTTTTTCCATTATCATTGAAAGTGAAAGCAAAAAGAAAATCCCAAATTTTGGGCTGTCTCCAGAAAAGTGATAGAGTAAACCTTCCAACTGGGGCACTAGGCCTGGGGGTCCACAAGAGATTCCCTGAATTGGCAGGGATTTCCTATCACTTCCTGTTTTGGCTATGCGACAGGAAATCTTCCCAATTGGGCACAGGGCAAAAATAGGATTTTTATAACAGCTTACCTGTAAAATCCTTTTCTTGGAGTACATCATGGGACACAAAGCACCATAGTCATTACTGTGTTGGTTATAGGCCACCTTCAGGTGATGGACACTGGAACACCCTAAACAGGAAGTTGCCTCCCTATATAACCCCTCCCACTACTGGGAGTACCTCAGTTTTTGTAGCAAAGATATATATATATCTATATCTCTATCTCTATCCATACACACACACACACACACACACACACACACACACACACACATACCCCAGAAAGAGGAGAGGGTTCTGTGTCCGGTGATGTACTCCAAGAAAAAGATTTTACAGGTAAGCCATTATAAATATCCCATTTTCTTTATCGTACATCACGGGACCATTGTAATTACTATGTGGGACGTCCCACAGCAATGCTATTTGAGGGGAGGGAGACAACCCGTAGGGTGCCAACAGACTCGAGGACCTATACTGCTGCCTGCAGCACACTGCGCCCAAATGCAATATCCTCATGCCCTTTTTTACATTCACTTAATAAAATCTGGTGAATGTATGGACTGCAGACCAAGTTGCGGCCTTGCAGATCTTGAGCAATGGAGGCCTGGTGATGCACTGCCCCAGAAGCATTAACTGCTCTAGTAGAATGCGCTTTGACATGAAAAGGTGAAATCTTACCTTTAAACCTATTAGGCATGAATTATAACTTGCCGAATCCACTTAGCAATAGTGGATTTTGACGCTGCCTGTCCATTCCCCGGACCCCCTGGCAGCATAATAAAACATCAGTCTCTCAGACCTGAACAGTCGTCTTTAAATAGACCTTGACTGCTCTCACTACATCAAGACAATGTAGTGCGTTCTCTACCCTAGAACCAGGTTTTGGAAAAAAAAAACACCTTAATTAAATAAGGCTTCTTTACAGGAAAGAGCAGCCAACTCCGATATCCTCTTGCAGAGGGTATAGCAACCCGAAACACTATTTCCCTTGTCAGAAGGACCAAGGGAGTATGCTGTAACGGTTCAAAGGGCTGATTTTGCAATACCGGCAAAAAACTAAGTTCAAATCCCAAGGGTTCAAGGGTGGTCTAATTGGCGGAATAAGCCGCATTACCCTTTGTATAAAAAACCCCTGACCAAAGAATGCGAAGCAATAAGTCTTTGAAATAAGACCGATAAAGCCGAGACTTGGCCCTTAATAGTACTTAAGTCCAGCTTCATTTGTACTTTTAGAAAACAAGAATTCTACCTATGTTATATTTCCGAGGGTGCCAACCCTAGGAGTCACACCAGGAAACATAAGCCCTCCAGAGTCTAGAATATATGACTCTTGAAGCCGGCTTCATAAATGAAGGTAGAAATCACTGACTCGGAGAGACTACGTCTCTTCAGAATGTGGGCTTCAATAGCCAAACCGTCAAACTTAGAGTTTGTAAGGTAGGATGGAATATCGGCCCGTATGAAAGTAGATCTGGCCCTAGTGGAAGGGACCATGGATCCTCCACCGCCATCTTTACGATTTCTGCATACCAGGACCTTCTGGGCCATGCTGGGCCTACAAGAATTACAGGCTTTGTTTCCAGCTTGATCTTGCAAAGAAGCCGTGGCAGCAACTGAAATAGGGAAAAAAGCCTAACTCAGTGAAAACTGACCCCATGGGGTCACCACACTTCTCGCATGAGAGTGGATCCCTTGTCCTTGACTTAAAGTTGACCAACTACATGTTGAACCTGGATGCCAAAAGATCTACGTCCGGGATACCCCATCTTTGGCATATAGCCAGAAAGATTTCGGGGTGAAGGGACCACTCCCCCGGGAACAACTGCTGAACAACCCGAAATGAAGACTGCCGATAGTCAAGGAACATCTTTTTCTGCCCAAGCTAGAATATGGTTCACCGCTCTCTGAGCTGCGTGACCCTTAGTGCCCCCTTGGCGATTTTATATAGGCCACAGCTGTGGTATTGTCGGATTGGATCCTGACAGGACAATCCCGTAACCTGAATGTTCAGGGCTTCAGATCCAGACGCGCTGCCTGAATCTCTAGGATGTTGCTGGGCAAGGCTTTTTCAGTTCTGGACCACTGTCCCTGGACAGTTGTCTTTTCCAGTACTGCTCCCCAACCTGAAAGGTTGGCATCTGTCATTACCACTTTCCAGGTTACTGGTATGAAGGTTTTTTCCTTCTGCAGATTCCGGATACTGAGCATCAACTGAGGCTCTGGAACACCTTTGGGGACAGCCGCATTCGCAAATCTAGAGCTTGAACCGTTTTGTTCCAAGCAGACAGGATGCTGTTTTGCAATAGTCCGAATGGAACTGGGCATAGGGAACCGCTTCAAATGAAGCCACCATCTTTCCTAACAACCTCATGCAAAGGCGACCTGACCATCTGCACCAGCTCTCTTATGGCGTTGATCTTTGCCTGAGGCAAGAACACCTTTTTCTGGGCTGTGTCTATGATCAGTCACAAGTACTCCAGCCTTTCTAGCGGTTTTAAAGAAGACTTCTCTAATTTGAAAATTCAACCCATTTGGTTGTAATGCGCACGCTTTGCTCCAAAAGAGCCACCGACTGGTCTATTAGCAATAGATTGTCTAGCTACGCCAAGACTTTTATGCCCTGTGCCCTTAAGCTGGCTAGAGGTGGGGCAAGAACTTTTGTAAACACCCGGGGTGCTGTAGGGCAAGGCTACAAACTGAAAATGCTGCTGTTCCATCTTGAACCGCAGAAACCCTTGGTGAGTGGGAAATATAGGGACATGCAGATATGCATCCCTGATGTCCATAGACGCCAGAATTTTTCCTCCTTGTAGGATAGAAACCACTGACCTGATTGACTCCATGCGAAAGGAGCGGATCTTCAGGAACTGATTTCGATTTTTTAGATCTAGAATGGGTCCGATATCTCCATTTGGTTTTGGTACTGTAAAGAGGTTTGAATAGAACCCCAAACCTTGCTCTTCTGTGGGGATTTGCCTTGTCCCTGGATCTTTGGGAATGTTTGACCTCAGAAAACGAGACGGTTACAGCACCTGGTATTCCCAGGTGGTCTCCCCTTCAGGTACTAACCAAGCCCAACCCTGCTTAGCCTCCGAGATCAGAAGAGATCGGGCGCTTTCAGGATGATGTGGCCATAGATGGAAACTCCCGAAATTCTAGTTTGTATCCTAGAGACACCGTGGAGATGACCCATCTGTCCTGAATTTCCTCCCACCAGACTTCTGAGTATTGCAGAAGTCTTTCCCCCACTCTGGCGAGGGGGGGGCACCCCTTCATTATGAGGCTTTAGAATTCTGCTTTGCAGGTTTCCTGTGCCTAGCCCTGACCCTGAGGTTTTCCTCTAGAGTCTGGCGGCAGAGGCATCCGCCACTGCCTAGAGGCGGATGCCCCTGGTGCAGGGGAAAGTAGTAGAGTAATGGTCCCTCCTTAAGCATTTGTGCATTGTCTACTGGACAAGTTAGACTTTTATTCACACTGGAAATCGCAGCGTCAACTGCTGGTACATTCCATTTTTTTGGTGAATTTCTCCTCCATGGTATAGAGAACTGGGAATCTCTTTGGCGGGAGAAAAATGCTTATCGGGTGATCCCATTCAGCATAAAACAGCTTTTTTAGTAATGCATGGACAGGAAACGCATGCAAAGGCTGTGAAGGTTTTAAGGAACCCAAGGAAGAAACCAAATTTTCAGCAGACTCCGTTAGGGGTAGCATGAAAGTGGAACGAACCATCTCCGTAAGAGATTGTACCATCAATTTCTCAGATTGCAAGGCTGAAAAGGGTTCATCTACCGTTGTTTCCTCCGCAGAGGAGTAATCTGTTTGTTTTCCCCCTTGATGGTAACACCTCATTCTGTACCCACTGTTTCCTTGCTAAAGAGTCTGAGGTGGGGGAGGGGGGATCTAACACGCTTCCTATCCTTTTGGATGGAGGATGCGATTAAAGTCACTAATCTTCCTTCTAGGCCCTAGAATGCATCTTCAGTCACGTATACAGGGGCTGAAATGTGAGAAGCAGCTGCACCACCAATTGGTTCCAATGACTCACCCTGGCTTGCCATATCTGGTATTTCAGGAGAGGATGACAATGTGGAGGCACGACTGGAGTTCCCACTGCCTGGGGGTGGAATTTTTGGTACCTTCTTAGTGTCTTTTTTGGGAATCATAGTGCTAAACACAAAAGCAGAGGCACTAAGTAAATGCACTACTTGCGGAGCAATACAATGCCGCTATAAAGTTCAGCTTAGTGCTGAGTAAAAAATTATTTCCTGTACTGGAAATGCCTGCATGCATCCCTTACGTGCCCCAGCGATCCTGTGTCCTGCGTGTCAGACCAATACAGGAAGTTCACTCCCCTCCATCTCTTCAGTCGCATCTGAAGAGATCTTCTGTTGTGAGAAGCGTCTGTTAAAAAGTCTCAGGTGCGAGCTCTGCTCATGTCCCCTGCGCCGTGTGCTCCACGTGGACGCTACATCCTGCACACGACGCCGCACCTAAGCCACGCCCCCTCGACACTAACCCGCCCCCCCCGTTTCAAATTTACAGCCGTCTGCGCGCGTGCAGATGGCATTCGGGTCTGCCAGTGCAGACCCGTAGGAGGGGAGGCTCTGCACTATAGACAAGGAGACAAAAGGAGAGGAGAGGAGGAGAGGAAAGGAGAGACAAAGTCTGAGAAAAAAATAAAGCTTTTTTCAGCTGCCGTTCAGGCATGCAGAGACTGTAAATAAATTTAACCACTGTATAACGCAGGGAAGCAGTCACGCCTGGGGGGGGGGGGGGGGGGGGGGGAGTACAAGGAATCTCACCCCTCTGTTGTATCTCCCAGCCCCTTAGTTTTTTTCGCTACTATTTATAGTAGCGAAAAAAAACTGAGGTGTTCCCAGTACGGGAGGAGTTATATAGGGAGGCAACTTCCTGTTTAGGGTGTGCCAGTTTCCATCACCTGAAGGAACCCACATAGTAATTACCATCGTGCTCTGTGTCTCGTGATGCACGATAAAGAAAAATAAACCAGGAGGGGTTATAATCCTCCCTTACTCTATTCTAAAATGGGGGGAAAAAAATGTTTTGCCTATAGTTCTACTTTAGGGTAAAAAAATCTTGAGCCTTTAGAACCACTTTAAGGGTTTAGGTGCGAGGCATTAAAACTGAGGATCAACTGCCTATTTTTTATTGTCCGCCAACCCCAAGTGTAAACTAGACCCCACTCTTCCAGACTCCTAGCATGTGAAATTTGTACACATGCACAATGAAAATTGTACCTGATGCCAGGTCCTTATAAAACATGAAAAGTGCCTACATAAGCAGCACATATGGTACGACATTGTGAGTAAAACATTATGTGTCCTAAAGGATCCAATGGTGCCCCCGGCAGTTTGTGTTAAGCTCTCCCTTCTGGTACTCAAGTCCATTAGCCCCTAGCCTCTAGCCAACAAAGCCAGCAAGGTGCCTAATCAGATTCTGAACATTGCTGTATCTGACAGATCTACAATGGAAAAGGGTCTGACATAACACAGAACGCGACTAAAACAAAGCCAACAAGACATCGGGTTACCTTTAAATCTCTGTAAACTACATTTTTTTCCGAGTGAAGATAATCTAACGCAGAAACAATTTCTGCTCCATAAAACCGGGCTCGATCTTCGGAAAATATACGTTCTCTTGATAAATGAAAGAATAACTGAAAAGAAAATTACATCATTAGTAATCCATTCATTCCAAACCTACATAAAAGCAAACAATCATTAGAAAAAATTAAAAATAATAAAATTAAAAACTCTGTTCTAAACTAAAAACTACTTTAAACAAGACAAACATACTGTGTATTACATACATAGCCACCTAACAAATTTAAACAAATAGATTTTTTTTCTGCAGTTTTAGCTCAAGTGCCAGATTGTTAATCATTTTTTTTATATATAATGTGTGAACGAGATCTGCTGGATATTAAATATTCCCCTCACCCGAGGTTTAAAATCCTGGTTTCTATGTATAGTTTGTAATTATATATGTATATGGACCAGCCATATCTGCTCACTACATATGTAGGTTCTGCTGCCTGCTTATTAATGCTAAAGGGCTTGTGTGCCTTACTGATCTTCATCTCCCTGAGGGTCCACTTCCAGAGTATCTGACTGAATCTGTCGAAAATAGAAACCCTGCAGTTTCCAACGATGTGAAACACCTACAATGCTCCTGGTAGCATAAAGATCATGTGATCCAGGCTGCCTAGGCTTTGAGTCACAGGTGGTGGCTCGGGATTGTGTCTTTTGGTAAAAAGCTGCTAGTTTTTTTCCTTTGGTCTATATTTATCATTGAGTGCTTATTAGCACTCACATTTAAATTCATAATTAAATTTTTTAAGCCTAGTTTAAGCCAACACTTTTTTTCCAGCTTTGGATAGAGGAGGATACAGTGATAAGAAATCTCTGACGGGGAAACAAAAACTCATTTTAGGCCTAGTAAAACTCATGTGGATCTGTGACGCAACACATCGGGTGGAGCTGGGTGATGTCACTTCCTGGCTCGGCCAGAGCTCTTTGCGCGAACACATTTTTTACAAGCAGTTTACAAAAGGTTTTTTTAATGCGAGTGGCTTTTACTAAATAAATACTAATCCTTCTTGATATATTCCACCGTGGGTAGCCCTCTCTTATTTGTTTGAGGATGCTGTCTCAGTGATTGAATGAAGTCCATTAAAAGGGACCAGTGACAGGAGGAAGACAAAAGTGCAACATCATACAATCTGGGATCTACCATAAGCGTTGATGACCTGTATGAGAATATGGGTCAATGTGGAAGTTGAGAAGGCACTTCAAATAGAGGTGGAACACAGTGGTACAAATATTTAAAACTGCAGTTGGGAGAAATGATATATGTTTTGAGCCACATAATTTGTACTATATTTCACTGTTTCACAATATAGACACTGAGTCTATGGCACATTTATCTGTGTATTTTGAGAACGATAGTTTTTGAGATTTGCAACACTGGGACATTGGTCTCAATTTTACACAAATATGTTAATATACTACATTTTTTTTATCTAATTTGTATCTCCCATGATTATTCGGAGTTACAACATAGGTACATTTCAGTTTTACATTGAATATTCACTTCTAATGAAGAAAATCACACAAAGCAGACATTGAATGTATTTTTATTATCAGTGTGCCCTACACCACTTTCGTATATAGAACATCTTAAGCCTCATTCACACAGGAGTATGCGGCTATGTGTATACCCATGCCAATGGCCGTCTATGCCTGCACAGGGTGCCATTCAGGTCTAATGGAGTGCAGCGGCTGCATGGAAAAACCTCTGGTTCCAATCTGACAATTCAGCCTTCTTGGTTAAATGAAAAAAAAACTACTAGCGTGTTAGAAGTGGAGCTGGGTGAGGTATCAGATTGTGCTGGAGCAACGGGTGGGCTGAATTCCAGTAATGTGATCACAAATGGCTGGATGGTAGTAGTGACAGTCCTGGGAGCTGTATCATGGCAGAAGTAATTGGATTTTTGCACCACATTTAATCAAGGCAATTTCAACCCCACTTCCTTACAGTAAATCAAAAATCACAATTTTAGCTTTGATTGCACTGCAATTTTGACGAAAAGTTAAATTAAAAGCTTGATCAATCAAATTGCTACTTGTGCGGCCAGTGGAAGACTTTACGTCATGTTTTAAATTTGCGCACGCCCGTGGATGGTGCCAAACTACGGTACTTAAACATCTCTTTGGGCAACGCTTTCAAAATTTCAACAGATTACCAATTTAGAGTTACAGAGAAGGACTGGCACTAGAATTCTTGCTCTCGCTCTGAAAGTCGTGGTGATACCTCACATGTGTGGTGCGTGGTGTGTAGGTCACACCACGCAGGACCATAGGACCTACCTATGCGTTCACCACTACGCATTTTTTAATCTTATTTTTATGTTGTCCCTTTAAAAAGAAAAATTCTTATCACTTTTATTGCGGTCGCAAGAAATGTAAAAACATCCCTTGCGATAACGATACAACACGACAGGTCCTCTTTATGGAGAGATCTGGAGTCTATAAGACCCCAAATCTCTCCTCTACCTTTAAAAGCAAAAGATCAGAAAGACATTTTTTTCCCATCTTTTGCTTTAAAAAAAAAAAAAAAAGGCCTGGTTTACATGGGGCCAAAACGGGAAGTGGCGTCATGATGTTGCTCCGGTCCTCCTAGGCCATAGAGATTAGTGGAGGCCAGCTTTCCTTCGCTCATCTCTGTGCCCAGCCACTGCCAGCACCGGATCGCAGAGCTACCGATCGCCCAGGTAAGCCCGGAAAGCTGTGGGAAGGGGGTCGCCCCTCCTGCCACTTCTAAAAGTGATCCAGCCAGCAGCGAATCCACCACTCAAACCATTTATCAAAAAGACCGGCGGCGGAGGGAAAAATTAATACCGGGGTTATGGCATCTAGCTGCAGCTGTAACCCCGGAATTAAGCGGCAAAGTAATGATGTATTTTTCCAGTTAGGCAGTCGGCAAGTGGTTAAACTATTACCAGATGATATTGTTGATTTTGTATTATTTTAGAAAGACAATTATTTCTAGTTTAGTGCTTAGAGGGGTCCTGTAATGGCTCTGGTTAAAGAGCTGGCTCATTTAAGCTGGCCATACACAAATAGAATTTTGTTCTAAATTTTTCATTTTAAGAACACTTGTTCCATTTTCTAAGGTCACTAGCGTGATCAAATCGACATTCATTTTCAACCACACGGTAACTATGCAGTAAAGAGAAAATGCGAAGAAGCAGGTTGAAAACTTTGTCTCAAACAAATTTTTACCAGTATATGTTATTTTCTTTTAGGAAAATAGATTCACTGCAAAACTGAATGTTAACCACTTAAGGACCGCCCCACGTACATATACTGTGGCAGGGCAGCCCTTAAGTGCAAAAACACGTACCTGTATGTGATTTCTTTTCTCGGATCTGGGGTGCGCGCACCGCCAGAGCCCTGCTCCCACTATGGTTGGACACAGCGGGACCAATCAGCAGGTCCGGCAGCCCCCTGCAACGGTTTGCTGGAGGCGCAGAGGCAAGGCAAACTGTTGTTCTGTCAGAGGAACAGAGAGATCTTTTGTTCCTGCTAATCAGGAACACAGATGTCTGTCTTTCTTTCTCCAAATCTGTCATCCCCAACACAGTTAGAAAGCATTCCCTAGAAGCAAATTTAACCCTTTGATCGCCCCTGACGTTAACCCCTTCCCTGCCAGTGTCATTTATACAGCGACCGTGCATTTTTTTCATCACTGAACACTGTAGTGATGTCACTGGTCCCCAAAAAATGTCACTTAGCCCAGGTTCACACTGAGCTGCGGGAATGAAGCCGTGTGAGTTCAGCTGAACTCGCACGATTTCACTCCCGCATGTTGGGTCTTATTTCGGCCGCAATTTCAGAGACATCTGTGCAAGTTTCTGCACAGATGTCAATGTAAATTGCAGCCCGAAATCGCAAAAAGTAGTACAGAAACTACTTTTTGAAATCGGTGCGGCGCCGCAAATGCAGCGTTGCACAGATTGGGACGGTGCCATTGCCGGCAATTCGGGCCGCGTTAAAGCTCAAGCTCGGCAGGACGGGGCGCGTTAAAAATTGATTTATATTTTTCTTATTTATTTTACTTTTTATTCTTTATATTTACATGGTTCTTTAAAAATAAAAATTGTATCACTTTTATTCTTATTACAAGGAATGTAAACAATCCTTGTAATAGAAAAGAAAAGCATGAAAAGACCTCTTAAATATGAGATCTGGGGTCAAAAAGATATGAGATCTCATATTTACACTAAAATGTAATAAAAAAAAAAAAAAGTTTGAAATAAAAAAAAGAGCCATGGGCGAAAGTGACGTTTTGACATCGCCTCCGCCCTGCAATGGTATGGAGACTGGTCAGGGCCATCTTCCCCTCACCCATCTCCATACCACACAGGGAGAAGGATCCAATCGACTCCTCCGCTACCGACGGCTCCGGTAAGCGGTGGAAGGCACTGGAGCGCAGCGGGGGGGGGGGTGAATCCGCTGCAGAGACCACTTTTATCTGAAAGCCGACCACCTGCTGAAGAGGATACAGGGGTTGTGGTAGTATCTTCTGCCATAACAACGATATTCCTCTTCAAAGTGCCGACATATAACAACGGCGGGCGGTCGGCAAGTGGTTAAGGTGATCGAAATCCCACCTTGATTAGTAGGTGTGCTTTCTGCTCTTGGGTTTTGGCAAATGTATAGCACTTTGCCTTGTATACCCTTAGGACACTAAAAATTCTTCTGAATATGATCCTAAAAAATTATTTCCCAAATAAAATCTCAGTACTTACCTCTCCACCATTTGCATATTCCATAACAAAACATAAGCGATCGTGAGTCTGAAAGGAATACTTTAATGCCTAGCAAGAAGAAAAGAAAACAAGAAAGGTATGTTAGCTGTGTATAGACTTTGCTTAGTATTTCTTTTTTAAAGGATAAAAAAATCCAGGAACGCCGGCCAATGTGTCATACATTACTGGGTCTGTATTCCCCGCAGTTTGGTGCAAATTTGGAAAATGAGAGATTTAATCTGACTGGTGGTTGTAGTAGGA
Source organism: Lithobates septentrionalis (assembly GCA_037952835.1). Classification (NCBI taxonomy): domain Eukaryota; kingdom Metazoa; phylum Chordata; class Amphibia; order Anura; family Ranidae; genus Lithobates; species Lithobates septentrionalis. The sequence continues at coordinate 135,933 of JBBDGP010000292.1, forward strand.
AAATAAAGTTACCATACATATGTAAAGCTCAGTTTAAAAAAATTAAAAAAAGGTTTTAGGAGTTCCTACAGAAATCTCTTCCTCTAAAGTATATCTGAAGACAATTTTTTAAAGTTTTGGACAGTAGAGAAGGATTATAAAAAAAAAAAAAAAAAAAAAAAAGTTGTTTTAAATTTTGGATAGAATAGAGAGAGGGTTGGAACACTCATATAAGAGCCCTTGCACACTGGGGCGGGGGGCGGCGTCGGCGGTAAAACGCCGCTATTAGCGGCGTTTTACCGTCGGTATGCGGCCGCTAGCGGGGCGGTTTCACCCCCCGCTAGCGGCCGAGAAAGGGTTAAATACCACCGCAAAGCGCCTCTGCAGAGGCGCTTTGCCGGTGGTATAGCCGCGCCGTCCCATTGATTTCAATGGGCAGGAGCGGTAAAGGAGCGGTATACACACCGCTCCTTCACCGCTCCGAAGATGCTGCTGGCAGGACTTTTTTTACCGTCCTGCCAGAGCATCGCTCCAGTGTGCAAGCCCTCGGGGCTTGCACACTGGAATGAAAGCAGCGGCACTTTCGGGGCGGTTTGCAGGCGCTATTATTAGCACAATAGCACCTGCAAACCACCCCAGTATGCAAGGGCTCTTAAGGTTTTTACTGCTGTGTTCCAGTTTGGAAGATTCACCCTCTACATTTATCCTAGTGAATGTTCTCACTGAGAATGAAAGTGAAATAAAATCCCACATTTTGGGTTGGTACCAGCAGAACAGGAATAGGGGTGACATTTTCCAATAGGGACACTAGTTCTGGTGACCCCATTGACGACCAGGGATTTGCTCTCACTTTTGGCTTTGGCTATGAGACAGGAAGTGAAGGGAAATCACCGCCTATTGGGAAACCGATATCAAAAAATAAATAAACCCTCTCTTACTCTATCCATAATGGAAGGGGAAAAAAAAAAAAACACGTTTTGCTTTTAATTCTAATTGAATAACTTACCGTTAAGAAAGGGTGCCTAGAGTTCTGTAAGACGCGGTTTTCAGTCAGTGTGTGCGCTACTTCATCCTAAAATAAAAATACATTCAATGTATAAAACAATTTTGTTTATACTAAATTCAAATTTAAAAGTGTAACATTACCCACACAACTCACCTTTGCAACAATTACTTCTTTTTTTAAAATTTTCATAGCGTAATATCTTCCCGTTGCTTTTTCTTTGACTAAAATAACTTTTCCAAAGGTACCTTTCCCCAACAGCTTTAGATATTCAAATTCATTCATAGTCTGCAGATATCAAAAACAAAATAAAACTTGATGAGCTCCCTTGGGTTCACACTTTTATGTCCGTTCGCCTGCAATCTCAGTCACCACCAAGGATTAAACAGTTCAAACAACCGGTGAACAAAGTGGGGGGGGGGGGGGGGGAACGCATCCTAAAGACTCTCCAGGTATTTTACAAGTTAGCTGAAGAATCTTACAGGAAAGTTGGTAAATGGTGGAGTTGGGTGGGGGAGTACTAAATCACTAAAACAAAAGCTAAGTGTAAAGTGTGGACCTTCACATCAGGATCACCAGGTATTCTGGTATGAGGTTGCATATTTACAAGTATTAAAATGAGCAAATTAAAAAAAATGATGAATACATTAAAGTTTATATGAAATTAGTGTTTGGGTTTAAATCTCTTTTAAAGACTATTTGTCATGAATGCTGTAAACGTTTATTGCATTTAGGATGAACATGACACAAGTCCACCAGGTTCAAATTCTTAGCAGCTTCAGCCAACGGCAAAGAAAAAAACTTTTTTTTTTAAAAAAAAAGACGAATTTTGCCTCTCAGGGAAAATTAAATCAATTGGTCAGACTAATGGCCTAGATCAGGGCTTGGCAACCTTAAAGCGGAGTTCCACCCAAAAGTGAAACTTCCGCTTTAAGCACCCCATTACATGCCACATTTGGCGTGTCTTTTTTTTGGTGGGGGGGGGGGGGGAGCAGGTACCTAGTGTTAATAGGTACCCAGCTGCTTCCACTTCTGCTCTCATCACCTAGGCCACTCCTCCTCTCCCTCCCCCCCCCCCCTGCAATCTTCTGATACACGTCACAAGTCCCAGAAGATTGCCCGGCCACTGAGTAGGCGCAGCGGGACTCGAAAGACGTAAGCTGTCACAGCCAGGTGCCCACACTTGCAATGCCAGCGCCGAGGAGAGGAGCGAGGCTTTGGGCAGCCGCATCTCTGGATCATGGAACAGGCGAGTCTTTATCAAAAGTCAGCAGCTACACTCTTTGTAGCTGATGACTTTTAATAAACATAAAAACGACTGGAACACTGCTTTAAAGAGGTGGAGATCTACCTGAACAACACAGAAGTCCAAGATCACCAGGTACAGTGTCGCCTCCTCACACCTGAATTAAACCTCTAATTGCTGCAGTACCGTGAAGCAATTGCATGCATGGCACAGAATCCATGGGTTTAAATCAAGTGGTGAAGAAGCAACATATCGCCTCCTTACGACCAGTCAGCACACATGCGGATCACTTTTCAGAGGAGCAGCAGTGCCTACTGAACTAGTGAATGAGCCCTTAGTTGCATTCAGCAGCGGCACCCTTTGCGTTCGTTCACACTAAAGTTAGGGGGTGGTAAAACAGCAGGATATAACAGAAGTCTATGGATAAGCGCAGCAAACTCGCAGGAAAGCTGCAGGTACACTGCACCCGGGGTGTGGGTAAACCGTAGCACATCAGTGTGAAAGCAGCCCTATGCTATTATGCGCAGTCTATTGCTTCACACTGACCTGACGATCTCTTCTTTCGTGTTGCCAGTACCATTCTGAGGACCACTAACCAGGATAAGAGGTGGAATGCAATTGGTATCACTCCGCATGGGACAGGAGCCGACACTACAGAGGAGACATCGGCTTATGCGGCTCTTGCTCCCTACTAACTTTACAAGTAGTCCCTCTGTATTGCACTCTGTTTGATGCTCTGAAATGGCAGGTCAGCAAGCCCAGACCGAGATCTACCAGTCACCTGTCCGTGATCTACTGGTAGAGCACGAGCTACAGGTTGCTGACCCTCCGGCCTAGATCAACATACCATACTATCCTATAGTAATTATAACTGTAAATATCATTAATAGCAAGAAAATCAACGCAATATTTTGGTTTTATATGCAGCAATAAAGAGAACTTGTAGCAGCAGGTTTCCCATCCAAAACAAGGCCATTACTATAGCTTTTAATTACAACTGGAGTATAGATTCACTTAAAGTGTAAGTATATCTGTCATCAGAGAAGCATCTAGCCTGCCGCTGCCAAACGCCTTCTTAAGATACTAGTTCCCCAGCTATTATGCTGATTGGCTTCAATATTTCACTAACCGGGAACAAGTATAAAGCTGGCCACAAAAATCTAATTTTTGCCAGTTTCTGATGAAGCGGATGAAATTCAAGCAGTGGGTGGTCCCGTGGGTACCCTACTGTCTGCTCCTTCTGCTTTCGGATCGAAGGATGTCAGAGTGGATAATTCCTGGTCAAACAGTGATTGGACAGTCTGACAGCACCCACTGAATTCTGTCAGCCGCCAGTGCTCCAGTAGTGGGAGATTCGGCTATCCAAATGGGTGGGGGGAGGAATCTGTTTGGGCAGCTTAGGAGGCAAGAAATTCCAGCTTTTCTTCATCATTTGTCACATGCTTGTTCTGAGTCTGTCAATCTGTACTGAAAAGATAGTCAGAAACTATACATTTCCAGAAGGCCAGCAATGGCATTCCATATATTTCTCTCATGGCAATTTAAACATCACTACACCACTTAATACAGGTATATCTACCAACATTTAAACCATAAACATCAAGGACAGGAGATACAAAGGTTAGGTAACACGTAATGAAGCTCATTCAAACCAACTTACTACTTTGTGTTTTGGTTTTGAAAGAGAAACTTCCATTTCTTCTGCACCGGAGTTATCGCTCGGTGAGCCAGACCTAAAATCCATCATTTCTTCTTCTTGTTTCTTAAGGCTGTCGGCTACTGCCTGGATGGCTTTTATCCATTCTTCTCTGGAGGAAGATGAGAAAACAGGGATCAGGAGAGGTGAAAACTCATTATACAGCATTAGGTGAGGAATACATTCTGAATTATAGACCCTTCACTTACTCACAGAGGGCCGCTCATTGATTTTCACCTGTCAGCTCATTAACTCATTTTGGAAAGCTATTGCTTGTGTGAAGCCTCAGTTCTGAAACTTAAACTTACCCCCCAAAAAATTGGATGGGCTGTTTTATGCTGAAAGGGAAACTCAAGGCATCCTATCTCAAAGGATTGGTAATTTTGGCCTGCCATTCTTAAAAACACACTTCTATTATTTTCAGTGAGCACTCTGCTACATATGCTGCATGCTCATTGGAGAAGTAATAATGCGGATTTATGATGAACAAGGAAATAAGTGTCAGCCAATGGCGTACCTAAAGGGTTGCAATCCAGACTGGGTAACTGCCATATAGGGGTACTCGGCTTCACACATACACTGCTGGGCCAGAATGGACTGATGCACCGCAGGCTCCTTGATGGGTAGATGGATGCACAGAGCAAGTCACTGTAAGGCCCCTTTCACACTTATACGACTTCAAAGTCGCGCGATTTTACCGCTATTTCGCGGTCGCGATTTGCCACAATTTTGGAGCAGTACTACTTTGTACGACTTTGCCACATTTTTGGCATTAACAAATGAAAACATACAGTAGTTGGTATGAATCATAAGGGGGAACTCCACGCCAAGTTTTAAATAAAAAAAACTGGTGTGGGTTCCCCCCCCAAAATCCATACCAGACCCTTATCCGAGCACGCAGCCCGGCCGGTCAGGAATGGGTGTGGGGACGAGCGGTCCCTCCTGGACCGTACCAGGCCGCATGCCCTCAACATGGGGGGTGGATGCTTTGGGGCATGGGGGGGCGCCCTGCGGCCCCCCCACCCCAAAGCACCTTGTCCCCATGTTGATGAGGACAAGGGCCTCTTCCCGACAACCCTGGCCCTTGGTTGTCGGGGTCTGCGGGCGGGGGGCTTATCGGAATCCGGGAGCCCCCTTTAATAAAGGGCCCCCAGCCCTATGTGAAGGAGTATGGGGTACATGGTATCCCTACCCATTCACCTAGGGAAAAAAGTGTCAATAAAAAACACAGTACACAGGTTTTAAAGTAATTTATTAGGCAGCTCCGGGGTCTTCTTCCGACTTCGGGGGTCCTCTTCCGTCTTCTCCCAGTCTTCTGCTGGCTCCTCCCACCTTGTCAACATCTCTTCCAGAGATGTTGACACGACGCTCTCTCCAGCTGCAATGGTCTCTGAATGCTCCGCAACGGACTTATATAGGCGGTGACCCCGCCCCCTTATGCCGTCACAGTCCCTGGGCATGCTGGGACTGTGACGTTTTAGGAGGCGTGGTCACTGGGTGATGACCACGCCCCCTTATGACAGCACAGTCCCAGCATGCCCCAGGACAGTGACCTCATAAGGGGGCGGGGTCACCGCCTATATAAGTCCATTGCGGAGCGTTCAGAGACCATTCCAGCTGGAGAGAGCATCGTGTCAACATCTCTGGAAGAAAAGAAGGCAGAAGCCCGGGCCACCGCTGGCAATTGAGCTGCAGAAGATAGCGGAGGAGCCGGCAGAAGATCAGGACACCGGGAGGAGACGCTGGAGAGACCTCCGAAGTCGGAAGAAGACCCCGGAGCTGCCTAATAAATTACTTTAAAACCTGTGTACTGTGTTTTTTATTGACACTTCTTTCCCTAGGTGAATGGGTAGAGGTACCATGTACCCCATACTCATTCACATAGGGTGGGGGGGCGGGATCTGGGGGCCCCCTTATTAAAGGGGGCTCCCGGATTCCGATAAGCCCCCCGCCCGCAGACCCCGACAACCAACGGCCAGGGTTGTCGGGAAGAGGCCCTTGTCCTCATCAACATGGGGACAAGGTGCTTTGGGGTTGGGGGGCTGCAGGGCACCCCCCCATGCCCCAAAGCATCCACCCCCCATGTTGAGGGCATCCGGCCTGGTACGGTCCAGGAGGGGGGGGGCGCCCGCGCGTCCCCACACCCATTCCTGACCGGCCGGGCTGCGTGCTCGGATAAGAGTCTGGTATGGATTTTGGGGGGGGAACCCACACCGATTTTTCGGCGTAGGTGGTTCCCCTTAGATCCATACCAGACCTATGGGCCTGGTATGCCCCTGGGGGGGAACCCACGCCGTTTTTTTCATTTAAAACTTGGCGCGGCGTTCCCCCTCAGGATTCATACCAGACAGCTGTCAGCACTGCTTGTCGCTCATTGCCGAAGGAAAAAAAAAAAAAAAACGTTTTCCTTTCCCGATCAGCGAGCCAGGCTTGTGCTTACAAAGTTGTACTGAAATCGCGTCTATATTATTCAGGCACGATTTGCATGCTACTTGAGGGTTTAACATTGAGGTCTATGGAGTACAACTCGCATAGAAGTTGGACCAAAGTAGTGCAGGGACTACTTTCAAGTCGGCACGACTTAAAGTCGTGCCAATATGAATGGTAGTCATTGAAAATCATGGAGAATGACTTGCCATACGATTTTGCAGTACAAAATCGTGGGACAAGTCGTATAAGTGTGAAAGGGGCCTAAAGGACTTCCCCTATTCTACATAAATAAAGAGTCGTGGGATCTGTGCAGTGCTACTCAGGTGTATACACATGTATAGACATTCAGAGTCGCTGGGTTTAGTACAGAGGCATATATTATTATATCATGAAACACAAAAATGTAAAAATATAAAAATCATCAACTTTTTTAGAACATATAAAAGTAAAATTTGTTAAAAACAGAGAAATTCAGCAGAAGAGTTTTTTTTTTTTTTTAAACAAATTTCCATACTTCAATCTCAATGTGTTTTGTGAAACATAGTACACATTCAAACTCCTGATGTGAAGTGAACTATGTTTCATGAAACGCGTTGAGATTCATGATTGATTCCATCTTTCTTCCCTAATGAGCACAATTACCGATGGCTTTCCTTATGGAGAATCTTTCCAAATATGGAAAAGTGTAAAAAAAAGAAAAATAAATTAATTAATTAAAAACCACTGTTCCTGGTGCATTTTCTTGTCGAAATTTTACTTTATACAGTCAGGTCCATAAATATTGGGACATCGACACAATTCTAATCTTTTTGGCTCTATACACCACCACAATGGATTTGAAATGAAACGACCGAGATGTGCTTTAACTGCAGACTTTCAGCTTTAATTTGAGGGTATTTACATCCAAATCAGGTGAACGGTGTAGGAATTACAACAGTTTGTATATGTGCCTCCCACTTTTTAAAGGGACCAAAAGTAATGGGACAATTGGCTGCTCAGCTGTTCCATGGCCAGGTGTGGGTTATTCCCTCACCATCCCAAAAGTAAGGTCCAGAATTCATTTCAAGTGTGCTATTTGCATTTGGAATCTGTTGCGGTCAACTCTCAATATGAGATCCAAAGAGCTGTCACTATCAGTGAAGCAAGCCATCAAAGCCAAAGCCAAACAAACCCATCAGAGATATAACAAAAACATTAGGTGTGGCCAAATCAACTGTTTGGAACATTCTTAAAAAGAAAGAATGCACCAGTGAGCTCAGCAACACCAAAAGACCCGGAAGACCACGGAAAACAACTGTGGTGGATGACCGAAGAATTCTTTCCCTGGTGAAGAAAACACCCTTCACAAAAGTTGGCCATATCAAGAACACTCTCCAGGAGGTAGGCCCCTTTCACACGAAGCGGACTCCGTTTCTACGGAGCCCGCCTCGGTCCGCCGGCTCAGCGGGAGATCTGTCCGTTGATCTGTGCTGAGCCAGCGGATGACAGGTCCCTCTGTGCTCACTGAGCGGGGAGGGGCTTGTCAGGCGCCGCTGCCGCCTATGGAGGGATCAGACGAAAACGGACAGCATGTGACGGACCTGGACGTAGAGCCATCCTTTTGCTTTTAGTGGATCGGACGGGGTCGGATGTCAGCAGACATGTCTCCGCTGACATCCGACGCTCCATAGACTAACATGGAGCGCCCGTTCAGGTCCGCCGTCAAAACTGACAGGCGGACCTGAACGGTCCGATCGTGTGAAAGGGACCGTAGGTGTATGTGTGTCAAAGTCAACAATGAAGAGAAGACTTCACCAGAGTGAATACAGAGGGTTCACCACAAGATGTAAACCATTGGTGAGCCTCAAAAACAGGAAGGCCAGATTAGAGTTTGCCAAACAACATCTAAAAAAGCCTTCACAGTTCTGGAACAACATCCTATGGACAGATGAGACCAAGATCAACTTGTACCAGAGTGATGGGAAGAGAAGAGTATGGAGAAGGAAAGGAACTGCTCATGATCCAAAGCATACCACCTTATCAGTGAAGCATGCTGGTGGTAGTGTCATGGCGTGGGCATGTATGGCTGCCAATAGAACTGGTTCTCTTGTATTTAATGATGATGTGACTGCTGACAAAAGCAGCAGGATGAATTCTGAAGGGTCTCGGGCAATATTATCTGCTCATAGTCAGCAAAATGCTTCAGAATTCATTGGATTGCGCTTCACATTGCAGATGGACAATGACCCGAAGCATACTGCGAAAGCAACCAAAGAGTTTTTTAAGGGAAAGAAGTGGAATGTTATGCAATGGCCAAGTCAATCACCTGACCTGAATCCGATTGAGCATGCATTTCACTTGCTGAAGACAAAACTGAAGGGAAAATGCCCCAAGAACAAGCAGCAACCGAAGACAGTTGCAGTAGAGGCCTGGTAGAGCATCACCAGGGATGAAACCCAGTGTCTGGTGATGTCTATGTGTTCCACACTTCAGGCTGTAATTGACTGCAAAGGATTTGCAACCAAGTATTAAAAAGTGAAAGTTTGATGGATGATTGTTAATCTGTCTCATTACTTTTGGTCCCTTAAAAATTGGGAGGCACATATACAAACTGTTGTAATTCCTACACCGTTCACCTGATTTGGATGTAAATACCCTCAAATTAAAGCTGAAAGTCTGCAGTTAGAACATAGTTTGTTTCATTTCAAATCCATTGTGGTGGTGTATAGAGCCAAAAAGATTAGAATTGTGTCGATGTCCCAATATTTATGGACCTGACTATGTTCAAATACAGTTGATGATTTTTCTATTTTTGTGTTTCATGGCCTGCAAAAAAGTCCCACGAGTAAGAAGTTTTGACTTGTTTGTACATGTATACACTTTGCTCCCACTAACCACCAATGAAAGGCGGAGCAATAATCACTGTCCACCTTGTAATATGAGGCACACACTAATACCCTGTTTCCCCGAAAATAAGACCTAGCGTGATTGTCAGTGATGGCTGCAATATAAGCCCTATCCCCCAAATAAGCCCTACCCTGTTTCCCCGAAAATAAGCCCTACCCTGAAAATAAGACCTACAAGGAATTTAACTGGGGCTTATATTGCAGCCATTACTGACAATCACACTAGGTCTTATTTTCGGGGAAACAGGGTATATAAGGGGCAGACACCACAATAAAAGGGCACACACGGACCATAATAAAAGTGGCACACGCTGACCACTACAAATGGGGCAACATGCCTACCATATAGCAGGAACACACAGTCTGCCATGAAGGGGCTACATGGACCACTGTATAAAAGGAGGCATCTAGTCCTATAGAGCTCGGCAGACCTTGTCCTGACTGCCGAGCTCTATATCCTACAAAGTCCTGAGAATGTGGTCCGGTATACTATTCAAATTTAGACCCCTATGGGCCTGTCTTTATCAAAGCATGCCACTTTTATCCCCAATAAAAGGTGTACACTATTAAACTCCAGCCACTGGTGCCTGATATTTTTTGTGCTTTGTTCAATATAATTATTATTACTTCAAACAAGATTGATATGCATTGGAAGTGCGAGAGAGAAGGAATATAAAGTGTGGGCAGGTGTCAAGTAGGCTAGGTATGCCACTAGCGTCACCCGCCTGGCTGTGCAATGTGGTAGAGGGGTGTAAGGCACAAGACTGCAAGACTTTAGACAGCTAGCACCTGTGGCTGTCTGACTACATGAACAATAAATGCATCGGGCAGGATGTAGTCACTGTTCAGCCCACAATTTTCCACCTGGCACCTTTGATTTTTTTTTTTTGTTAAAGTTTGTTAATCTTGGCGATGCTGGGAGGGCCATCCATGACTTGAATTTTGGTCAACTCAGCATGAATTTGTCAAATTCCAGGAGTCTTTGGTCAGCTTTAGCCTCTATTTAGATCTGCAGTTGCCTCTGTGCTGCATATGTGATCAGCAGACACCAGTCGTCATTTCACGGCTTGAAAGATCAGTTGAGACCTGACATAAGCACATTGCTAACTGTGACAGTCATCACTAGAGACATTCCTTGAATGTAGCATTGATCAATAAAAATGGGCCCACTTTAGCTGGCAGATAGAAATTGGCAAGTTCAAAGAGGCCGTCTGATCACGGATACAAAACCGTTCTATTTACAATTAAGCTTTCCATAAGAATTAAGATGAAGACACAGAGCCAAGGCTGGGGATTTACTATAAGAATTTAAATACTGTAGGGGATACAGCAATGTCAAATTGTCCAGCAGCAGGGCAGTTTTAATTAGGGATAACAGGCCTAACTGGTGTATGGCCAACTTATATTTTATCTATGGGAATAAGGAGTGCGGTGAATGCTAGTAATAAAATACAAGGACGTTGTTTATGTGCACATTGTTCTTGCATTTTTTTTTCAGAAAAATGATGCAGTGGCGTGTTACGAACAAAAGGCAGATCAAAGAACAAATGGTTAGTATGGAGTGCGCCACTTTGAGCGCCCCCAAACACTGTTCCTGGTGAATTTCCTCGTCTTAAACTCATTTTACTTTTATATGTTAAAATAAAAGTTGATTATTATATTTTACATTTTTGTGTTTCATGGCCTGCAAAAAAGTCCCATGGGCAATACGTTTTGATAATTCATATAAAATGATTCAGTGGTGTGTTACGAAGAAAAGGCAGATCAAAGAACAAATGGTTAGTATGGAGTGCTCCCCAAACTTAAAAAAGGACCCGTTATATTGAAGTAAGAAAAAAAAAAAAAAGGTTACAGCATCCCCAAAATACCACCCTTGAAACAAAAGCCAATTTTCTTTAAAGTTGTTGTAAACACTGCTTGATCATTTTTACCTACAGGTAAGCCTATAATAAGGCTTACCTGTAGGTAAAATGAATATCTCATAAACAAGCACCGTTTAGGAGATATTCACCAATCATGCAGCCAGTGACATCACTGGCGCATGCACGCTGAAGGTCCGCGGGAACTTCAGAGCCTTGTGCCGGAACCAAGAGCTCCCGTGCGCTATAGCCAGAGCACACGAACCCAGAAGAAAGACAGGGTGAACATGTTAGCTCTCTCAGCGGTGACATTACAGTGCTGGAGGGCTTCGTTTCAAGGTGAGCATTTCATAATGTGCTAGTATGCGATGCATACTAGCACATTATGCCATTGCCTTGCAGGTTTTTTTTTTTTGGTTTTTTTTCAATGTCCACAGTTTACAGCCGCTTTAAAGGGAAGCCCTGCAGAACAAAAAATACAAAATAAAATGAAATCCCTAAAAGCCCCCAAAAGAAAGAAAAAAAAGCTTTCCTAAAAACAGATCCCAATTTACTGACACTATCGTTGCTTTGTGCCCACCATTTATAGAGAGGGGGTGGCTTAACCAAAAGCCTCATTAGTGGCCACCTTCTAAGCCTGCTGGCCATAGTTCAAAAGGCTATGCAGTGGTTAAAAAAAAAAAAAAAAAAAAATTCTCCCAGCATATCTGCACAAATATTTTCTAGGACCTAGAATCTCAAATTTGCAAGATTCACCTCAAACCCATGGAAATGGCACACCTGAACCTTATCCCTACCCATTATTAGGGGTAGGTGGAAGAAGGTGACAGGTAAGAATAAGTATTTGCAGATCAGAGCTCCCATTGTATATCAAGGTAACAGTGTAGACAAAAAAGTACCACTCTAATGCTAATACTAGCCAACGTGACATGTAATGAACTGGTACAGATCAAATAAAAGAGCTTGTCAGGCTACAATATACTAAAGAAAAATGGCAACTGGTACTGGCACTGGACTGTAATATAATGATATAATTATATGTGTAATATAATGTCAATTACAAGATACTTTAATACTATGAAAGTGACAGCTTAGTTTTTGTCATACATAATGCCACCGGCTTTTTATGCAAATGAAGAAGAGGGACAGGAGTCAAACGCTACAAACTCAGACATTTCTGGGACAAACAGCTTACAAGTGATGAACGGGAAAATCAGACAAGTTTAATTCATAATGACAGATCCAAATCTGGTGCACCAGTGTAGGTTCCATCTGTATTCATATGTTCCTTCTCAGGATAACATACAAGTATCTTAGGATGCTTGTCTGCAAATTCTGAACCTGTTTAGCTGTCAATAATAATAACGTATACTCAAAACAGAAGCACAAAATGCATTAAAGCTGAACTCCGGGAAAACCAGTTATTTCTGTCTATTTAATTCCATAATTTACAAAGTCCTCTCAAATAGCACAGTCAGGTGGATCAAACCAATTACAGTTAAAGCAGAACGTAACTCCCTGGAGTGATTTAAGACCCCAGCTTTAAGACCCCTGCTCCCACTATTCTTGCCTAAGGAAGAATGACATGTTCCTGCTCCTGTAGCCTCCATAGGAGTAGGCAGGGCTTTTTCTCTCAAACAATAGGTGCTGGCACTCAACTACGACCCCCCAAAACCCCTCCCCCCACACACACCCTCCAAATCACATCAAATAGTGGGTGTGGCCAGTCAAATTTCACGAACAGTAGGAGGGTCTTAAAGGGGCATTAAATACCAGGATTGCATTACACACACAGTGCAGAGTTCAGGGGAGTTACACACAGAGTGCAGAGCTGTCACTTGTAAACACAGAAACCGGACTTCTGTGTTTACAACCGATTGTGGTGAGCAGCCCCCCCCCACCCCCCCAAGGGTCTGAGCCAGAGGTGGTGAGTTCCACCAAGTTCCCCCTGAAAAAAGCCCTGGGAGTAGGGAATCACAGTGGGCCGAGCTGGCGCACGTCATTGTGGGCCGACTGCCTGAACCCAGAGGAGGCAGTCACCTCAGCACCAAGATGGTGCCGCAAAACCCAGGCTGCGACACCTGATCAGCAAATCACAGCAGGACAATACTGGATCTGCTGGGCAGAGGAGTATGTGCATCAAGGGCAATGCTGTATACCAGGTAAGATGGGGTTAAAAATAAAAAATAAACTGGGCAAGGATGTGAAGTTTCTTTATGAAGCCCAAGTGCAGCCAAACTAAAAAAAATATATATATATTTATTAGCACATCAAAAATTATCAGCACAAAGTCATACTTTACAATCAGTAGGATGTGTCCCTTGTGCTGATGCCTTTTTTAGTTGAAATCAATCCTCCTCTGTCCATTCTATGTAATCTTCTGGTGCAGCGGGGATAATACAAGAGAGGCTGACTATCCTCGTCCTTTCCACCAAGCAGCTCCCTCCATAGAAGCCATACTACAGCTTCTATGAATGAAACACGACCTAAGAATGAAGGCGGTGGAACTTTTAAATAGTCGACCCCTCCTCCATTCATAGATTCGGTTTCATTCATAAACGCTATAGTACAGCTTCTATGGATGCTTGATGACAGCCTGTGACAGTCCCTTAGTTCTATTAACCCCCCCCCCCCCCACTGCACCTGAAGATCACAGCAGCAGGAGTTGGGGGGGGGGGGGGGGGGGGGGGCTTGGACAGAGGAGGACTGCAACTAAAAGAAGAGGCATCAGCACAAGGGACACGTCCTACTGACTGGAAGTCGTGTCTATTGATTTTTCTTGTCCTCTTTCCACCTCCAGCCTTCCACAAAGTTCAACTCTTTATTCACTCTGCCCTATACATCTCTCAGCATGTTCTTTGTCAACACGTCTGCATGCAGCACACCCGGATTGACTACCAGTTCAGTGCCTTCCTCTCCCAAACTAAGCGCAGACGTTTGGGGGATCGCAGCAGGCAGACACCAAGCTAAATTCAAGGATATTAATTGCATTTAAATATTTTAATGCTGTATTCATTTTTTACAGAGCTGAAATTATTTGTGTCATTTACATATCTGCCCAGAATTCAACTTATACCAACCAAGGGTATTCTTTACTTCACTAAAGCTATTTGAATTCTGGTGGTTGTTGGTTATTAGAGCAGAGCTCTACCCAAAAAGGAAAGCTCCACTTGTCTGCCTCCCCCCCTGCACCAATTGTCGCCTTTTAGGGGGGCGAGCGGTACCTGGTTTTGATGGGTAGCTGCTTCCACCGCTCAGTTTGCCGCTGCGAACTGAGCCAGAAGTTCAGCCCCCCTCCTTCCAACGCAGCATTCTGGGACATTTTACAGGTCCCAGAAGACTGCGGACCATTCACAAAGCGCATCGCGATTCACACATGAGCAGTTGGAGTGGTTCCCTTAGTCAAGAGGGCGGCGCAAGCACCCAATAGCAAATTGAAGAATCAGCTCAGGTGAGGACACCACTGGATGCTTGGACAAGTGCCCTAATATTAAAAGTCAGCAGCTACAGTATTTGAAGATTGAGACTGGAGCTCCTCTTTAAACTTCAAACGCACATTGCAAAAAAGAATCCTAAAAATGAAGGATTCTGGCAGGTTTAGCCGAGAACTGTTTTTTTGATGGTGCTCTGGCAGAAGTAGTCATTGGAACAAATCGTATAGACCAGCGGTCTCCAAACTACGGACCAAGGGCCAGATGTGGCTCTTTGCTTGCCTTTATCTGGCCCTCGGGGCACTATTCTTCCCACTGATACAAGGCACTCTTCCTCCCACTGATACCAACATTGGGACACTCTTCCTCCCACTGACATCAACATTGGGACACTCTTCCTCCCACTGACACCAACATTGGGACACTCTTCCTCCCACTGACACCAACATTGGGACACTCTTCCTCCCACTGACACCAACATTGGGACACTCTTCCTCCCACTGACACCAACATTGGGACACTCTTCCTCCCACTGACACCAACATTGGGACACTCTTCCTCCCACTGACACCAACATTGGGACACTCTTCCTCCCACTGACACCAACATTGGGACACTCTTCCTCCCACTGACACCAACATTGGGACACTCTTCCTCCCACTGACACCAACATTGGGACACTCTTCCTCCCACTGACACCAACATTGGGAAACAATCTCACACTGCATAATTTAACTGCTCACCTTTTTCAGTACCACATGGTCACTCTAATGCCGCGCACACACGGTCGGACTTTTCGTCTACAAAAGTCTGACGGACGCCGACGGACTAAAGCTGGCTGACAATACGATCGTGTGTGTTCTTCCCCGGACTTTCAGCGGACTTTCAGCAGACTTTTCCACCCGCAAATCTGATGGACTTTAGATTTGAAACATGCTTGTCTGTGTGCTAGTCCGACAGGCAAAAACCCACGCTAGGGCAGCTATTGGCTACTGGCTATCAACTTCCTTATTTTAGTCCGGTGTACGTCATCGCGTACAAATCCGTCGGACCTTTGTGTGATCGTATGTAGGCAAGTCCGTTCGTAAGAAAGTCTGCCGCAAGTCTGCCAAAAGTACGCCAAAAGTCTGTTGAAAGTCTGTCGGGACAGGCTGTCGTACTTTTGTAGACGAAAAGTCCGACCGTGTGTACGCGGCATAAGTAATTTAACCATTAAAGGTGGCCCACTTTGTTTCCCTTAAGCACGGTTCCTTGCAAGCCAGTCACACCGAGCTCCACCCTGTAGATGCTCAGAATGACCTAAGGGAGATCTGGATCAGCAAAAGCCTTTGGTTCCAATGCCATTTCCCATCCATTAAAGATTACACAGTCCCCATGAAGTAAACTTGCATTGTCGAAACATGTTGGGGCATTTGCTTGGGGCAGGAATACTTATCACTTTAGAGTATACCTGCCTATTTTGTATGTTACTATAACCGATGGGTTATGATAGGCAAATTCTGTAAACCAGAGCTCAGATTTTAAATCTTTGTGGATTTTTAACATTTGTACCATAAAAAATAATTTCCATACGTCCACCTTGTTTGATAAATTGATAGCATATTTGCTGCAATATAAAACCCCAAGGGAACCTTTTGTTTTCTTTTGTAAATCTTAATATGCTTGGCCAGGCTGCAGTCTCCATTAGGACACAAAGTGACCCATGCAAGGCAAAGTAAAATGGTTACTTAAAACGAAATTAACTCAAAATGAAAAAATGCTGGAAATGGTAATGTACACTGAGCCGCACATGTGCACCTCAGTATATGTTTACAACAATGCTCTGTGTCATGATGATGTGACTCAAATCCAAAACAAACTCAGAAGGAAGACCAGGAGGAAGATGGAAATGCCCCCCCCCCGAATAGCACTTACAGTGCATCGCTGCAAGGCATCGTTTGACAGGTAAGTCTACCATAATGTGCTAATATGCTGTTCATACTAGCACATTATGGCATAATCCTCTTATGGGCCCATGATTTAAAAAAAAATATATAGCAGAATTTAAATCTGCTTTAACTACCTTACCCTAGCAGTACACCACCCCCCCCCCCCCCCCCACTGCTTAATTTCACCACTAGGTCTGGGAGAAAAAGCACTGTATGAGCTCCAACCTGACTTGCCGGAGCTTGCACAGAGCCATGGACTTCCTTGCCAGAACCATGTGACAGGACTGGGCCAATCACAAGGCACCTAGTGCTGTCACATGGGATGAGGGGAATGAGTCACATGTTTACTGATAGCCCAAAAAGCCGTAGATTTCACTTTGTTCCCAGCGGCTGAATGGAGTGGAGGAAAAGCAAAAAGAGGCAAGCATTGTACTGCGGGGAAAGGGGGAGTTAACAGACCCTTTTCCTGTGCTCTGCATGGACAAAGCCATTGGTCACTTAAACACCTATCCTCCAATGCCTGTGCACTAGATGTATTAAAAGAAACCTGCACTCTGCAAACATGAAGGCTGTCATTTTTGAACACATCTTCCAAATGCTAGTTTAAATGGCAGCTTTAATGCTCTGAGTCTCTAACCGAGAAC
This sequence comes from Lithobates septentrionalis, assembly GCA_037952835.1. NCBI lineage: Eukaryota > Metazoa > Chordata > Amphibia > Anura > Ranidae > Lithobates > Lithobates septentrionalis. Next base: position 153,034 of record JBBDGP010000292.1, read on the forward strand.
ATCTATGCAGCCAGTGAAGTAAAAACACTTAATCAGCATATTTGTTCCAAGCACATAAAAAAGGAAGCATTAAAAGTAACTAGTACATTCAGAAACAGAGGCAGGTCATGGTTTGCCTACTGAGCACAGATTTCCACTAAAGTGGTTGTAAACCCATTACAACCACTTTAACCTTCAGGCCTAGATTAAGGCACCTGTAGGTGCAAGAAATATCTCCCAAACCTAAAAGGTCTAGGAGATATTTGCAGAAATAGCGGCACCGATGTCTACGGCGCATCGGGCGCAGGCGCATTGAGCGTGCCGTTTCTAACGGCGATCATGCCGTTAGTGGCGGCACCAGCGCGGGAGTGAGGACATCGCGGCTCCAGCCAGTCACAGCACCGCAGACGCGATACCCGGAAATCACTCCGGGATAGATGGCGGTGTCAGAGGCAGCAAACGAGGGCCAATGCGGGGGCTTCGATCTCAGGTAATTCATAATGAGATAGCTCATTGTGCCTTTGTCTTGCAGCGTGTATTTTTTTTTTTTTTTTTCAGAGGCTTTACTAAACCCCGGACCCGGCATTCACTATATTTGGTCTCCCACAGTACAGAACATGGAAATAAAATCATTTTAGTAAATATAAACTGATAAATGTCTTTTCTCATCAGTAGTATATAGCAGTCTGGTGAATTCTATCAGTGTCTGGCTGAGCACTGGTTAAAGCTTGTAGGAGTTTTCATTCTCCTCTGACTGTCCTATGAGGCTGCATGACCCATGACCCCATGACCCCTGACCCTCTGTCTGGACAGTGCTGATTGGCCCTGTGCTGATGACATGCACCCTCACAAAAAACTCTCTAGCAATACACACCAAACTGAGCATGTGCAGAGTACCCCCAAGGCTCTGTACCATCAGCAGATGGATTGAGGACAGTGGAAGGGGAGAATCAGAAGACAGGATCAAAGAGCCTTTTTACACAATGTTGAGGATTAACCCCTTAGGTTCCACGGTGAGTGAGTATAACAAGCATGCTTGATTTTACTGTATAAACATGGATTTTACGGTTGTGGGTTTAGTAACACCAAGTCTGTTCTTTAATGCGGTGCAATAATTAAACCACTGTGTTTAGCCTTTAATCAAATAGAATTGTCTAACCATTTTTCGATACCTTTTATATATACGCCACACTGTAAAATCTCCAAACCACTTGTTCTGGTAGATTTTGTTCAGCCTCCTTTCTGCTTGTCTAGACACAACAGCAATCAGGAAGCACAAGGTCTCTGCCTTGCTCCGGCCATTCATTTGTAACCGTTGCTTCGTGATTAGCTGGCATTATTCTGCCTAATTTACACAGCCAGTGAAACTTCAGAGCTGCAGTAAACACGCCACCAAACAGGTCTTCAAAAGGGCCAGTATGAGATCATGGTTTTGTCTGTCTGCTTCCCGGCATCCCTCTGCCACCTCCTCCCAATTGTCCTTGTTGGAGCACCATGCAGGGCTCAGATCTCGTCTGCTCTTCTGAGATTACACCAGCATTCTACATCAGAACAGCTGGATGGAGGGACATCATCAATAGGCCTAGACGGGCCCAGTCCTGTGGATTGAAGGAAACCGCTTCATAAAGGACTACAGGACAAACAAGACTAGCGGCTTCCTTGTGAAGTCATTATATTTCTGGAAGTAGAAAAGCTTATGATCTAGAGCAGTTTTTAGTATCTAGGATGTTATCAGCATGGCGTCTCTATGTTGTCACCGTGTTTGTGTGCGTTTCTACCAGGTACCCCCAGTTTTTCTAATAATACAAATTGTTGACCTGTACGGCGTAACTGCCCACCAGCACAAGAAGAACCCAAGTCTATGTCCTGTAACTCTGAGGTTAGAGCTTTTATGCATGTTCATGAAAGACACAGCAGACTGTGCGATATCAGACGAAACCAGTACTGAATAATGGAAATCTGTAAAGCTTCCAGGGACTGCAGGGTCCGGAGTTGAAAATCTGTACTAAAGTTTCTAAACTGGCTAGAAAAGTGAAAGGCAGGCACTAGAGCTGCACGATTCTAGTCAAAATGAGAATCACAATTTTTTTGCTTCGAATAAAAAGATCACGATTCTCTCGTGATTCTCGTGGCGTAAAATCGTTCACATTATACCAAAAAAATGGGCTAAATTTACTGGTTAGTTTTTTTTTAAAATTCATTAAAGTGTCATTTTTTCCCGAAATTGAACGACTGCTGCGCAAATACAGTGTGACATAAAATATTGCAACAGCCACCATTTTATTCTCTAGGGTCTCAAAAAAATATATATATATACAATGTTTGGGGGTTCTGAGTAATGTTCTAGCAAAAAAAAAATCATTTTAACCTTGAAACCAACAAATGTCAGAAAAAGGTTTAGTGTTTAAGTGGTTAAACTTCCCTCATTTACACACCAAAGTGTATTCTTTTGATCTAAAGGACAAATTGTTACAATGTTTATACTAAAGTTCCACTGCTAAAGAATGTTGTGATTCTTGGCAGACTGCCCGTTTTTTTTTTTTTTCCCTTTCTTTTGACAGCTGTCGGCTTTAGCAGAGCAGAGAGAATTTTCTGCATAGAAAGAATCGGGAAATACTTTGTCAAGATCGCAACGGGCAAAAAATTGCGATAACGATTCTTAACGATTAATTGTGCAGCTCTAGCAGGCACCAACCAGTGTCCATCATATCTTTACTTAGGCCAGCCATACAGGGTTCGAATCTCGGCCAGTTCAGCATGAACCACCCGAGATTTGATCCATTAATAGGCAGGCTCAATGGACAAAGTTGATCGATCAACTTGGGTACAACCAGCCTGCCCGATTCTCTTGCGATTGTCGCTAACGGCTGCTATAGCCACAAGCGATAATCACTGTCTTCTCCCAGCAGGGACGACTTCCCCGGCCGGGAGAAGACAATTGCTCGGCAGGAGGGATTCCCCTGTCAGCGCTGACTGTGTTGATGGGGGAAATCATGCAAATTTCTTTCCTGCAACAAATGTGTATGGCCTGCCTTACAGCATCTCCCTGTGCACACTAACCAATGGCGACCCTAGGGGGGGGGCAGAGGGGGCCCTGACCCCCCCAACATTATGCTAGGCCCCACCATGTGCCCCCCCAAAAAAAAAAAATTTTATTTTTTATTTTTATTTTTTTACAAAAAGGCAATTTCTTTTTGTTTGTATTCATATCGGATGTGCCGCATCTTACTCGGGCCACCGCTGGGGTAACACAGTCTCTATTGAGAGGGAGAACGTCCCCAGTCAGCTCCTGCAGGTGATTCCCCCCTCTGCTTGCTGACACTGCATAATCCTTAGGACAGGAGAACGAGCCTGTAAATTCCAAGAAATGCCAGACCAGCGCTGTCAAAAGCAGGGGCAGGACAGCAAGAGGAGGCTGGGAAACCCCACAGTGACAGAACACCAGGGTCGGGTGGCAAGACAACCTTTGCAACCCTGATAGTTCTCCCACTGCTTTGGACCCTTATATTTTCTTGGTATGCTGGCGACATATATCTCTTGTTCTCTGTCACCCTGGGGGGGGGCCCCAATACAGTAGGAAGGGAGCTCACTGCAGAACATGTGAAAGGGCCGTTGTGGGATCGTAGTAAAGGGGTAAAGGGCCCCAGGATAGATACAATATATATAGATCTATCTATCTATCTTTGCATTTTATATTGTCCCCCTATTTTTGTCCCTGTCCCCCCATGTGCCCCCCCTAAATATGAAAGCTGGAGACGCCACTGACACTAACCTGGCTAGTTTTAGTACTACAGGACCGGGCTTATTCTGGCACTATTTGTTTATATGCAACAATCAGTTTTTTACTGATTGCTTAAAACCCTATATATATATATATATATTATACACACACACATACATATACATATATATATATATATATATATATATATATATATATATATATATATATATATATATATATATATATATATATATATATATATATATATGTGTGTGTGTGTATATGTATATATATATATACACACACACACACACATTATATATATATACACATATATATACACACATATATATATATATACACACACACACATATATATATATATATATATATATACACACACACATACATACATATACATACATATACATACATATACATATATATATATATATATATATATATATATATATATATATATATATATATATATATATATATATATATATATATAATTTATTTATTTTTTTTTTTTTAGAGAATACATTGGTGGGTTTTGCATTTTTTTTATGCCCACAGTATTTGCGCAGCGATTTTTCAAACGCAATCTTTTTGTAAAAGAAAAAGAAAGATACCCTTTTTTTAATTTAATGCAAAAAAAAAAAACAAAAAAATAAAAAAAAAAACACCACAATACATAATCCAATTTTTTTGTAAAATATAAAAGATGATGTTACAATGTGTAAATAGATACCAAACATGTAACGCTTTAAAAATTGCGCACACCCATGCAGCAGTGACAAACATACATTTTCTATCCATAGCCTATGCTTTAAAAGCCTTTATAGGTTACCACTTTAGATTTACAGGAGGAGGTCTGGTGCTATAATTGCTGCCTGTGATCGAACATTCGCAGTGATACCCTGTGATACATATGGGACAATCGCTGCATACATGAGGGACCAACGCATGCGTTCACCTTTGCATGCAAGCATGGGGGGCGAGGGCACGTTAATTTTTTTTTCATTATTAAATAATTTTTTTTTAATACTATTGCTTTCATTTTTTTTTTTTTTATTAAATTTTTTTTTTTTTTTTTTTTTTTTTTTTTTTTTTTTTTACACTATTGCTTTCATTGTTTTTTTTTTTTTTGTTTGTTTTTTTTTACACAACATCCTTGTTACAGCAATATGAACGCGATAGGTACTTTTTATGGAGATATCTGGGTCAATAAAACCCCAAATCTCTCCTCTGCACCAAGATCAGCGTTTTTGAATACTTTTGATTTTTTTAAATGGCGCCGATGACATTCGAGTAAAATCGGATGAGTCATCAATTTCAACTTACAATAGCGGAGACACAATCAAAGCTGATCACAGCTATGTTAGGGTGTCCAACTAGCCGGCTGGTAGCTTGGGTCTCCCGGTGGGAAGGGAGAGCCCGGGCAAGCCGCAGAAGGCGGCAGGAGGGAGGGCACGTCCCCTTCCGCTGCTTGTAACAGCAATCTAGTGGCTAGTTAGCTGCGCCGAACGCTATTACAAGAGAGCTGACAGCCGGCTATAAAAAAAAAAAAAAAAAAAAAAAACAGTAAGCAGGATGATGCCTGCAGCTGCAAGCATCATACCTGTACAAACACTTGAAGACCAATGACGTACCAGGTAGGTACACGACTGGTCGGCAAGTGGTTAAAATATAACAGTGCCCAAAAACGTCCCGACGTATCACCTATCCCTAGTGACAGAACACTTAACCCATTCACCTACCCGAAGCCCATCACCTAACACAAGCCCTAATATTAAACCGTAAAGTGATTGTAAAACCATATTTTCTTTTTAAATAGCAAACGTCATATTTACTTGCTCTGTGCAAAAACATTGATCTTCCTCTTCTTGGCTCCCCTGCCAGCACTCCTGGCTCCTTTTCCTCCTGCCGAGTGCCCACTATAGCAAGCCGCTTGCTATAGTGGGCACTTATGCAGGTCCACTCCCTAGCCGCGCTCTGTGTGTCCATTGACAGACAGAGCTCAGCTTGGCCCCACCCTCTGCTCCCTCCTCACTGGCTGACTCTTGTTTCAATACCTTAAACCCAGAATATGAATACAGATGAGGACTTCTTTGTTTGCTTTCTATATGCTTGTTACTTGTTTGACCCAAAGTGCTGAAGCCAAAGGGTCATCATTGCAGCCAAGCAAGTCAAAGTTTCAAGAGGATGGGAGCAATAGTAGCTCCTATGATGATCTTAGAAAATACAGTCAGCTAAACCCTAACACATAGCCAAACCAATCAATAACTAATTAACACCCAACATATTTACCCCACACATGTAAACCCTAACCTCAAAGCTTACCAATTATAAGATGTAGCGGCTGCATTCATTTTCTTTGGTTAGACTTTTCACCCCCCTTTATTATCACCTGATAATCTTGTCAGTAACACACTGTATTAGAGTGCCCCCACTCTGGATGCAGGAGCACAGAAGGCACCGCAGACAGCAGCATTTTCAGTCTGGGGAGAGGGGAGTGTTAAATGTACTAGTAGATTTAAATACACTAACTGAAGCTGAACTCCAGCTCACACTTTATAGTTAGTTACAGCAAACTGTTTTTTTTTTTTTGTTTTTTGGGGGGGATCAAGCTTTTAGATGAAGAAATAAAAGTGGATTATTGTAAGCACCCATGCTAGTGTTAAATGGTTTGTCTCATTCCTGTAACTGATACATCATCAGGAAAAGAGCTTGTTCTTTTAACAAAAACAACAGACTTACTGGCCATTTCATCAGATGAAAATAGAAGAAAGAAAGCCTAAAAAAGAGAATACAGCCATCACATCTAAGAATTGGTAAGCTGCAATATAACAAAGGTTTGTTCTTAGGTTTAAAACAGCTTTAAACACAAGTCAGCATTTAAATCTAAAAAAAATCCCACAATACAACTTTAACACGACACTGCAGGCCATGCAGCCCCCCCCTGCATTCTGAAGCCAAGGCCATCTTAGAAACCTATGGAGCTTGACTTTCCATTTAATATGAGCCACCCACCACTGACGTCACAGAGAAATCCCGTGCCTAACCACCGAAGAAACCCAAGCCTCTCTTCATCATCAGTTTTGCTTTGGTACATCTTGCAAGAGGACGTAATGCCACTCAAGCATAGTAAAAAGCAGATTATGGCAATAAAGGATGCCAAGACCATTGCACAGACTTCTGAATGAGCTTCAAAATAAATTTGGAAAGAAATCCTCTATTCAAGGTTTTTGATGGATCTGACCAAATGGAAAGGCTAGTTTTAAGGTGAGCTTCCATATGGGAAAAATGTAAATTAAGAACTTAACTTCTGCTTTAACACTATAGAAATCAAATATATGCTTTACTGGTCTGACCAGGCTCCTGGTGTAATGGCACTAAAACAAAAATGCTCATGTGCATCTCTGTACCAAAAACAAAATGACTGGCACACGGATGGCCCTAAAACTTAGAGCAATCAATATGCAAATGCCAACTCAATACAAGCTCCTCTCCCATCATAGAAGTGGACTTTGACTGCTCTGAATGAGGTTTACCATCCACCATAACGTAATGGAGGAGAAGGCAAAGTGTCTGAGGGCTTCAGGTACTGAAGAGCCTCTCATTTACATACTACTTCCTCTTCTACAGCAAAGAAAGTCATTAAAAATTGGTTGTATTTAGCCACTTCCAACAGCTCATGTCTTCAAAACTCCCAGCTCCTAATTACAAAAGAATTCTTCTTTAAATATGAAAGAAAAGTATTACCTCTCCTCAGGAGAATCGACGTGAAACGTTCTTTCTATAACTGTGGTCCACTGGAGACATCGGATGATGAATGTGTTTGGTTTTGGTCGTTCTGTCTTCATAAGTTGACATTCTATCACATGAGAAGAAGGAGGGGGTAAAAAAAAAAAAAAGGGTCCTGAGCATCTTTAAACAATCATTTGTCTTTATTAAACTTAGCAAACACGAAGAACATAAGCGGCACAATAGTATCTTTGAAAGAAGCAGACAAATTTATGGATGATCACAAAAATAAATAAAATACTTCAAGCAGTGCTGCAGCAAATTACGAGAGCCAAGCCTTATCCTCACCTGAAAAGATCATGCATTTTGTTACCTTATCTAAACCAGGCTATATAAAAGGATATAAGAAAACATCACGTTTCATATAGGGTTGGTTCCACCAATAAGCTGTGTTAAGACCCATAGACGGCACCACTTAGAATGGTGCCCACACCATTGACATTACGCCCATGGTGCTCTGCCGGTTCGGGGTTTTGTGAGGGTGTCCGGTAGGGTGGGTCTTGTCCTTTACAGATTCTTTTCCCTTTCCCTCTCTTTCCTTCCTTCTCTCCTCCCTTTGCCATGCTTTCCTTTCTTCTCTCCTCCCTTTGCCACGCCTTTCTTTCTTCTTGAGAGTGTCTGGTAGGGTGGGTCTTGTCCTTTACAGATCCTTTCCCTCTATTTCCTTCCTTCTCTCCTCCCTTTGCCACGCTTTCCTTTCTTCTCTCCTCCCTTTGCCACGCTTTCCTTTCTTCTCTCCTCCCTTTGCCACGCTTTCCTTTCTTCTCTCCTCCCTTTTCCACGCTTTCCTTTCTTCTCTCCTCCCTTTGCCACGCTTTCCTTTCTTCTCTCCTCCCTTTGCCACGCTTTCCTTTCTTCTCTCCTCCCTTTGCCACGCTTTCCTTTCTTCTCTCCTCCCTTTCCCTCTTTTCTATCTTTTTAGGGTGGTCGTACAATTTATGATACAGCAGATTCCTCATTGCATGGTCTTATTAAAGTGTATCTAAAACCAAAAACATTTATTTTCAGACTTTTTTCCCCCTTTTTTTTACATGATGATCCTGAAAACAACAGATGTCCTGTCCTAAGGTTTCAAAGCTCACTCACCCCATGGTTATAACTGGTTTTAAACAAATCTTCCTCTCTTCATATCCACTACATGGAGGAGTCTATAGAAAGAGGATAGCATGGTTTGTGCTTTCAGTTCCGCTCACAGGGAGTGACAAGGACACTGAATTTCTGGTTAAGGTCAACAGGTATTTTCTGTACCTGCTGAAATGTTCTCAGCCTGAAAAATGAAAACTAATGCACACTGCCACATCTAAAGAAAAAATATAAATCATGTATAGCTAGCCTTAGAAATACAAAGCTTGACCTTGAGTCCTGTGCAATGGCATACACACATCAGGCCTTATAATAATGGCTGCAGAGTTCTCCTCTTTGGTGATGGCTATTATATTCTATAGACAGGCATGGTGCAAAAACACCCAGCCAAGGAGGTGAAAACATAGATTTGCCCCAGTTTACTGTCTATGTTAATGTTAATACTAACTAATTAATAATAAAAGAAGAAAAAAAAAATTACAAAAGAAACACTACAAAGTTTCCCATAAAAAAAAAAAAAAAAAAAGACCAACATCATGGAGATGCAGAGTCATCCATTATCAAGGCTACAAATGTAAAAACGTAAATTGAAGAAGATACAGAACAAGTACAATCAGAAAGAGACAACCAACATTGTATTTTTATGGTCTTGGGGACATTGACTTTTTGAGGCATAAAAATCTCTAACGTCAAGACCTGGCGTTTTCCTGTGCCCAAGCAGCTGAGAACTTCTGGGAATGCATCATGCGCGCATATGCGTGTACGCAGATGCAAAAAGCATCAGCATATATCCAAGTTCCGCTATTCTCTTCTATGGCCGGGTGCATGTGCCACCTGCAGCTCCACGGGCGCAGAAAAATGCTATACCCTCTCTCTACCACAGAGCATACTGACGTACATGTGTAGGATAGCACTGTGATTAATAAAGTCAGCTTTTAAAGTGATTGTAAAGGCTCATTTTTTTCTCCTATAAAAATAACAAACATGGAATACTTACCTGCTCTGTTGTTGTGAATTTACACAGAGCAGCCTGGATCCTCCTCTATTAAAGTCTGTGATCCTGGCCCCTCCCTTCTGTTCAGTGCCCCCACAGCAAGTAGCTTGCTATGGGGGCACCCGAGCTGAGTCACAGCTTCCTGTGTCCATTTAGACATGCAGCCCCGAGCCTCTGTCCCCTGATTGGCTAGCTGACTTTGATTGACAGCAGCGGGAGTCAATGGCGCCCCTGCTGTGTCTCAGCAAATTAGAAAGGAGAATCTCGGGCGGCTGAAACATTCGTGGACATTGCTGGACAGAGAGGGACCTCAGGTAAGTATTAGGGAGGCTGCTACACACAAATTGCTTTTTATCTTAATGAATAGAATGCACCAAGATAAAAAAAACCTTCTGCCTTTACAACCCCTTTAATCATTTTTTTGCAACAGTATAATAAACTCTGGCAAGTGTTTTCTTCTTCCTCCGTTCCAGTGCTACAGTCTCAGGGTCAGATGCCGCATCTCATGCTGTGGTTCCATTCACTGACCCCTATGTCAACATTGAGTCCTGTAGTGTAGGGATTGAAGGATGAGACCATGGCACATGTTGGCTGGGCAACAGGCATCTGACACTCCTGGAAGTGTTGAATGTTGAAGAATTTTATATAGGTTGCAGCGCTGGAGCAGAGGAGAGCTAGAAGACATGGGCCTGCTGAGGAGGCGAGTATAAGGGCTGTTCTACTGCAAGTCACCTTTTATTTATAGTGTTTTTTACCCCAACAGGGTCTTGAAACGGAAAAGACTACAGTTCCTCTTTTAAGGAAACCTATAGTGAGAGATTTTAAGGGATGCAATCACTAACCATCTCCTCAAAATATTAGTTCCCTGGCTAGTAACTGTACACATTAGAGATCTTTGCCCCGGCTTGACTTTAGGTCACATGATGGAGTCCAGCAAGACATACTTTTCCACTCAAAATGAGACTAGTTTTGCAATGCTGACATGTACTCTACTGAATTATGTAAAAAGTGTGATTTTTTTTAATGAATCCTCCTCACCATAACATTGGCAACAAGAATGCCAAACCAACAGCAAGATCTTTGTTCGAGATCAGCTCTTCTGGAACATCAGCCTCCCCCCAATCCTCTTTAGGAAAGAAGGGGGTCAATGGTTCAGTATTAGTGTTGTGACTGGCATCAAAGAGATGAACAATTCCAAAGATTACAAAAGAAGGGTTAGGTGACACATACAAAAAAGGAAAGTTATGATGAAAGTATAGGTCCATTTTCAGATAAGTAATGGTGAAGAAGAAAGTATAGCAACGCATAGGGACCAGATTTCAATTCATGTAAAGCCAGTGAATAGATCAAAAGTAAAACCAACATCAGTAGGAGTTAAGTCACGGCACAGGACGTTGGTACATATCCCTTGCTGCCAAATCAGTGCAGCCCAATGCTGCCAACGGTCTCCCAATTATGCAAATAACTTTTTCTAAGCTACGATTTGCACAGAACAGGCATGTCACCCTGCTCCCAACAATGCCCAAGCCTGCCGATATGTCATTGTGGCACCAGCGGCATTTCTCTGTGGGATGGAACACAGGGTGGACAAGATAAACCAAAAATCAGGGGCTTAGTCTGGTCCCGGACTAAACTTAGAGGAGCATCAACAGACAGGGGCCCTTGTGCAGCTGCAGTCTGTATAAGTGGTTTGAGACTCGGGGCCCATTTATACTTGATGCAGGTCAGATGGGTCCTGGGGCCCCCGTTTACCATCACTCAGACCTGGTATAAGATACATAATGAATAAGTGCCCTCACTTTCCCAGTAGTTGTACAGTGCCCTTTGGTAACTGTCCACCAATGTAGAGGAGCTTGTTGTCCTCCGAGTCAGCGGTCTCCAAACAGCAGCCCTTTGCTTGCTTTTATCCAGCCTTTTGGGCACTATTTTATCTACTGAAACCAACAATGAGGCATAACCACTGACAGTGAATGAAAAGGGAAATTCCTCTAAATAAACATGGATAGGGCACAATTCCTCCCACTGACACCAAAGATCTGTCTCACTGATGTCGAGACCTTTTCTATTCCCAATGGCCACAGTCTTGCCCACAATCCAAAGTCTGAGGGATGGTAAACTGGTCTCTTGTTTAGAAAGTCTGGAGCCCCCTGCTCTAACTGATTCACTTTTATAAATTAGGCTAAAATGTCTTATTGCAGCCTCCTGCTTCTTCCTTGCTATTGTGCTAGAAATACAGATGTGCTGGAACTGTGTGTGCTGTCTAAGCAAAACGCCCACCTACCCCAGAAGGCAGTCATTTATACAAGTAACCCAGGCAATGCAATCCATAAACTTGGAAACTCCACTACGCCAACCTTCCGAGTTTAGCTCAATGGTGGGAAAGGGAACTTGAGTGAGCAGAGGCGGGGTGGCTGATCCAAGAGTCTTTTTAACGTATTTGACTGTCCTACCCCCACAACAGTGCCCAACCAGTGTAAAATACAGGCACCACGACACAAGATCAATACCCAATCCAGCCATATCAGGCAACTCTCACCTTATGTCTATGAGCCCTGTTAAGGGCCCATTCACACCACACCACACTGCACTACAACACACACATTTTCATGCATTGAGATGCATTAGGCATCCCATTCCAAATTAATTGGCTGCATTGCACCTCACGGCATGAAAATCTGGTGCTTGCTGCATATTTTTGCAGCAAGCCACAATGAACATTGTTGCAGCACAGGTGCATTGGGGTACCATTCCAAATGAAGCATAGGTCTCGTTCATACCTGTGTGTTTTATGTGATTTTAAGATGCAGTGCACTAAAAAAATAAAATAAAAAATACCGCTTGCTGCAACTTTGATGTGATTTCATGAAAATGTACGCAAAAAAGAGTTCAATGGCAGCAAACCTAAAATGCAATGCTAAAAATGCACCACACAGATGTGAACTGCCATTAAACAGACTATTGGGGCTTTCAGCAAGTCACTTCGTGAAATCCCACAATAGAGATGGAGAGACAGACTTCTAGAGATACTAACTTCAGCCATGTAATTCTAGTAACAATTAGATCAGGCAACACCATGACCCAAGGAGGAGTGCAGGAGGGTGGCTGAGATTTGGGGGGGGATTAGAGGTGGGTGTCTGAGTGTGGCCGGATATTTATCACTCAAATAATCCCTTGCTCAGAATCACTCAGGAAGGCAAAAAAGCTGATAATGGTGAAACACTTGTACAATTTACCTTTTCTTCAGTAATAACAAAACCACATACTTATCGAGGAAAAGAATCAATGTCTGGCTTTACAAGTTACTGGTCAGAGCAAGTAAGTAATTTTACTGAAGGGAGTGTAATAAAATGTAACACAAATGTAACACAAAATGTTCACTGTGCATGACCATCTCACAGCAACCAGAAAAATGCTGCATGTCATAAGGTGCACGTAAGCTTTGCAATTGTCAGCTGATACATACTGTATGTGTAAAAAGCCGTGACCCACATCAGTGACAGGGACAATATGCTCCTGAGCAGGAGATGGTACAATACAGTATGTGTAGGAAGCAGCGACAGGGACAATATGCTGTTGAGTAGTAGATCTTACATCTGCGTAGCAAGCAGTGACAGACATCAGTGACAGGGACAATATGCTGTTGAGTAGTAGATGGTACATGTGTGTAGGAAGCAGTGACCGACATCAGTGACAGGTGTGTGTAGGAAGCAGTGACCGACATCAGTGACAGGTACATGTGTGTAGGAAGCAGTGACAGACATCAGTGACAGGGACAATATGCTCCTGAGTAGGAGATGGTACAATACAGTATGTGTAGGAAGCAGCGACAGGGACAATATGCTGTTGAGTAGTAGATCTTACATCTGCGTAGCAAGCAGTGACAGACCTCAGTGACAGGGACAATATGCTGTTGAGTAGTAGATGGTACATGTGTGTAGGAAGCAGTGACCGACATCAGTGACAGGGACAATATGCTCCTGAGCAGGAGATGGTACGTATAGTATGTGTAGGAAGCAGCAACAGGGAGAATATGCTGTTGAGCAGGAGTTAGTGCATATGTGTAGGAAGCAGTGACAGACGTCAATGACAGGAGCAATATGCTGCTGACCAGGAAAGGATACAAATTTTGTAGTGACAGACCTCGGTGACAGGGACAATTTGCTGTTGAGCATGAGATGATGCACATGTGTGTGGAAAGCAGTGACAGACATCAGTGACAGGGACAATATGCTCCTGAGCAGGAGATGTTACATACAGTATTTGTAGGAAGCAGTGACAGACATCAGTGACAGGGACAATATGCTGTTGAGTAGTAGATGGTACATATGTGTAGGAAGCAGTGACAGACGTCAGTGACAGGATCCATATGCTGCTGACCAGGAGAGGATACAAATTTTTTTAATGACAGACCTCGGTGACGGGGACAATTTGCTGTTGAGTAGTAGATGGTACATGTGTGTAGGAAGCAGTGACAGACATCAGTGACAGGGACAATATGTTGTTGAGCAGAAGAGGATACATATATATAGGAAGCAGGGACAGAGACAATATTCTTTTGAGCAGGAGAGGATACAAATTGTGTAGTGACAGACATCAGTGACAGGGACAATATGCTGTTGAGTAGTAGATGGTACATGTGTGAAGGAAGCAGTGACAGACATCATCGACAGGGACAATATGCTCCTGAGCAGGAGACATTATGTAAAGCATGTGTAGGAAGCAGCGACGGGGACAATATGCTGTTGAGTAGTAAATGGCACATGTGTGAAGGAAGTAGTGACAGACTTCAGTGACAGGGACAATATGCTGTTGAGTAGTAGATGGTACATGTGTGTAGGAAGCAGTGACAGACCTCAGTGACAGGGACAATATGCTCCTGAGCAGGAGACGTTATGTAAAGCATGTGTAGGAAGCAGCGACAGGGACAATATGCTGTTGAGTAGGAGCTCATGCATATGTGTGTAGGAAGCAGTGACAGGGACAATATGCTGTTGAGTAGTAGATCTTACATCTGCGTAGCAAGCACTGACAGACATCAGTGACAGGGACAATATGCTGTTGAGTAGTAGATGGTACATGTGTGTAGGAAGCAGTGACCGACATCAGTGACAGGTACATGTGTGTAGGAAGCAGTGACAGACATCAGTGACAGGGACAATATGCTCCTGAGTAGGAGATGGTACAATACAGTATGTGTAGGAAGCAGCGACAGGGACAATATGCTGTTGAGTAGTAGATCTTACATCTGCGTAGCAAGCAGTGACAGACCTCAGTGACAGGGACAATATGCTGTTGAGTAGTAGATGGTACATGTGTGTAGGAAGCAGTGACCGACATCAGTGACAGGGACAATATGCTCCTGAGCAGGAGATGGTACGTATAGTATGTGTAGGAAGCAGCAACAGGGAGAATATGCTGTTGAGCAGGAATTAGTGCATATGTGTAGGAAGCAGTGACAGACGTCAATGACAGGAACAATATGCTGCTGACCAGGAAAGGATACAAATTTTGTAGTGACAGACCTCGGTGACAGGGACAATTTGCTGTTGAGCATGAGATGATGCACATGTGTGTGGGAAGCAGTGACAGACATCAGTGACAGGGACAATATGCTCCTGAGCAGGAGATGTTACATACAGTATTTGTAGGAAGCAGTGACAGACATCAGTGACAGGGACAATATGCTGTTGAGTAGTAGATGGTACATATGTGTAGGAAGCAGTGACAGACGTCAGTGACAGGATCCATATGCTGCTGACCAGGAGAGGATACAATTTTTTTAATGACAGACCTCGGTGACGGGGACAATTTGCTGTTGAGTAGTAGATGGTACATGTGTGTAGGAAGCAGTGACAGACATCAGTGACAGGGACAATATGTTGTTGAGCAGAAGAGGATACATATATATAGGAAGCAGGGACAGAGACAATATTCTTTTGAGCAGGAGAGGATACATATTGTGTAGTGACAGACATCAGTGACAGGGACAATATGCTGTTGAGTAGTAGATGGTACATGTGTGAAGGAAGCAGTGACAGACATCATCAACAGGGACAATATGCTCCTGAGCAGGAGACATTATGTAAAGCATGTGTAGGAAGCAGCGACGGGGACAATATGCTGTTGAGTAGTAGATGGTACATGTGTGTAGGAAGCAGTGACAGACCTCAGTGACAGGGACAATATGCTCCTGAGCAGGAGACGTTATGTAAAGCATGTGTAGGAAGCAGCGACAGGGACAATATGCTGTTGAGTAGGAGCTCATGCATATGTGTGTAGGAAGCAGTGACAGGGACAATATGCTGTTGAGCACGAGATGGTACATGTGTGGGAAGCAGTGACAGGGACAATATGTTGTTGAGCGGAAGAGGATACATATATACCGGTATATAGGAAGCAGGGACAGAGACCATATTCTTTCGAGCAGGAAAGGATACAAATTGTGTAGTGACAGACCTCAGTGACAGGGACAATAAGCTGTTGAACAGGAGATGGTACGTGCTATGTGTAGGAAAAAGTGACAGACCTCAGTGACAAGGACAATATTCTGCCGATGCGGATGTTTAATATGGAGAGTGAGTGTGAGAAAAATGTTGGGGACATGGTGTTGTTGAAGTGCAAATGATTTCCGTACAGGACAGCCGTGACATGGACAATGCACTACTGAGCAATGGAAGGTATACCTGTATGGGAAGTTGTGACAGCAGCATGGAGACGGTGTTGCTAAACAGCATGCGGTTCATATGTATGGAAATTGGTGAAATCAGCAACAAGGCCAATATGCTGCTGGTAGTTGCACATACACTATATTGTCAAAAGTATTGGGACACCTGCCTTTACACGCACATGAACTTTAATGGCAGCCCAGTCTTGGTCCATAGGGTTCAATATTTGCAGCTATAACAGCTTATGGTCTATGCCACTGATGTCGAACCTTGGCACCCCAGATGTTTTGGAACTACATTTCCCATGATACTACACTGCATAGTGCATGAGCATCATGGGAAATGTAGTTCTAAAACATCTGGGGTGCCAAGGTTCATCATCACTGGTCTATGGGAATGTTTGACTATTCTTCCAGAAGCACATTTGTGAGATCAGGCACTGATGTGGACGACAAGGTCTGGCTCGCTGTCTCAGGTCTAATTCATCCCAAATGTGTTCTATCAGGTCGAAGTCAGGACTCTGTGCAGGCCAGTCAAGTTCCTTCACCCCAAACTCGCTCATCCATGTCTTTATGAACCTTGCTTTGTGCACTGGTCCAAATCATTTGGTGGAGGGGGAATATGGTGTGGGGTTGTTTTTCAGGGGTTGGGCTTGGCCTCTTAGTTCCAAGGAAGGGAACTCTTAAGGCGTCAGCATACCAAGACATTTTGGACAATTTCATGCTCCCAACTTTGTGGGAACAGTTTGGGGATGGCCCCTTCCTGTTCCAACATTACTGCACACCAGTGCACAAAGCAAGGTCCATAAAAACATGGATGAGTGCGTTTGGGCTGGAGGAACTTGACTGCCCTGCACAGAGTCCTGACCTCAAAGCAACAGAACACCTTTGGGATGAATTAGAGCGGAGACTGCGAACCAGGCCTTCTCGTCCAACATCGGTGCCTAACCTCACAAATGCACTTCGGGAAGAATGGTCAAACATTCCCATAGACACACTCCTAAACCTTGTGGACAGCCTTCCCAGAAGAGTTGAAGCTGTTATAGCTGCAAAGGGTGGGCCAACTCAATATTGAACCCTACGGACTAAGACGTCATTAAAGTTTATGTGCGTCCCAATACTTTTGGCAATATACTGTATGTATCAAGCATGTAGATTTTAGTGAAAAAGGACACAGTGTGCTTACTACACAATGTGGCATCCAACATACTTATCCCCTTAGGCACCTTCATATACAGAGAAGTGCTGACAGTCCCATGATAAGGACTAATCTACAAAAGCAATTTTTTAACTCTTGCATGTGAGCAATTTGATCGCTTGCTAGCTTGATTTTGTGGTCTGTAACAAGAGGATAAAATGCTGGGTGGAAGCCTAATGCTGCCCATACCCAGATTGAAATTATGCCAGTCCAGTAGGGAGTGACCCAATTCCAATCAGTGAGCGGGCTCCCCTGCGCGACAGAAGCTGATTGTTTAATCGACTTCTGGCAAAGGGACACGTTGGAAAATGTTGCAGCTGCTGATCAGAGTATTCTGACTGCGGTGGGAGCTGCTGTCAGAAAACAAGGTCTCAGCCAGGAACATTCCTCCATTCACCTTGTTTGGATAAAGGAATTTTTTCATTCAGCCCGCGGGCTGAAATAGTGAGGGCAGCAATCTCTAAGCAGGTGAACCCAGCAGACGTCATCTTCTTGGTGATATACATCGCTGTGTTCCGGCAGCGGGACAAGAACCTCCTGTCCCGCTGCCAGAACAAATAGAGTCGGGTTGAGCGCTGCTGAGCCCTTCACAGGCAGCTTTGTATTTTCTAAAATAGTGCAAGGCTTCCTCTGATTGGCGGAGGAGGATAGGTGAAATCCACCTCTGCCAATTCGGAGGAAAGCTTTCGATTCATTTAGAAAATACAAAGTTACCCATGAAGAGCTTAGGGCTACTTTCACACTGAGGAGCTTTACAGGCGCTACAGCACTAAAAATAGGGCCTGTAAAGAGCCTCTCCTGTCTCTCCAGAGTGAAAGCCTGAGTGCTTTCACACTGGAGCAGTGCGCTTGTAGGACAGTAAAAAAACAAGTCCTGCAAGCACCGCTTATAAAGCGCCCCTGCCCATTGAAATCAATGGGGCAGCGGCGCTTTGCGGGTGGTTTTAACCCTTTTTTAGCTCCTAGCATGGGGTTAAAAGCGCCCCGCTAGCGGCAAAATAGCACAGCTAAAACAACTGTAAACTGCCGCTAAAAATAGCAGCGCATTTCCGCCGACGCCCGCCCCAGTGTAACAGTAGCCTAACAGCGCTCAGCCCTACTCGATTTAATCCAGGAGCAGGACGAACACAGCGCTGTATACTGTATGTAGCTAATGCTATATACAGTACTCACAAACGCATTTGTTAGTGAAGGACCTTCACTGCGCATGTGCCGCTGACGTCAGTGGCTACATGCATAGCGACTATCTCCTAAACCGTACAGGCGTACAGGAGATATTTATTTTACCTACAGGCAGTGGCGGTGTGTCCATTAGGGCACACGGGCGCCGCCCCTCTCTCCAGCAACCCCCTCGCATCACCAATAGATAAATTCATGCATTGCATGAATCTATCTATCTATCTATGGCCGCTGCTGTCACCCCCTATTCAGGTGCCCAGCCCCTTTTCGGGCGCAGGGCGCCTGAATTACAGCGGCGGGGGGGTGTTTTTGAAGTACCTGATTAGAGCCATAGCCATATTCGCTTTCCTAACACTAAACCGCCTCTCTGCCAATCAGGTGCTCGGATCTGTTACCGGTCACCCGATTGGCTGAAACGACAGGCGCTGTGATTGGACGCCAGGCGTCCAATCATAGCAGAGGACAGGAAGAGAGGACGGGAGAAGACATCGAGAAGCTGTCCCACCGAGACAGGTAAGTGCAGATGGCGGGCGGCACACTGGTAGCATTTGATATGGCACAGTGGCTGCGTTTGATGGGGCACAGTGGCTGCGTTTGATGGGGCACAGTGGCTGCGTTTGATGGGGCACAGTGGCTGCGTTTGATGGGGCACAGTGGCTGCGTTTGATGGGGCACAGTGGCTGCGTTTGATGGGGCACAGTGGCTGTGTTTGATGGGGGTTTTTTTTGCGCCCCCCCAAAAAAATTTTGAGCACCAGCCACCACTGCCTACAGGTAAGCCTTATTATAGGCTTACCTGTAGGTAAAAATGACCAAGCGGACAATACAATCGCTTTAATGACTTGGAGAGGATCTGCAAAGAGGAGTGGGACAAAATCCCTCCTGAGATATGTGCAAATCTGGTGGCCAACTACAAGAAACGTCTGACCTCTGTGATTGCCAACAAGGGTTTTGCCACCAAGTACTAAGTCATGTTTTGGCATCAAATACTAAGACCCCTTTCACACTGGGGCGGTTTTCAGGCAGTATTGCGCTAAAAATACCGCCTGAAAACCGCCCCTAAACAGCTGCCGCTGTTTGTTCAGTGTGAAAGCCCGAGGGCTTTCACACTGAAGCGCTGCGGTGGCAGGACGGTGAAAAAAGTCCTGCAAACCGCTTCTTTGGAGCGGGGAAGGAGCGGTGTATTCACCGCTCCTTCCCCGCTCCTGCCCATTGAAATCAATGGGACAGCGCGGCTATACCGCTGTAATACCGCGGCTATAGCCGCGCTGTACGAGGGATTTAACCCTTTTTCGGCCGCCAGCGGGGGGTTAAAACCGCACCGCTAGCGGCCGAATACCGCTGCTAGAAGGACGGTACAGCAGCGCTAAAAATAGCGCTGTTGTACCGCCGACGCCCCCACCGCCCCAGTGTGAAAGGGGCCTTATTTCACTCATTAAAACACAAATCAATTTATAACTTTTTTTAAATGCGTTTCTCTGGATTTTTGTGTTGTTATTCTGTCTCTCACTGTTAAAATAAACCTACCATTAAAATGATAGACTGATCATTTCTCTGTCAGTGGGCAAATGTACAAAATTAGCAGATCAAATACTTTTTTCCCTCACTGTATGTATTCTGATACATATTTTTGGTAAACAAAATCCCAATAAGTGCATATTAATTGGTTTGCTCAAAAGTTATAGCGTCTACAAACCATGGGATATTTTTATTTATTTTTAATTTTTATTTTTTTACTAGTAATGGTGGCGAACAGAGACTTATAGCAAGACTGCGATATTGCGGCGGACGCTCTGATACCAATTGACACTTTTTGGGGACCGGTGACACCAATAGAGTGATCAGTGCTAAAAAGTATGCACCGTCACTGTACTAATGACACTGGCTGGAAAGGGGTTAACATCAGGGGCGATCAAAGGGTTAACTGTGTGCCTAGCCTTTGGTTTACTACAGTATGGAAGGTGCTTTTACTAGGGGGGAAGACAGTGGTGGCCCGTCCATTAGGGGTGCCCGGGCACAGCCCCCCCTATCCTCGCCACCCCCTATGTGCAGTGGATAGATTCATGCATATCCACGCCGCTGCCCCCTATTCATGTGTCCGGCCCCTTTCAGGGCACATGAATTACAGCTGCCAGGGTTTGTTTTTTTGAAGCACCTTATTAGAGCCAGAGGCCCTATTAGTGTTCAAAATAGGGTGGGCTCGGGTCGCAGAGGCTGCGTCCGGAGCCCACCCAGGTGTATTGCAACAGCGAATGAATATTCACTGTTGCAACACCGATTCTCCTCCTGGCCAATCGTGAAGCAGGTATGAAACCCATTTCCCGATTGGCCAAAACATCAGGCGATTGTATTGGAGGCCTCCAGATTTCTCCGAGCCTGCCATGCTGGAAGATGGCCGCATCATCACCGCCCACATCCAGGGTAAGGAGGTAGGTGGCAGTTGTGCTAGTGCCGCTCCAGAGGTGGCCCGGGGGGGGGGGGGACATGGTTGTTTACATAGGCAGACTGCAGGTACCCGCCGCTGGGCTCCCGCTGCGTATGGTCACAGTGCACAGCTGTTGCCCTGTAGCAAACTGCTAAGGGGCGGATGGCAAGTGGTTAAAGTGAAGGAAAGCCAATGTTAGGCTTTACATTTCTTTTACAGGTTTGATACATATTATGTTGACATCTTTTTTCCAGAAGTATGAACTTAGAATATCTTATTATGTGTATATGTTATGTTGGCTGCTGAAAAATGTCCATGCTGCACCCTTTAACCCTGATGAAAAGAGACTGGTGAGCACCCGGAATGCGTCTTCTACTCCTGTGACTCTAACTTTGGCAAATAAAATGGACCTATCAAATATAACTGATGCTCCCATTTTTTTTTTATCTTATTTTTTATATTCTATAAAAAAAATTAATACATTTCTTTTTATATTCTATATTTTATCTTTTTTTTTTTTTTTTTTTAATACAGATGCTCCCCTTTTTTTTTATATTCTATATAAAAAAAATACATTTTTCTTTTTATATTCTAGATTTTATAAAAATCTTTTATTACAGATGCTTCCATTTCTTTTAATGTTTTTCATAGGAAAGAATGGCATTTCCCATTGAAACGAACGTTCATGCAGCAAAATGCAAGTAATGGAAATGTGGAAGTGTTTAAGGGCACCTTATATATAAAAAGAAAACCACACAGCAGATGGTATCTAGATTTTAGATGTAGCGAAGAGCAACTTTATTTAAAACTTGCCAACTGCTATAGGTAAAAGCTGAACTCTAGGCAAAGATATTAGATACAAATAATTACACCTCTGTATTAATATTACATCATTGAAATTTTCAGTGCATACTTTTTAAACTGAATTTGACTTGGTATGAACCCCTTGCATTACCCTGTACAGCAGAGCTCAGACTGGGAAGGAAGTAACAGCATTTTAATTCTAAGAATCTGTGCTGCAGGGCCCATGTGCCAACATACATGCTGATAGGAGAAGAGAGCACAGTGACCAGGGAGTTGAGCTCATCAGTCTGCTGCTTTTCCTGTCCCAGGCTGGGGGGGGGCGCAGAAAGACCCATAAATGCTCCTGAACTGCAGCACAGACAAATCAGGTCTCCAGTCATGGCAAACAGGTCTGTGCTGTGTGGCAGAGCAGTGCAGATCTCATGACTGGATAAACAAATACAAATCCTTTGGCAGGTAAACTGGCTTTTATATATATATTAGATTTCTAAATCTTTGTATTTTCATGGTTTGCATGGAGTTCAGCTTTAATGATCTGAATTTTATAACGCACGCTGTACAGTTTACTCAGCGCAGTCCAAAAACAGTGAAATGAAAAGTTAAAATAAGCACATTCTTTAGCGTATTTTTTTTCTGTAATGAAAAACACGTCCGCCTTGTAAACACATTCTTCAACCAGTTCAGAAATCTATTTGACACGCGCTTTCCAAGCAAATACATAACAGGACCGTTTCCTAGACTGTTCACGCGGCAGCCAAAAAAACAAGCGGGATAAGATTGGATTGGGATTGTTAGCGATCCCGCTGTGCTACGGAGTGTATGCAGCATAAACAAAAGTAGGAAACTTAGCTGTGGATGTAGAGAAAGAAGAATAGGAGGAAAGCCAGAGGAAGGAGGTGATATCTGCACCAAAAAGCTTAACCCCTTCCATCTTATAGAACTTTGCAGATCGCCGCTGGATTTTAAAACTGTCGGGGGAGCAGCCATTATTATCAAGCATGTTCGTTTGAGAGGAAGACTGATGCAGGGCCGGAACAAGGGGTGGGCAAAAGGGGGCATGGTGTGTATTGCAGGGATGGGGGCACCGCAAGTTCCTTCTAATGTAAGGCTGACCGGAGTAGTGACAGCGGCATCACTACTTCTATCAGAGCAAAGCTGGAAGGAGAGGAGGAGAGAGCTGGGAGGAGGTGTGAGCTGTGCTCTCTCTCCCCCTTCTCTTCATAAGCTTGCACATAATTGGCAATTTGACATCTTTGCCCTGGGCACTGGATCTTGTCCTGATACTGGATAGAGGACTCGTGTACATGGACTATGAGATATGGAGAAGGGAAAGAACCTCAAATGCTGCACACCACGAGAGCCCGATTGTCACGTTAGTGAGAGCAGCCTCATCCTTGGCTCTGTCCAGGCCACACCGCTGACGCGTTTCGCCTAGCCATGATGGTGTGTGGCATTTGAGACAATTTCCCCCTCTCTTTACTGCATACGAGCTAGGATAGGCTTCTTCCTCAGTCTGCACCCCCAGCATGAGTCACTGGACTTGGGATATACTGGAACCTGGTGCGGCTCCCCTATTTTCTGAGCATGGACGATGAGAGACATAAAAATAGCCGGGAGTAAAAAGCCAGGTGTTTTTCTGAGCCCAGGAAGCAGCAGGTGCCACGTATAGTCTGTAATGTAAGTGAATGGGTGTGTGCAGGTAAATGCCAATGTAGATGGGGGCAGGACTCTGGAGAGCACCACGCACAGGGGGCAGGGCTCTGGAGCGCACCACGCACAGGGGGCAGGGCTCTGGAGCGCACCACGCACAGGGGGCAGGGCTCTGGAGCGCACCACGCACAGGGGGCAGGGCTCTGGAGCGCACCACGCACAGGGGGCAGGGCTCTGGAGCGCACCACGCACAGGGGGCAGGGCTCTGGAGCGCACCACGCACAGGGGGCAGGGCTCTGGAGTGCAATGTATCCAGAGCACAAGGTTTAGGAGGGTGCTACATACAGAGTGGAGCATTCAAAAGGTTGCTGTGTACAGGGGGCAAGGCTCAAGAGTTCTCCATGTACAAGGTGCAAAGTTAAGTTCTGCAGGCTTCACAGGCCAGAAGAGAGGACAGAGGGGCTGCTGCCGAAGAGCAGCTACAACTTACAGGGGTTGAGCAGTCTTAGCTTTAGAAGGAGCGGCCGCCGGGACAGTAAAGCTGCCATACACATCGCCTGCTCCCTCCCTCTCTTATAGACATACTGCTGGGCAGTGGACATCTTTCCTGATCTCTTACTCCAATTGGCCAAAACTGCTGCTGGTCAGTCCTGTGATCGCTTTAATTGGTCAGGAGCGATGGGACGGGTGGTGTCTGCAGCACTGGCCTCTTGGGGCACTGTGACCCAGAATAGCTTTGCGTGCTGTGTGTTGGGGGTTAATATGACACCGAGCCACCTCAGCAGCCTGCAGCAGGCAGCCATAGGCGCAGCGGCTCAGACTTGTCTCAGTCCACTCCATGTGTGCAGTGTGGCTCAGCCCCGCACAGATGAATGATACGCCGCGGGTGTCACCCGGGTGCGGGCTGCACTTATACCTACGCCACTGCCCCCACCCACCTCCTGAGCCTTCTTTAATTTTTATTATTCATGATTTATATAACGCCAACAGTTTGCGCAGCGCTTTACGACGGGCGGTCTGTAATCCAATCCCTTTCCACCCAACAAAGATCTTCAACAAGGTTGCACCCCAAAATCAGCCCCCTCTATCCTGCAATCCACTGATCATATCGACATGCAATTTTCATTTTATGCAATCCCTGCTTTTGCTCCCCCCCTCTACCACCATCCTGTGCTTAATTCCAAGTGCCCAGGGTCGTGAAAGATTTACTTGAAAAATAAGTAGAATTCTGCATTCGCGTTTTAAAGTTATAAGGCAAAAGTAGTACTTACTGGCTACGGAGAAATTGTTCAAAGGGGTTTCTAACTGGTCAACATCTTGCGGACGCTCTTTGTAACCAATAAAAGTACCGTCTGTCTTGAGGAGAAAGTAACGGGGCCGCCAGGTCTTTATGTACTCACCTGAAAATGTAAAGAAAAAGAAGTTATGTTTCAGTCAAGTATAAAAAGACTTTGAGAATACTAGGAATGGTGTAAAAGAAATTAAAAAAAAATTTAAAAAAAAAAAGGGAAAAAAACTGCAGCCCTGGGATTGGCACATAAAATAAAAAAAATGCATAACGAATAGTCCCATTACATGTATGGCGACTTTCCCAGAATACAGTATTTTCACAATGGTGGTCCTTTCAACCGCTTGCCGACCGCCGCACACAGATGTACGTCAGCAGAATGGCACAGGCAGGCAAATGGGTGTACCTGTACGTCCCTTTGAATATGCCGCCTATCAGACCCGCAGGTCCCGGGATCTCGATGTTTGCCGGCAGCGCGCGATTGCGGTGGGGAGCGGCAGAACAGGGAGATGCCTTTGTAAACAAGGCATTTCCCCGTTCTGCCTTGTGACACGACAGAGATCTACTGCTCCCTGTGATCGGGAGCAGTGATCGCTGTCATGTCAGTGGTAGCCCATCCCCCCTACAGTTAGAATCACTCCCTAGGACACACTTAACCCCTTGATCACCCCCTAGTGTTTAATCCCTTCCCTGCCAGTGCCATTTACACAGTAATGCATTTTTATAGCACTGATCGCTGTATAAATGACAATGGACCCAAAATGGTGTCAAAAGTGTCTGATGTGTCCGCCATAATGTCGCAGTCACAATAAAAAAAAAAAAAAAACGCAGATCACCGCCATTACTATTAAAAAAAAAATAATAAAAATGCCATAAATCTATCCCCTATTTTGTAGACCCTATAACTTTTGCGCAAACCAATCAATATACGCTTGCAATTTTTTTTACCAAAAATGTGTAGAAGAATACATATCGGCCTAAACTGAGAAAGAAATTTGTTTTTTTTATATATTTTTTTGGGGATATATATATTATAGCAAAAAGTAAAAAATATTGCTTTTTTTTTCAAAATTGTCGGTCTTTGTTTATAGCGCAAAAAATAAAAATTGCAGAGGTGATCAAATACCACCAAAAGAAAGCTTTATTTGTGGGAAAACAACAACGTCAATTTTGTTTGGGATCAACGTCGCACGACCGTGCAATTGTCAGCTAAAGCGACGCAGTGCCGAATCGCAAAAAATGCTCTGGTCAGGAAGGGGGTAAATTCTTCCGGGGCTGAATCGGTTACGTC
This sequence comes from Lithobates septentrionalis, assembly GCA_037952835.1. Classification (NCBI taxonomy): domain Eukaryota; kingdom Metazoa; phylum Chordata; class Amphibia; order Anura; family Ranidae; genus Lithobates; species Lithobates septentrionalis. The sequence continues at coordinate 179,121 of JBBDGP010000292.1, forward strand.
AACTTAAATTAGGGCCGATTACACCCCATAGTGATCTTACACTGTATTAAGAGCATATAAATCTTCCATTTTATCCAGTTTAGGCTACTGGCAGCACTTCTGGAAGATAGACATGGGGATCTATATGCAGGCAAAGGCAAATGTTAGTTGCCTCCCACAGATACCACCACCACCTACCTCCCTGTCTTCTATAAACAGCGGCACCTATAACATTAATGAAGCCACAACTGGCTACAGGAGAAATTAACTCTTAAGTTGGTCATACACTTGTATAATTTCTTTCAAAATTTTTCATTTTAAGAACATTGATTCAGCGTTCTAATCGTTAGTGGGGTAAAATTGACACTCTGCATGACAAGCCCCTAGTAAAAGTAGAACTATAGGCAAAACTCCCCCCCCCCCCCCCCCCCATTTGAGGGTTAGAGCACCTGTCAGATTATCTTGCCGTCTGTTTCCCATAGCGGAGATTTTCCTTCACTTCCGGTCCCATAGCCAAACAGGAAGTGAGAAGAAATCGCTGCAAATAAAAGGGAATTCCTTGGGGACCCCCAGGTCACCAGAACTAGTGCCCCCATTGGAAGTTTTCCCTTCTATTACTTTTCTGGGGACAACCCAAAATTTGGGATTTTCTTTTACTTTCAAATGATAATGGTAAACAGGACAAATAGAGAGGGTGAATCTTCTTAATGGGGGCACGGAAAGCAATAACAATGGACATGGGTTCTAATCCCTCTCCACTATTCAAAACTAAAAAAAAAAATAAAAAAAAGTTTTGCCTTTAGTTATAATTTAAATCAAATTTTAAAAGTAAACTTTAAAAGTATTTTTGAAGGACATTTCAAGTCATCAAATGTACTTATGAGAATTTTCGTACATCGTCGGGGCCTGAAACATATTGTCTTCCTTTTGCTCTACCTTCTGGCACTATAACATCTTCTTACAATGACTATTTCATCATAGTACGTACGTCCAATCTGCCCCAGGAAAACGCCACGTATGACTGAATGTAAATAGCCTTTTGGCATTATTTAAATAAAAGACATCCATGTATTACACTATTGGAGCTTTTTTTTTTTTTGCAAAAAAAATAATTAAAAAAAAAAAAAAAGAAGGAGGAAGGGCAACTGTTAGTCACTGCAAGTAGTGATGCACCAAGTTATCCAACATCTTGCCGGAAAAAAAAATAAAATAAAATCGATAACAGCTGCCAAAAAAGCCCACAATTTTGACATGATTTTACCTTGCTTATAGTGTTTTTCATAGGTCATGTGACTCAAATGCATCAAAACGCAATATGGGTGCATTTTTTATGCATTCTTGCTACGTTTTCAATGCATTTCAATGAGGAGGTGTGTTTTTTGGTGCAGTTTGCCAAATATGCAGCAAGCAGTCTTTTAAACACTGCTTCAAAAGGTGCCGATAATGGCCGACAATAAGCCCTGGTTAACACTGTTGCGATGCGGGAAATGCACCAGATTCTCTGCGTTTCCCAGCATCGCACTGCAAGGCAATCACACAGCGTCCGTGGGATCTGCTGCTGGTGTCAATGTTAGGTTAAGGACACCTCGAAACAGATTGAAAAATGCAGTGCGATTGCCAGATTTTTGCCAATTTTTTTTTTTTTTTTTAATAACAACCATCATTTCCGGTTTCGACCAAGTACATCCTGAATTTTCATTTCGGTGCTCCACTAATTGCAAGGTTTTTACATTTGCGGTTCTCATTAAATAATAATTGGAGGTCCTTTTCCAAGCATGTCCAGTTACAGAAGGACAATGTTCTGCCACCGTGTTGTCACCCTGTGGCTTTCAGTAGGACAAACAAGCAGCTATTTCGGCACATAATATGCAGGCATTGACGATCCACTGTTGCCACCATCAGACACCATTGGAGGACATGTAGACCGGAAGCTGCAAAGAAGCTGCAGGAGATGAGGAGCCCTGTGGTGCAGCAGAGGATGAAAAGGAAATCTCATACTCCCTGCTGATTGGAGAACTTTAGCTCAGCAAGGGGCGTGTTGCACCTCTGCAGAGAGACAACTGCTTCCATGCAAAGTGCAACTGTCCTCTGCAGAATGCTGGCAGGGGGCAGGCTTTTTTTTTACTTAGGTGACACCGATTTCTAAGGACACTGGAAAACATTTGTTTTGATGTACCTGGTATGTATTTAGATGATATAAATTAAAAGTTTAATTGGGCTTTAAAAGAAGAAAAATCTCTCCTCAATTGTGGGAACCTTTAGTATAATTTATGAACAATTATATGTTGCGATTACAGATCCTCGAGCCTCAATTGCTCAGCTCAATATGCATTCACCATCCAACCCAGCATGGTACTTTGTTATGTCGGCTGGTGATTTAGAACGCACACAGAGGCGGCCAGCGCGCTGAGAAGTCAAACTGCGTCACGCACAGAGATAAATAATACACTGTATGTTTTGCAACATCTGATCCTTAAATGCATAGTGAATGTACAATTCTGAGCAGATGTCCAATGTATTACTTCTGCCATTGTCATTTTTCACAGTGACATATGGAGAACTTTTTTTTCCCATTTACATTTTGCAGTGCAAGTACTTTTACACATCTATAGGCAATTTACTAATCAACAACAGACTTAGGAGACAAGCGAGAATATTTAGTTAGAAGCTTTTCAGAGAGAAGAAAAATGAACCCTGTTAAAAAGTAAAACTTCAGCACTAACATACAAAAAGTGTGCTGGCCAAAGACTTGACGGCAGAGAAGGGGACCACAAAGCATAGGCAGGGCTGGTGCAAGGATTTTTGACACCCTAGGTGAAACCTCATTTTGCCGCCCCCCCCCCCCCCCTTGGCTCCACCGCTGACTCCACCCCCTTTGCCATGCCCATGTATACCCCACCTTTTTAATGAAGCACCCATTAATGCAGCCTCACCAGCACCCATCAAATGCAGCCTCACCAGCACCCAATCAATCAATGTTTGCTTGCTTCAATGCATTCGGGAGTCGGGACACAGACACAGTCCTCCACTGCCACTGCGCCTCTGACACTATGTGCGAATGGAGCGGTGGCTGCCTGCTGATGCTGAGACTTAATTGCTTGCTGCAGAGAGGAGAGAGTAGGAACACCAGTGACCAGGCGCCCCCCCGGCAGCAGTGCACCCTAGACGGCTGCCTAGTTTGCATAGTGGTAGCACCAGCCCTGAGCATAGGCCAGGGGTGTCAAACTCGATTCCATCGCCGGCCACATCAGCATTATGGTTGTCCTCAAAGGGCCGTTGTATCTGTAAGACTAGATGTCCCAGAGCACCCCAATCAGAAGTCAAGAATCTCTCACAGTCCATTTACATCACGGTGTAAAAGAATAGAGCAAGATAGTAACTTACAGATAAGACCATTGTTGGAACTACATGTGATGTGTACATCCCTTTACCTTGCGCTGCTGCTGGGTAGAAGCTGAGAACCAGAAAGTGCAGGGTCTGGAGGAGGACCAGAGGAGGGCAGGGATGAGCTGGAGTCTAATGGGGGTGCTGCGGCTGCACAGAGAGGTGCAAGACCTGTAGGAGGGGTTCTGTCCTCCTCTCTGCTGTCAACTGCCGGAAGGAAGGAGGGGAGGCAGAAATGAGCCTCTCCACGGCTGCACAGAGAAGTGTAGGATCTGGAGTTGTTCTGTCCCCCTCTCTGCTGTCCACTCCCGGGAGGGAGGAGGGGAGGCAGAAATGAGCCTCTCCACGGCTGCACAGAGAAGTGCAGGATCTGGAGGAGGAGTTCTGTCCTCTTCTATGCTTCCGACTGCTGAGATGAGGGGGGTGCCGTAGCTACAGGAGCGGTGCAAGGGCCACATGAAATGGCCTGGTGGGCCGGATTCATCCCACAAGCCTTGTGTTTGACAGATGTGGCATAGGCTATAATAACCAGTTTAAGCGAGGCGTAAGTATAGGCGACAAGATTACATGCTTTCATTGCACTAGATTAAAAATTTTCAGGGAAGCAATGGACAAATTCCCATATATGACAAAAAAAAATAGAAGGGGAATGCCAGAGCCACTTCGACCAGGCCATGGGGTTACTGTTTATTTTATACTTTGATGTTAAGTTTTCCATAAAAGCTTTTTTAAAGTTATTTTTTTAGGACCATTAGCTAGCCATCATTAGCTACCTGGCAGCAATCAAATTATCATAGCTGCTTTTACTACCTAGACAGAGAAGCAATTATTTCACTGTGAGTTTGTGACTGTAGATATCCACCCACATTACCCCATCCAGCTCTATATGATCAAATTGGGAATTGCTGGCATCTCTAATACCTACCCAGACCACATCAGACATCTTCAGCCCCAGATGGGGGCAATGGCATTTTGATCGGCTGGGTTGAATTCTTCCCAGCCAACTTCAATTTTCCCTAGAGTGAGACCCCTCCAATCTACATAGACATCTACATTGGGTGAATGCATAGGTTTATACTATGATCTTGACTTCTTTGGAAGGCCAGATCATGCATGCGCGGTTAATTATCTTTTAAGCACCACAGGCTGCTTCAATCAATGGACAAGCGATCTTCTAGTCCATTGGTAGCCCAAGGCTACCTATAGACTTAGAAGAACATTGCCATCATCTGGTTGAACATTTTTGGAACAAGGAACCATTATGAAACACTTCTGTTGAGATATCTTGGCCAGCAGTCTAGAATAGAGCTAGACAGTAACTTACAGATAAGACCATTGTTGGAACTACATGTTCATTGTTTGGTCAAATGACTGTTCATGTTTAGGTAAAGATCTATAGTAAGACCTTTCAGTGGCTGGATCTTCCAACTACGATCTTATGTCTATGACTAGCCTTAATGTCGGGCGGCATCAGCTGGTTCAATAGAAACCGGCCAACATTCAGTCAGTGTGTAGTGCAGCCGGGCTGGCTTCCACCAAAGGGGCATGAGCGAAAAAGGTTATATATTGCAGCTTACCAATCATTAGATTTTGTGGCTGCATTTTTCTTTTGTCTTTTTTTCCCCCTCCGTTTTGATCTGGACAGGAACACACCTCCTGTAGTAGAGTGCCTCCATTCTGGATAAAGGAGCACAGGGGGTACCTTTGGATAGCAGCATAATCAGTCTGGGAGGAGGGTAGTGTTAGATTAGCTAGCCCATGGGACAAATGCCAGTTGACATAGGCCAGTTCAATAAAAACCATCCAACGTTTGGCCCGTGTGTATGGCAGCCGGTCCAACAGAAGCCGATCATTTGACTGGCTTTTGTTGAACAAGCACGCTGGGAAACCAGCAGCCGACTGGCTCCCGATCAGTGCTCGGCTGAGAGGGCTGACTGGCGTGTTCTGGTAGGGGGCGTCCCCCTGTCAGAACACAATAGAACAGCAGGGGAGATCACTGTACTAACATCTGATAGTTAGTACAGCAGCTCCAACCTGAGGTGTCAGGTTTTTTTTCGTTTAGCTGGGTTAAACAAAAAAAAAAAAAAACTAGCAGTGTGTACTAGGCTTTAAGATGGCCATACATTATACAACATTTTCTGGTACAATTTTCTTTAGATTTACCAAAACCATATAATATGGAGGTCAAACCCAAAACACTTTACATATGTAGTGCAAGGGCCAGCCTGATTGCTTATAAACGGAGACAAAAACTCACCCAAGCTCTACCGCATGATTGTAGAATGATGAGCTGAATAACAGAGCTCAGGCTTGTTGTGTCCCATAAACCTCGAAACAAGAAATGCCGGTGTCCTGCCGAAAAAGGTCCCCTGGCGGATAATTCCCCCCCTGTACTGCGCAGGAGCAGCGCTTGCGCAGTACGAACCACAACGGAGCCGCCAAAAATAGCCGAAGACGAACAGCCGGCAGTCAGCTGTACACAGCGCCTGCGCAATGACAACGACATTGTGCCAGACGCTGCCGCACTCTCCCGATGCTCGTGCTACTCTGCAAGGGGCGGGTGTATTACTGTTATATTGTGTAACGGGCAGATGCCTACAGAAGAGGCCGAATTTTAAATTGATGGTCAGAGCTGATAACTTAGGGGTGGCTTTAACAATAAAGTACATGTCTTTGCAGGGCGTGTTTAATCGCTTCCCTACTGCCTCACGCAGATATACTGCGGCAGAAGGGCACATACAGGCAGATTAAAGTACCTGTATGTTGCCCTTTAGGAGGCAGCTTGTGGGCGCGCGTGCGCCGGGAGCCCCGTGACCGCGGGTCCTGCGGACTCTATGTCCGCGGGGGTACCCGCGATCGTCTCATGGTGAGGATGAACGGGGAGATGCTAATGTAAACAAGCATCTCCCCGTTCTGCCTAATGCCTAATGGCACTCTCACTGATCACAGCTCCCTGTAATCGGGAGCGGGGATCAGTGTAGTGTCACACACAGCCCCTCCCCCCCCCCAGTTAGAATCCCTCCCTAGGACACACTTAACCCCTACAGCGCCACCTAGTGGTTAAAACCCCTTCACTGCCAGTCACATTTACACAGTAATCAATGCATTAATCGCACTGATCGCCATATAAATGTGAATGGTCCCAAAATCACGCCAAAATTGTCCGACGTATCCGCCATAATGTCGTAGTCACGATAAAAATCGCTAATCGCCGCTATTACTAGTAAAAAAACATAAAACTATCCCCTATTTTGTAGACGCTATAACTTTTGCGCAAAGCAAATCAATAAATGCTTATTGCGATTTTTTTTTACCAAAAATATGTTAGAAGAATACGTATCAGCCTAAACTGAGGGGAAAAAAATGTTTTTTTATATATTATTTTTTGGGGATATTTATTATATACCACCAAAAGAAAGCTCTATTTGTGGGGGAAAAAAAAAAAAAAGAAGACGTCAATTTTGTTTGGGAGCCACGCCACACGACCGTGCAATAGTCAGTTAAAGCGACGCAGTGCCAAATCACAAAAAGTGCTCTGGTCTTTGGCCAGCCAAATGGTCCGGGGCTTAAGTGGTTAAACAAATGAAGGGGGGGTTTTGCAATGTTGATCCCAACTTATCAGCTCTGCCCATCAATTTAAAATTCGTCCTCTTCTGTAGCCATCCGCCCCTTACACGAGATAACAGTAATGCACCCGCCCCTTGCAGAGTTGCACGAACATGGGGAGCGTGCGGCAGCGTCTGGCACAAAGTCGTCGTCATTGCACAGGCACCGTGTACAGCTGACTCACAGCTGTTCATCTTCGGCTACTTTCGGCGGCTCCGTTGGGATTCGCACTGCGCAAGTGCTGCTCCTGCACAGTACAGGGGGGTCATTATGCGCTGGGGGGGAACTTTCTCAGCAGAACACCGGCAACTTGATTGCTTCTTCTTAAATCTTTGAGCACCAACAACAGTGCGACATCTAAAGTGCCAACATGTTTCGGCAGGAGCCTTCCTCATAGCATCATGCTATGAGGAAGGCTCCGGCCGAAACATGTTAGCACTTTAGATGTCGCACTGCTGTTAGTGCTCAATAAAGATTTAAGAAGAAGGAAATCGAGTTTCTTGAACTACATAGTTGAAGGGGAATCTAAAAGGAAGTTGAACAAGAAAATTGCATAATGTAAGAGCTCACGCTTTTTTTAAAAAAGAGTCAGTACCTTTATTTTATTTTTTTAAAACCCACCACAGTTGCCCGTGTCTTGTTTATCTGTGAAGTTGTGTACGAGATGGCAATAGAAAGCGAAATGGGATTATGAATGTGATTTTTGCACCAATTTTGTAGAAAGCATTAGCATGATAATAAAGTTTGGGCAAAATACTTTTTAAAACAAGATCACTTGTGTTAAGAATAAAATTCAGGAATGGTACAAGCAATTTGCAATGAACCAATCAGTTGCTCTATCTTTTGTCCTGAAGAAGGCACATCAGGGCCAGTTTTATAAGATTTTTACAAGCAGTTTTTGGTAAGTAAAACTTGCAATATAAAGTACTGACAGCTGGCATCAAATTCCGGTGGGATCAAAATGATGTACATGTTATTTTACAACCAAAGATCTTGTGGTACCACTACGCAAGTTTTTTTCATCACTTATGTCTTAAGGGGCCTATTCATTAAAAAAAAAAAAAAAAAAAAAAAAAAGAAGAGAGAACTAAGGGTTTAACCCACAAAGGCTTTCACAATAGACACGACGCAGATTAAAGAGATGAAAACGTCTAAGAACAATCGAGTCTTTGTTGGAGCTGATCCTTCTTTTTTTTTCCCCCTTCGGTTATCGTATAGTATTCTTCCTGTAGGAGTATCAAGTTTATAGTTTGTTGTAGCATTTCTCCTCAATGTTCCATTTTTTAAAGATCAGACCCCAAAACAGAAAGCAAAAGATGTGCAAATATAAAATGAAGGTAATTACGAAAGTGAAATATCACTTCATTTAAAAATGTCGCTGGTATAGAAGGTTAAAGATCTAGCTTAAAAGTCAGGTGATAAAAAGGGGGAAATAGTTTTATGGTCTTGTTTAACTTCCTTCTTTTTTTTTTAACCCAACTTTTTGAAAGTTTGTACCATAAACTACCTAAAACCTGAAAAAGTGATTGTGCCTGAAAAGAGAAAAGGTTATCGGGGGACACACACAAAAATAAATAATATCTCAGGTCCATCAGTACGTAGTAAGAGTCTCTGTAAACAGAACATTGCAGTTAAATTCAGAACACCATGTGCACGAATGTTTTCTGTATACAAAACACACCCTTTATGAGTGTCACATGCATGGGCTGAACTAATGTAGCTTTGTTCTTTATATGGTGCAAGTCTTGAGAGACACTGCTGCCCCTTTGGCATATGAAAAGTTAATCCTACTGAGAATTCAACAAGAATGCATTAACCCCCCCCCCCCCCCTTCCCCAACAATGCTTTACTGAATCAAAGCTGTCTAGCCCCTGATAGAGTGCCTAACATAAGAAACAGCTGCCACTCCCTAGGAAGCTCGCTGGGTAAGTGGAGTATAACGAGCATCGGGGAAAAACAAAAGAATATCCATCTTTATTTACCAACTGCTACATGCTTGTTGCTGCACCAAGTCATTCCAAGATAGATGCCAAACCCTTCAAAAAGTAGAAGGGTACCAAACCAACAAGAGAGAAACAAAGACCACTTCCTACGCTTTGCGTTACAATATTTTTAATGCTAGAAAATCTAAAAAAAAAAAAAGAAGAATGTCAAGATGTCGTTTATTAGAGGTGACAATTTTCTACTCATCTAGTAGACAATTACATTATGCATTGCTGTTCTAAAGGAGATGTAAACCTTGAGTGACTTAAAGTGATTGTAAAGGTTCGAGTTTTTTTTTCTTCTTTTTAAATAACAAACTTGTCATACTTACCTCCACCGTGCAGCTCGTTTTGCACACTTCTGGAGTCCCTTGGGGTCCCTCGGCGGCTCCTCCTCTTATCGTATAACCCCCTAGGAGAAGCAATCTCCGGGGGGGGGGGGGGGGGGGATTACCTTGCGGGCGCGCTCCTGAGTCCAGCATTTGCGTCCATAGACACGAATGCTGGACTCGGTCCCGCCCCCGGCACCCGCGTCATTGGATTTGATTAACAGCAGCGGGAGCCAATGGCTGCGCTGCCATCAATCTATCCAATCTATCCGGGCAAAAGGAAGAGCGCGTCTCACCACTGTCTGCTCTGCCCCCCCTCCCCTCGCTCACTGGAGCGCTGGGCTGTGGAGGGGGCGGGAGCGGCTGGCTCAGCCTTTCAGCGGCTCAATGAGAGGCTGAGCCTTTTCCGGTTCAGGGTTGTGGGTGGATCCGATTTTATGGTCACGATCTTGCCCCAGCTTGGACCAGCTCTCTGACGTCAGCCAACAGCGGTGCTTCAGCCTGCTGTCTGCTGAAACCAGGTCACAGGAGGAGTGCAGAACAGACTGCACTCCTCTGATCCACAGGAGAAGTACAGCCAAGCAAGCTTTGGCTGTACTTCTCCTTTAAAAAGTTTGTTTCATCCCTGTAACTGCTACATCTGCAGGACAGCTTGCTCTCTTTAAAAACACCACTTACTGACAGGATCACTAGGTCAAAATAAAGGAAAGAAAAATAATGCAACCATCACATCTAAGAATTGGCAATCTAATAGAATATGGGTTTGCTTTTGGGTTTATTACTGCTTTAATTTAATAATCCTTTGTTGCATCTTAGAGCTGCTGATCGCTTGCAGCTTCATTACAGCCACTTCCTATGTAAATCCACACTGGTGATTGTGGATTTTTTAGGGCTATGCTTGCAGCTTCATTACAGCCGCTGCCTGTCTAAATCCACTCCAGTGATGGTTGATTGGCATTTTTCAGGGCAAGCATTCTGTTGACAAAAGATGACCATGCCTGTGTAATGTAGGTTTCGACATCCACCTGTAGGCTCCATCAGAAGCCCATGACAATGACAATGGTGACAATGCAGCAAGCACAATTGGGAGCCAAGGACAGAATGTTCTCAACCTTTAACAGGAACTGCCTGAACCACGACTGTCATGGCAGGTTTACAAAGTATTGTTTTAACGAAAGTTGCAAATTAAAAAAAACAAATAAATAAATAATAATAATAATTTACTTGTAGGCCCCTTTCTCACGGGCGGGGTCCCCGCTGAGCAGACGGATGACAGTTCAGTCTCCGCTCACTGTGTGGAGAAGGACCTGTCAGAGCCCCACTCTCCTCTATGGGAGATCGGATGAAAACAGATCGCCTGTCCGTTTTCATCCGATCCCATCCTCCAGGTCGATGGAAAATAGGGCCACCATCCATCTGGATTTCATGGACAGGATCGGATATCGGCGGATGTCAGCGTCCGATCAGGTCCGCCTGAAAAACAGGTATACCTGATCGGAAAGCCAGTGTAAAAATGGGCCTTAAGCCGGGTTGGTAGTGCACTGGCACATGTTAACAACGTGTGTTGCATTAGGCCATCCCATTCATTTTAAACGGCAAACCGCACCATAAGAATGCACATACATGTACTATCTTTTGCAAGACAAAGAAGAATTTTCGAAGACTGGAGAAACCAGAATCTAGAGCAGCTGTGCATGGCAACCAATCCGTTTGGATCTTTCATTGTTAAAGCTTAATTGAAGACGCTGAAGATAGGAGATGGATAATTACTACGCACAGCTGCTCCAGTTTTAGTAAATTCCCCCCAGTGCTCCACAATACATTATAGTGCATTATTATCATGCGTTGAGGTGCACAAGGTGTGTTGGGAGTGCAGCGCAATGCAACATGTGTTACTGCAGGGCTAGGTTGTGAACCCAAAATTAAGATTTTCACACCCAGGTTTATATATTCTAGTGATTTGGTTTACATGGGTAAGTATTGGATAAATAAAAATAAAATAAAAAATCTGAACAATGTTTTGTATTTCACAACTTAAACTGTGATTGAAGTTTTTCGCAGCCAGCTTAGCATTGCCATTGTGGATTACGATTACAAATTCTGAATTTCAAAGTGATATTCTTACTTTAAATGAAGCATAAAAAGACAAGCATCTCATTCATAGCCCTTCCCTTGATGACAATTTTATTTTTCTCTTCCTATTTTGAAATTTTCTGAAAGCCAATTTCATTAAATTGTTTTAAAACCGCGGTACTCAAAGACTGGGGGAGTAACAGTCTGGATCAACGTGCATTACACTGTAAAGAGGATTAGTGGATTTAAACAAATGATACATTGTCTTTAACGCTATGCATATGGCATGTAAGTTCAATCCACTTCAAGTGTGAGCAACCGGACGTCTGTCCAGCTCCCAACAGCTGCAAGATAGCCACCCCTGAGACGGAGATAGAGAGCCATCCACAGGACAGGGAACAGCTTTATACAGACGCATATGTTCACCTAGCTAAAAAAAAAAAAAAAATCTGTACTAAAACCCATGAATGCCAAAATTTTCCTATTTAACCAGTATATATAGAATGCTAATTTTCATTTCAAAATGTTTAACTCAACTTCAAATTAAAAAAAAAAAAAAAAAAAAAATTCAATCAATCATAATCTACAGCTTTTGAAAGCGATCATGTATACTTTGTATAATTGGCTAAGACACCAAGCCGTTGAATACAATTAGTAAAAGTAAAAAAGACAACATCTGGAACTTTGTTCAATGAAAAATTATAAAGTCAAAACCACAATCAAGTACTAATTTGGTGAGGTCTACTTTGCCTCACTTCCTAAAATTGAAAAAAAAAAAAAGAAAGAAAATTAAACTTGCACTTTTAATTATTTAAGTACCAGTTAATGAGGTCTTCCCTTCACCAAAACTAAGGATTAAAAAGAAAAATGTAAATAAATCTTTACTTTTGACAATTTTACAAGTACTGATGAGTGTTCTCTTTTATTGCCATTCTCCCCAAAACAAAATAAAAAAAGTTAAAAAAATTTATACAAGTAATTTTGTAAAAAAGTTGTAACGTTAAATAATCTTCTTAATCATTACATAATACGGATAACTGGCTCAAACCTTTTTTTTTTTTGGTATATTGAGGTACTTCCAGACGGCTAATTTTTAATCCACCTACACAAGTTTTCCCCACAGTCTAAGTAGAAAAAAAAAAAACCCCTGAAAATCCACTTGCCAGTCGTATTATGGGATTTAGACAGCTTGGGAAAAAAAATTATGCAAATGCAATTCCCAATATGCACACCAACAGACAAGGACCTCTGCCTTGTTTGTCTATTCACAGTGGTACAGAAGGGGGCCATGTCTTTTGTTATTTTTTTTTTTTTTTCTTGTGGACACTCTCTGGATGTGTTCTCAGCCTTTGCCTCCAGCATACAGCTGCGGACGCACTGGCTGTGCCCTGAATCTCAATGAGGCGGCTTAGACTGCAGTCAAGGGTGCTTCCCAATGGGGAGGTCAAGCCTGAGTCAGCAGACTGTCTGCACCAGACTGGCGCTCCACAGCTTATCCCGGCTCTCTGCCTTTCACGGACCATATAAGGCAGTCCCCACTGTCACAACAAGCTAATTCAGTGCTGGGCAAATCCGTTCCCCCTGCTTTATTCTTACTCATTTTCCATGCAGCTGGATAGCAGTACATTACATCCCAGGCCCCTGCAGCAGCATGTGTGACAATGACTGCCGGCAACAGGTTAAGAAGAAATGCTTCTGCCTTAAGTAGTGCCCTGGCTATTCTGCACTGGCAACGTTTCTCACGCTCAGACAAAGCGACGATATCCGGCACCTGCCTAATTATCATATCTTCTGAACAGGTTCCCCCTGCTCCCCCGATCCTAATGAGGCTGATGTTAAAAAGTACAATTTGTCAAAAGGACAGAAGGGGTAAAATATTGCCCAAGAGTGAGAAGAAAAAGACAAAAGAAAAAAAAAAAAAAAGAAAAGAAAAATGGGGAAAGTATAAAGAGGAATGTTTTTATATTGTAATCAATGTATCCATTAAAATAGAATTTTTAAAAAAGTAAAAAAAAAAAAAAAAAAAAAAGTTATAATTTGCATTATCCACCGCATATCACAATCTGGGACATTAATAAATAAAATGTTCGTTTGTTGTACTTGCCTCTTACTTTTAATAAATATTGTGCTTTCAAATGAGAAGTTGAGCCTAAAATCTGTAGAAAAAAAAAAAAAAAACAACAACAACCCGTCTTGGGTGTTAATAAAAATTATATTTATAAAAATAAATAAAAATTTAAAGAAAACACCCCGTCTTAGGTGTTAATAAAAATTATATTTATAAAAAATAAATCATAAATAAATAATTTTTTAAAAAAACACCCGTCTTGGGTGTTAATAAAAATGATATTTATAAAAAAAAATAAAAAATAAAAAAACACCCTGTCTTGGGTGTTGATAAAAATTTTATTTAAAAATTTTTTAAAAAAAATAAAATAATAAAAAAAACACCCTATCTTGGGTGTTAATAAAAATGATATTTATAAAATAAATAAAAAAAATTAAAAAAAAAAATTTCTACAAAAAAAAAAAAATCGGTGGAGATGAAATTAATTTAAAATGGTCATCAGTAATAAACTGGAGAGTGCTTTAAGAATCAGATTGAGAATTGGAAACTAAAAACTACTACAAAAATGGTGCCAGAAAAAAATAGAAAATGTAAAAAATATTTATATGTGTAATGTTATATCAATCAAAAAGCAATTTTTTTTGGTTTTTGATGGAGCAGTTTTTTTGTTTTTTTTACTACCGTCTTTCCCCATTTCTCTTCATTTCCCTTTCATGTACACACAAAAAAAAAAAAAATACAAAAATAAAATAAAAAATAAATAACAATATGGAAAATTTCCAGTTGTTGCTGGAACAAGAGTCCCTTTTGGAAGTTTTCCCCTTAATTCCCGTTCCTTTTCTATTCCCTCAATCTGCCCGTGCAATCTTATTCCCAAGTCAGATTTCAAGTTTGAACCACAACAAAACAACCATTCATTCAAGTTTTTTTGTTTCCCAAAGTATCTCTTGGTTGCAGTCTGCACTCCGTATTTACACCAGTGTGTTCAGTCGGTAATCACTGGATTTTATTCTACAGATGCTGCGTTGTCCTTAGTATGCAGGGGGAGAGGAAAATAAGTCCCTTTTAATGAAATGCAGACACCATGAGAAAATACAAATCAGAGGGACAGTATGACAAAGGGGACGTCCCAGAAACCGTCATTTTTCATGGTCCCCCGTCATTAGGTTAAATAGATTCTGACCTCTTCTGACTCTATCCGGGTTCTTTGTTCCCCGTCTATAGACTAGCACTGCACCAGCCACTCAACTCTGTAGGGTAGTAGCCACTTTAGTAAATACTGAAGTGGATATGAAGTGAGTTTTATAACATACAGCAGCCAATCAGAATTGTACATCTATGGCTTACCCATTTTTATTTCTGTAGACTATAACATTCTTCAGTGTTCTATAGACATAGTCACATCATTTATGGAGGTGGGTAGGGTTTTCGATTGTTCTTCCGGGGGAACCAAGTTTGTCTTGTTTTGATTACCAACATTGCCCTAGATGAAAATGAAAACTTTGGAAGATGTAAAAATAGGGGGCTGTCATGGCCGATCTCCATCTACAAATGCTCATTGCTCAGCTGTCTGGCTCTCGGTCACTGACCAGGAGCGAACATATAGATTAAAAAGTCTAAATTTGTGTTCTGTGTAAACCGTTTTAGGCCAGTGACTCAGAACCTAAAGCCTGGTACATACTATCAGTTTTTTTTTCATTCAACACAGAAGGCTTATTGAAAAAAAAATACTGAGGAGCTGCTGTACTAACTATCTGATGTTAGTACAGCGATCTCCCAGCTGAACTATTGTGTTCTGACGTCATTCCAAACCACCCCTCTCTAGAACACACCCACTGGCTGCCAGCACTGATCGGATGCTGGTTTTTCAGCATGCCCGTCCGGCCGGCTTCTGTCGGACAGGCTGGTGTACACACGGGCCGAATGTCAGCCTTTTTCTGGTAAACGGGCCGATATTTGGCACAAGTGTACCTGGCATAAAAGGAGAAGTACAGCCAAAGCTCGTTTGGCTATACTTCTCCTGTGGATCACAGAAGTGCAGTTCGTTCTGCACTCCTGTGACCCGTTTTCAGCAGACAGCGAGCCGAAGCCCACTCAGTTCTAGAGGCGCCAGGGGACAGATGCAGCACCCAATGCTGCATCCACCTAGGGAAGCACGATTGTGGGAAAAAAAAACCCATACATCTCTTTTAAAAAGTGATTCCAAATCCTAAATGCGTTCCTTGCATTAACCTCTTGCCGCCCGTGCTATAGCCAAAAGACAGCTACAGCGGGGGCCTTAAATGGCGCAACGGCGTCCATAAACGTCCTCCCGAGCATGCGGGTCACGCGCGGCGCACTCTGATCACCGAGTCCATTAGACTCGGCTGATCACAGATTGGAGTAAAGGGACGATCTTGGCCCCTTGACAGCTGATCGCGTGATGTAAACAGAAGAGCGGTAATCAGTATTTTTTTACCCTCGCTGTCAGCATGATGGAAAAAAACAAAAACAAAAACAAACACAATCACCGACTTCTGTCAGAGGGACATCGGTCTCTCACAAAGAGAGCCGTGGCTGCCTCATCTGTGCCCACCAGTGCCACCTATCAGTACCCACCAGTGCCACCTACCAGTGCCCATTAGTGCCACCTACCAGTGCCGCCTTATCAGTACAGCCTATTAGTGCCCATCAGTTCAGCCTCATCAGCGCACATCAATAAAGGAGAGAAATTACTAGTTTTCAAAATTTTATAAAAAACTATGAAACAGTTTTGTTTCATGATTTATTTATTTTTTTGCAAAAAAATAAAAAACCCAGCAATGATTAAAAACCGCCAAAAGAAAGCTCTATTTGTGTGGAAAAAATTTTAAAAAATTTCATTTGGGTACAGTGTTGTATGACTGCGCAATTGTCATTCAAAAGTGACAGAGCTGAAAGCTGAAAATTGGTCTGGACAGGAAGTGGGTTTAAGTGCCCAGTAGGCAAGTGGTTAAGGTAAAAAATGTTTAGGCATCAGCATCCCCCGCCCCCCCCCCCTACTAATAATACTTACCTGAGCCCTCAATTCAGCACTGTGCACGTCTGTAGCTCTTCTCTCCCATCACTTCTGGTCATGCTGACTTTGCTGGGGCACCAGAGGCCATTGGCTCCCAGTGCTGTCAATCAAAGCCAGTGAGGAGGGCTCTGTCAATGGACGCAGCGGCGGAGGTGGGAAGCAAGCAAGCACACACGAGTGCCCCCATTGGACGCGGCATCCCATGGAGACACTGGACAGAGAGGAGAGGCCAGGAGCGCCGACGGGGGACCCAAGAAGAAGAGGTTTGCGGCCGCTCTGTGCAGGTAAGTATAGACCTGTTTGTTATTTAAAAATATAATATATATATATATATATATATATATATATATATATATATATATATATATATATATAACCTTTACAATCGCTTTAAAGTGCTTGTAAAGGCAGAAGGCTTTTTATCTTAATGCATTAAGATAAAAAAAGTTTGGTGTGCAGCAGCCCCCCTCTTACTTACCTGAGCCCCATCTAGATCCAGCGATGTTGCAGCAGTGCCCCAGCTGCCGGGACTCCTCTCCTCATTGGCTGAGGCAGAAAGCAGTGCAGCACTATTGGCTCCTGCTGCTGTTAAAGTCAGTCAGCCAATGAGAAGAGAAAGGGGGCGGGGCCGGGTCACTGCTCTATGTCTGAATGGACACAGGGAGCTGTGACTCAGCTCAGGTGCCCCCCATAGCAAGCTGCTTGCTGTGGGGGCACTCAACAGGAGGGAGGGGCCAGGAGCACCAAATAAGGACCCAAGAAAAGGAGGATTGAGGTTTCTCTGTGCAAAACCACTGCACAGAGCAGGCAAGTAATAACATGTTTGCCATACATACTTTAAGAAAACCATTGGATTAGCATGGCAGGTCAGGCAAGTAGTATCATTTGTAGAAGAGGCAACAAGGGTAGACCCCAAGATTGTAGTACTGGCTTCCTTTTTATAATGTACTTTTATAAAAGTACTATGATTATGGTCATCAATGTGTTTTTGTAACCTTCATTTTCCAAAAAAAGACGATGGAGAGGATTTACTAACACTGGAGAGTGCAAAATTTGGAGCAGCTGTGCATGATAGCCAATCAGCTTCTAACTTCAGCTTGTTCAATTAAGCTTTGACCAACAAAAACAAAAAAAAAAAAAAAAAACCTGGAAGCCGATTGGTTACCATGCAGAGCTGCCCCAGATATTGCACTCTCTTTTAGTAAATCATCCCCAAAAGGCTTATTTTATTAAACCTGCAGCGAGTGCGGTAACCCTTAGTAACTAACCTTTTTCCTGCTGTAGCAAGCTGTGCCATACTAGAACACTTCCACCACTGCCTGTTGGCCACATGCTGCCTTCTTGGTCCTGTATATGTCAATGATCTAACAGCTATGACATAAAAAGGACTACAGATCTATAATCTAAAACATCAAAAAGTGATGGTGACAAAGAGCAGCCTCTGTGTACTGCTGGGAGGTCCTGCATTGCAGCTGTGACAAACACACTGAAGTCAGCATTCCTTGTGAGTAGACAGAGGCACCGATGCAGAGCAGGGAACAGTTCCATCTCTAGGACATCAATACTCTGCATTACGCTGTGTGCACAGAACACTGACGCAGAGGATATAGAACTACTGCATGCCCGGGCATGAGAACATAGAGGTGGCCATTGCTGACCTCTCCTGTAAATGCCAACTGTCTGGCTATCACTAGAATCCAACGGCTTTGATACTATATGAAGCCCTGACCCAGGAGAAGTACGCAGATCAGAGGTTCTGACCCTCCAGTCCATCAGTATGTTCCAGGCCAGTTGATAGATAGCCTGCCCCCTAGAAAGATATAGTGGCCCATTCTATCGGGTGGCACTGGCAGTTTGTCTATTTAGCCCCTGTTCCCACTAAATGTGACTTTGAAATCGTGCTACCTCACTTGAAGTTCCACAATTTCAAAGCCACAGGTCAGTGCGATTTCAGGTGCGACTTGCCTGACATCTGTGCGACTTCATGCATAAACGTCTATGCCGATTGCACCTTAAAATCACAAAAAAATATAGCGCAGGAACCTTTTTTCCCCAAATCGTCACGGCACTGCAAAGTCGGCGTCGCACCGATTTGAACAGTTCCATTGCCGACAATAGGGTGCGACTTGTCATGTGATTTGACAGTTCCAAAATGTATGACAAGTCACATTGCTGTGAACAGGGGCTCAGTTTCTTAAGCGGAGCCTGTGATGAGAGAAACATGGGAGTTGTTAATGCTAACCTATTGTAGGCTTCATTCACACCTGATCGCTTCAAAATTGCTGCAAAATGCAGGCTGCATTTGCGATGCCATTACTTCTTAATGGCACCTCAATCGTGCCGGGATTTTGCCATCGCCCAAAAGCAGCCCATGTTCCTTGTCGCTCAAAAAGGAACATGGGCTTCTTGTGGGCAACAACGTTGCGATTTGCCACGATTCACTGCACGACGATCGTGGCAAAAATCGCAGGGTGATTGGAGGGCCATTAGAAGGCACCACAAATGTGTCTAGCTTTTGCAGCGATTTGGGATCGCAAGTGGAATCGCAGCGTTTCCGCCCTCGATCAGGAGTGATTAGAACCTAAGGGTTCAGCACCTGGGCCTTTCACAATGATCCTGGCTTACTGCCCCATCAAGAAACAGGCTTAGTATTATAATACAGTCACATAAATCATAGATAATCATGGCACTAGGGAAATTCCATCATTTCTTGCTTCACCCAAAGTGGATGTAAACCCAATTCATGAAATTTGAGCTGGGCACATATCTGTAGTGTTTTCTTATCTCTATTCAAAGCACTAAGTCCTGTGTCTTTCTCCTGCTCCATTCTTCTGTTATCAGCATGAGAACTTCTGTTCTCTGTCAACTGAGATCAAACCAGACTGAAATTTGTGTCAGGGAGGTTGCTATAAATAGATTAGCAGACAGCTAAACTATTCACAGGAAAGCTCTGAGAGTCTCTACCTATGAGAAGAGGGGTGGTGTGCCTTTCCTCCAATCAGCTGTCTTGGCTGCATGCCCAGACTTCACACTTAGTGCTGAACAGGAAGAGAAAATCTGTAACAAGATGTGCACTTTCTAAAGAATATAAAAAGCTGAAGACAGTAGATATACAGTAATACCTTGCATTGCAAGTAACGCGGTTTACGAGCAATTCGCAATAGGAGCCATTATTTTTTTTAAATCTTGACTCAGTTTGCGAGCGTGGTCTTGCAAGACAAGCAGAATTCAAGCCTCTGGGGGGTGTAGTACCGCATTTGGCCAGAGGTGCGGGGGGCACGCTCGGAGCCACTCGGAAACATTACATTCCCAAATGTCTCCAAGCATCTCTGAGTGTCTCCGGTGTCCCCCCACCTCTGGCCACATGTGATACTGCATACAATAGCAGTCACTATGGAACAAATTATCTGAGTTTCCATCGATTCCTATGGGGAAACTCGCTTTGATATAAGAGTGCTTTGGATTACAAGCATTCTTCTGGAACGAATTATGCTCGTAATCCAAGGTACCACTGTATGTGTAATACTTCTGTAGGGAGATTTGTTTCATCTCTATGTATCATCTGAGGCTGTTCACTTCATGGGGTATATCTGAGGGTTTACATCCACTTCAAAGTGGATCTTCACTGAATCTGAGCACCACAAACCAAATACACGGTTTAATAAATTTTTATTATGCAAAGCAAACTCCCCCCATTCATCCATCCATGTCTCCATGCCTTATTTTGTTGACAACCCTAGCTTTTCTGGCCAAGGCCATCTTAAGGGTTAATGGTTCATACAACATTCACTTCCTGGAATCCATCTGCCCTTAGCTGCCCCCATGCATGTAGAAGAGTGTGCTTAGCTGAGAAAATGTCTCCTCCCCTCCTGAAGACTCCTGGGATGTATGGCTTTTTTTTTGCCTAGGCAAGAAACCAGGAAGTAACTGAAGAAATGTGTAAAAAAAAAAAAAAAAAAAAAATGTAAAACAAGTACATATGATATACTTTCCTGTGTATTTACTAATGCTAGTTGATTGGGAGAGCGAAGTTCCTCTTTAAACCTACAAGGACAATTACTTGCAGAGATGCAGATATGGAGGAGGCTGCGCAGCAAGGAATGATCGGCACTAAGATGCCATCCTTACTCATCACTTTGTCTAATAGGCATAGATTCATAGCCAGGGTAGTAACTACATTATAGGGAAAAGACAAACATTACTCTCTGCTGGAACACGCACCTGTACCTCCATTTCCACGTTCTCAGTAAACAGACCATATGTTATCATTACTCATCCACAGCAAGCTTACAATCTGATGTCTCTACCATAATCATAGAGACACATGACAACCAATCTAGAGAGACCAGAATAGAGATATGGGAACTACCACTGCCAAGTAGTTTTGCAGGGAAATCTCCAGATTCCAGAATTTGCCAAAAAACAACACAACAAATAAATGTTACATAAGCCTTGTGTTATGTCATTGTAAAGGTGAACTTCACTCTTCTAATCAACATGGATCATTTTTAAGCCTTATACTGCTAGCATTAGTAAACAGATATCATATTTACTTGTCTTAACCTTTTTTTTTTTTTACATTTCTTTAATAACTTCCTGGTTTCTTGCCTAGACAAATGATGTCATGCATCCCAGGTGTCTCCAATCTCAGGGGGGGGGGGAGCTAAGCACACCCCCTGCCTGTATGCTTGAGCCAAGGGCAGAAAGATTCCAGGAAATAAATGCTACATGAATCATTTGCCCTTACTGAAGATGTCCATGGCCAGAAATGCAAGGGGTGTATTTCAAAGTAATTTCTCAACAAAATAAAGCTTAGAAACATGGAAGGATGGGGGCGTTTTGCACAGAGCAGCCTGATCCTCTTCTTCCGTCGGCGCTCCAGGCCCCTCCTTTTCATTGGGTGCCCCCACGGAAAGCGGCTTTCGTTGGGGGCACCCGTGCAGGCTCGCTCCCGAGTCCTGCTGCGGTGTCCATTGTCAGAGACAGCGGGAGTCGTCCCCGCCCCCGATCCTGTGTCCCAGCTTTTGATTGACAGCAGCGGGAGCCAATGGCACCTGCTGCTAATCAGTCTATCCAATGAGGAGAGCAACAGCAGCTGGAGGCACTCGTTCGCGCACATCGCTGGATCGGATGGGGCTCAGGTAAGAAAAAGGGGGGGGGGGGGAGCTGCAGCACAGAAGGTTATTCACCCTAAAGTGGAAGTAAACTTCCATCTTTTGCTTTTACCTATAGATAAGCCTATAATAAGGCTTACCTATAAGAAGTGTAAATATTTCTTGAACGTGTACCGTTTAGGAGATATTTAGTGAACATGCAGTCAGTGACATCACTGGCGCATGCGCTCTGAAGGAACGGACACCCATGACATTTCTACAAAGCCTTGTGCCGTGAATGGCGGCTTCCGTGCGCATGCACAGAAATGTGACGTCATCACAGCTCTGGCCAGTCATAGAGCCGGAGTCCTCAAAACCAGAACCAAGACGGGTGAAGATGAGAGCACCTGCAGCACGGACATCTCTGTGTTGGAAGCGCTGTGTTTTAAAGCAAGTTTAACATAATGTGCTAGTTGCTAGTATGCAATGTATACTAGCACAATATGCCTTTACCTTGCAGGTACAAAAAAGAAAAAAAGAAAAATAAATTGTCCAGCGGTGTACAACCGCTTTAATGCATAGAATGCATTAAGGTGAAAAACCTTTACAACCACTACATGTTTCTTTACTTTTTAAAAGCACTGGAGCAGCTGCAGGGAATAGAATTACATCGGCAGGAGAGGAGAGGAAAGGAGAGGCGATTGGCTCTCACACAGACTACGGAACTGACAGGGAGAGGGGGAGATGCAGAGGCGCTGTGGAGAGAGCTGGATGACAGGGGCATGCAAACTGACCACACTATCAGATCAGCAGTCATGATAAACGTAGTCAGTTTACAGAGGGGAAAACAGGAACAGGCAGGATCAGCCAGGTATTGTACAACATAGAAAGGGACACTTGACATGGCAAAAGCACTGTGCTACATCTCGTGCCCTAAAAAGGGACAAGGGACAGGAGCATTTTTTTTTTTTTTTTTTTTTAGGGTTACCTGCAAAAAATGTGCATTCATTTTTTTTTTTTTTAAAGTGAACTAATCCTTTAACCATCATGTTGAATGAAAACATGAAGTTAAAGTTAAAAGTTTGGGAACATTCACATCCAGTCATCACCCAAGCTTCCCTCTGTTGAAGCCAGCTCTCAAAGTCCTTAGAAAACAAGCAAATGCGGGGAAAGTGCAGAGAAGCCGGCCTTAATCAATATACTTATTACAAGTTTGGCACATTTTATATAGCAGTAATTCACCTTTGGCAGGCCTGTGAATATTATGCAATTCTTTACAAAGTTTGTGTACTTTGTGTACTGAAGGTCCTTTGAGCACAGGTGGCACTTAAAGCATTTTTTGAAACTATCCAAAGCATCAGGTTCTATGACGTATATAGGGGACCAACACAGCTACATTTGATTTAAAGCAGCTAAAAGCAACAGAAGTCCTTAGAACCTCGTTAATGCATTATACATATTCCAGTGCAGTCACATCAAACTAAAGGTGGAACATCATAAAGGATTAGGAGATCATCTTGGCCCCCAAGGTTATGGGCCCCATGGCATCTGCCCAGCTGCTCCAGCTTTTATTACACACTGGTTTCTTTCTTTTATCTGCTTTCCTTTTATACACAGTGTACAGATTGTGCAGATAGTAACTCTCTGAATAAGGCAGCCTTTGTGGAGGAAGCTTGGTGTTTCCATCTGGTGGATCACCCAATGCAGTTTTATAATGATTAGTGCACCGTGAATTTCATTTTTTATATGGTTTGTAATATATTATAAATGGTTGGGAGTCGTCAGCAGTGGAACTTGAATAGTTCAATGAGATATTACTAGTGTACTTGATTTATACATTGTTAATAATGTTGACTCCCAGGGTGGATAAAAATTAATGATTTAAAAATAAATAAATAAAAAAATAAAAATAATAAATCAATTAAAAAATTAATTAATTAAAAAAAGAAATCAATTAAAAAAAGAAATCAATTAAAAAAAGAAATCAATTAAAAAAAGACATCAATTAAAAAAATACATCAATTAAAAAATAAATAAATCAATTAAAAAATAAATAAATCAATTAAAAAATAAATAAATCAAAAAATAAATAAAACGTATTTTGATTTAAATCAGATTTTTTTTATTTAAAATCACTTTTTTTTTATCTTTATTAAATTTTAATAAAATGCTTTTGGAGCAAAAAAATCTATCTAAAAGATAGTTTTCTATTTAAGATACATTTATAATTTAGTTTATTCAGCATGAAATGGAGCTTAGTTATGTAGCAGGAGGCTGTATATTCTGCAATATTTACATTTTTGGTAAACTCATTCAATAAATCCAAGCTTTGCAAGCTGAGATAACATGCACTGTATTTCGCACTGTGTTTCACGCCACTGGCTTTAAAATTAAAAAAAAAAAAGAGTAGGAGTGGCTGCGGGACAGAGATGACAGTTGCTCTTTAAAAATTATGATTTAAAATCGAGTTGATTTAAATCGAGCCTTTTTACTAGTGATTCAAATAATGATTTAAAATCAAATCCACCCTGCTGACTCCAGAGACTGGGTTTAAGTGGTATTACAGAGTACCTGTAGTGATTTAGCATTTTTGCATTTAGGCATGAGAGCAGGAAGTAGGAGCTGGGTACCTGTCAAAACTAGGTCCCCCCCCAAAAAAAAATGAACGCCAAATATGGTATGTAAGCGGGAGAGGAGTGCTTAAAGCGGAAGTTACACTTTTGGGTGGAACTCCACTTTAAATGAGTATTAAAATGGAACGGCACAGGGAAAAAGTATTGAACACGCTAACTGAAATTTACTTAATACTTCGTACAAAATCCTGTGTTGGTAACGACAGCTTCAAGCCGCCTCCTGTATGGAGAAACTAGTCGCATGCATTGCTCAGGTGTGATTTTGGCCCATTCTTCCACACAATGTTCAAATCTTGAAGGTTCAATTTTGGTCCCATCTGCCCAGACTATTCTCCCAGTATTTCACAGGCTTGTTTAAATGTTGTGCAGCAAACCTTAAACGAGCTGCAACATGCTTTTTCTTCAGCAATGGAGTGTTGCGTGATGAGCGTGCATTCAGTCCATGGCAGTTGAGTGCATTACTTATTGTTTTCTTTGAAACAATTGTACCTGCTAATTCCAGGTTTTACTGAAGCTCTCCATAAGTGGCCCTTGGCTTTTGGACAACACTTCTGATATTTCTTTTTACTCCTCTGTCAGAAATCGTGCGAGGAGCACCTGGTTGTCCCATTTTATGGTGAAATGATGTGCTTTCCACTTCTGGATTATGGCCCCAACAGTGCTCACTGGAAAATTCAGAAGTTTAGAAATCCTCCTGTAACCAATGCCATCAGTATGTTTTGCAACAGTAAGGTTGCAAAAGGTTGTGAGAGAGCACTTAGCTTTTACCCATCATGAGAGGTTTGTGTGACACCTTTTTATAGGCCATCAGTTGAAACTGAACCAGCTGATATTAATTTGCATTGACAAGTGGCAGGATTGCTTTCCAATTACTGATAGATTTCAGCTGGTGTCTTGGCTTTCCATACCTTTTTGAACCTCACTTTCTTCAGGTGTTCAATACTTTTTCCCTCTGTCATTACATTTTATTACATATAACAAATTCTGAATGCATTTGTTTTGGTTTCTTTGTATGTATGGATTGCATGGGTTGTTACCGACATGTGGTGAAAATATGAGGTCAATAGCACCTTTAGAAATATATTTAGCTAGAAAAATGGTGACGTGTTCAATACTTATTTTACCAGCTGTACATACCAGTGTTTTGCTGAATACTAGTTATATTCATACCCCCAGGTAGGGGATGATGCAAATGTTGGAGGCTGATGAGGTGACGGCCCGGTCTGTCCTAGTATGCTCCAGTGGTCTCACTTTGGGGATTTGGGGTCTTTTAGAACCAAGATCCCTCCATAAAGAGTACCTGTCACCACCTATTACTGTCACAAGGGATGTTTACATTTCTTGTGACAAAAATAAAAGTGATCAGATTTTTTTTTTTTTTCAAAGTGACAATGTAAAAAAAAAAAAAAAAATTTTTTTTTTTTTTTTTTTTTTTAAGCGCCCCTGTTCCCGCGCAGCAAAGAAGCCGAATGTGTAAGTCGCACCCACATATGTAAACGGTGTTCAAATCACACATGTGAGGTATCACCGTGATTGTTAAAGCAAAAGCAATAATTCCAGCAAAAGACCTCCTCTGTAACCGATAATTTTTTTTTTAAAGCGTTGCCTAGGGAGATTTTTAGGTACCGTAGTTTGTCGCCATTATATGAGTGTGCTAAATTTCAAAGCACAACATTTTAGGTATCTATTTACTCGGCGTAACATCATCTTTCACATTATAATTCATGAAAGTGTTTTTTTCCCAAAAAATTGCGTTTGAAAGACCGCTGCGCAAATATCGTGTTACATAAAATATTGCAACAATGATCACCATTTTATTCTCTAGGGTCTCTGCTAAAAATATATATATATATATATATATATATATATATATATATATATATATATATATATATATATATATATATATATATATATATATATATATATATATATATATATATATATATATATATATATATATATATATATATATATATATTTTTTTTTTTTTTTTTTATATATTTATTTATATTAGGTTTGAGGGTTCTAAGTAATTTTCTAGCAAAAGAAATCTGGATTTTAACTTGTAAGGAACAAAATTTGAGAAATAGGCTTAGGCATGAAAGGGTTATAGAAGGACTGTTGTGATGAATGGTGTTGGGAGAAGGTCTCTAACGCAGCCCATACATTGATCATTTTTGATCACCCCCATCAAATCATTCTTTGCAGATATTACCTTTTGTACCACCACCCCCTCCCTTTTAGAATGTAAGCTCTACGAGCAGGGCCCTCCTGTACCTTTTGTATTGTACTGTAATTGTGTTGTCCCCCTTATACATTGTAAAGCGCTGAGTAAACTGTTGGCGCTATATAAATCTCGTATAATAATAATAATTTTTTAATCATTTTGATCATCTTTAAACAATTTGATTCCCCCATCAACACATTCAATATGGATTGGGGAAATCCTTTCCACTGTGGTATTGTGTCCCGACAGCAGAGAGCCTTCCCCACCATCAGAATACAATGATTAGTGTTGCCGGCTATAGCCAGCGGCACTGATCGTTTGAGCAAAAACCCAACAGGCTGGTTGTACACAAGTCCATCATTGATTAGCTTGTGTACAACCAACCTACACATACATGGATCAAAACACACCTGGTCCCTGACGATTTGGCTGAATTTCGATCCATGTATGGCCGGTTTAATTATCAATTCACCCAAAATAAAGTGCATCACTTGCTAGCATCCAATATGTTTTAAAGGCTCTAGCCCCGTTTCCAACTCCACCCCCCTGGGCATAGTCATAGTCACAGGTCTCAACGTCTCTTCAAAAATCAGATGGAAACTCCCTTAAAACACCCCCTTTGAGTGTGGAAAATCCCTGAAACCCCTGTTGGAAATCCCCGAAGATCTAATCATTCAGTTGGCCACACCAACAGAGGCTACTCATAAAAAGGGACAGTTACCTTTGGACCAGCCCATTAGAATTTATGTTTGATTACTAATAAAAATTAGTGGATGTACATATTGACTAAAATCACTATCCTTTGGAGAATCTGAATTTTGCAGAAGTCTTTTTTGCAAGTTCCCCTACCCTGGAAATTGGAAATAGATTGTTGGCTCACTAGATCTAATCCCCTCCATACACTCCAGAAAAAAAAAAAAAAAACGACCTGCAGCTATTTTACAAATTTTAAAAAATGGTTGAACCTACAGTATTCTGAATATTGAGCAGGTGCAATTATACCTTGAAGAATTTATTTAATGTCTTTCATATATGAAAATGCTAAACCTCACAAAATGACTAGGCATGTGCAATTCATTTAGTTCCGAATTCGTTTAACGAATTTCAACAAATTCGTTCATTCGGAAATATCCGAATTAACGGAAAACCGTTTTTTTCCAAATATTCGTACATTCGGACATTCATACATTCGGAAATCTGAAACAACAACAACTAATAATAACTTAACTATTACTAGTAACCATTAAATTATAGGTATTGTAATTTCCTTTCAAATTTGGCCGTTAGTGAACGTAACACATACAAATGTATCCAAAGTTATGAATGATCCAAAATAACGAATGCCGTATCCAAACGAATGAAAAACGTAATGAATTAATAATGATAAAAACATTTTATTATTATTATTAATTAGTTCCGTTCCATTTGTTTAGATGCAGCATTCGTTTTGGATAATTTGTAACTTCGGATAAATTCGTATTTGTTATGTTCACTGACAGTCAAATTTGAAAGGAAATTACAATACCTATCATTTAATAGTTCGTTACCATTTCAGATTTTCGAATTTTCGGGTTTTTGGATTTTCAAATTTCGAATTTACAAATGTACATTTGTACGAATTTACGAATTGCGATCATAACGAATGACCTGAAAAACTAAAAAAAAAAAAAAAAAAAAAAAAACTAATGAAACGAAAATGAATGAATTTTTTGGCTGTGCACATGTCTACAAATGACCACAAGGTCATAGGACACCACAAGGTAGACCCATGTTGGTATTGCTACAAGGTTGGCCCCTAGGTTAGTGGCCTTATATCCTGGTTCTAGGATGGAAGGTTTGAGAAACTAAGTTAAGAAATAGCAAAAAAAAAAAAAATTGGAAAAAATTATTTTGCAAAAAATGCAACTTTCCACTTTGAAGTAACGTTCACACGTGTTATGGGTTTGTTTAATGAATACAAACTTTCAGCCCACAGCATGTTAATAAAATTTGGACCCAAGTCTTCAAACTCTTAAGAATTCATTACTGGATTATTTGCATTTAAAGCAAGTAAGGCCTATACAAGGAATGCTGCTTGCCATTTGCAGGACCATCTGTCATGCTAGATGTTCAGATATTATCCAAGTACTTGTGTGCCACCATGAGAGAAGCAGAGGAAAGCAAATGGAATTCATTTGATCCATAGCTCGGAGTGGTGGATGCCAGGTGGGAAGGTTCTGTCCAGCCCTGTAACACCATATGGAATTGGGGGTGGGGGATGGACATTCACTTCAGTAACCAGATATAACTTGTATTCTTGTGCCACAGCACAACTGAGAAGTACTTTCCATGATAAACGTACCCACTAGGCATAAGCTGCCACACACGGAATCAGGGAGTCCCCAACAACATGCCTGAACAATGCCTTATATATAGGTATGGCATCAACCGGTCGCCTTTTGTTAAAGGTTATCTAAATTCAAGAACAAAAATGTAAAATATGAATAGTAGACCAAGTCTTCAAGAACACATCCCGAAATGAGACCATAGAAAACTCCCCTGCTACAGCAGAAAATATCCTCTTTTTTTTTACAATGAAAGAGCATTTTTTTTGTCCATGGCGTCCCATGAAGAACCTTGGTTTCCCATAGGATGGGTGCTCATTTTTCACTATTTTTGACACTATGGAGAGGATTTACTAAAACTGGAGAGTGACAATTTTGGTGCAGCTCTGCATAGAAACTAATACAGTAAAACCTTGGATTGCGAGCAGAATTCGTTCCGGAAGCATGCTTGTAATCCAAAGCACTCATATCAAAAGGGAATTTCCCCATAAGAAATAATGGAAACTCAGATGATTCGTTCCACAACTATTTATTCATAAGTCCTTCAGTCTATAGTCCATATAAAAAGATTTTAACAATGTGATAGGTTGTGTAACCATAAAATGTCCATCCACAAATGGAGGCCTCCGCCAGGGGATTAGAAGCAAAATCCAACAGCTACTAAGAGTATAAAAGAGAAGAGAGGTGCCTCTTAGGCTCGGTTCACACTAGGGGCGGCACGACCTGCAGGTCGCCTCACCGAGGCGACCTGCACACGACTGCCACAGCGACTTGCAAAACGACTTCTATATAGAAGTCTATGCAAGTCACCTCAAGTCGCCCCAAAAGAAGTACAGGAACCTTTTTCTAAGTCGGAGCGACTTGCGTCACTCCGATTAGAACGCTTCCATTGTACAGAACGGGAGGCGACTTGTCAGGCGACTAGGTCGCCTGACAAGTCGTCCCAGTGTGAACTGGCTAGAAGTGTAGCAATATGGTTACATTTAATGAAGGTACAACATTTAGCGACTCACATGGTTGACGATTAAAAGAGGCACATCTAAGTATGCAGACATCCGGGGTAAAGCGGTCCACATAGACTGTCCTCTGCCCTGCCGGCTCTCACTGCTGTCAGTCTGCAATCGTGACCGGGAAGACTACCCTGCAGTAGAGCGATTTTAAAGCGAGGCTTGAACCGCTCGTGGAGCGCAGAGTGGAAGGGATGACGTTGATGGCAGTGCGGAGGACGGTCTATGTGGACAGCTTTACCCCGGATGCCTGCATATTTAGATGTGCCTCTTAATCAACCATGTTACTTGCTAAATGTTGTACCTTCATTAAATGTAACCATATTTCTACACTTAGAGATGCCTCTCTTCTTTTTTATACTCAGTTGTGATATGACACTACTTATATATCAAGACATCGCTTGTATAGCAAGTCAAAGTTTATTTAAAACTTTTGCTTGTCTTGCAAAACGCTCTCAAACCAAGTTACTCTCAAACCAAGGTTTTACTGTAAGCTTCCCTAATTGAAAAAGCTGAAGATGGAAGCTGATTGGCCACCATGCAGAGCTGCAACAGATTTTGCACTCTCCAGCTTTAGAAAATCCCCCCCTACGTTTCATCTTAACATTAAGTACATTACATAGTAACATTCTTGTGTTAATTCCAACTTTAATGTTACTGCTTATTACCAGGGTGGATTTGATTTAAATCAAGTCGATTTAAAAATCACGATTTTAATCATGATTTAAATCACAAGTAAAAAAGCTTAAATTAAATCAACTCGATTTAAATCATAATTTTTAAAGAGCAACTGTCTTCTGTCCCTAAGCGGCTCCTCCTCTGACCCGCTGTTGACTCACCGACAGTCCTATTTAGTTTAATGGGATGGCTGGTGATGCGGCAGTGACATAAGGTGAGAGGGACATGGCGGCAGTGGGTAAGTGGATGCCCGCTGACCGGCGCTGCCATGATGGATCCGAAATGACAGGTGCTCTATAAATGTAAGGACTTATTCTTGCTGGTAGTTAGAATCTTTAATACTTGCTAACAAAATGAAGGTTTCCTATTTAGAATATTAAGCTGTCAGGTTAGTAAAACAGTGATATCAGAACCGATTCAATCATACAGTTTGTAGTGTACATAGATTTGCAAAACAATGGGATAAAGGAATATCCCTGAACTTTGTTTTATCTCATGGTTACTGTGACATTGTGTGAATGCATCAATGCAGTGCATGGTATCTCAGCTTGCAGAGCTTGGATTCATTGAATGAGTTTACCAAAAGCATTTTATTAAAATAAATTTGATAAAGATCAAAAAAAATCTGATTTAAATAAATAAAAATCATTTTTTTGATTTTTTTTAAAAAATCATCGATTTATATCCACCCCTTCTGCTTACGGTGTTTTTCTTTTCTAGAACATATATTTAAAATGTATTAACCTTCTGAAGATTCTAATTTCCGACTGCTATATTTATATACAAAATAGATGCAGCGCTAGTGATATTGCAATATTACAAAATTTACAGAGAGCTGGTAAGCAGGTTACTTACTCTTACTTTGGTGTACATGGTAGCTGGATGCACATTGTATGAAGGATTTTCATGGTTTCCTCTCCTACAGCTTATCATCTATTCTATACTAAGCACGGATGGTTGTTGTCATTTTTCACCTATGAACTGAAATTTCAAGACTCTGCTTTAGTCTTTTACTTTTAGCCCATTTTCACTTGTAAATTTTGCAATATCACTAGCACTGTATCTCTCTCTCTCTCTCTCTCTCTCTCTATTTGTTTGAGTTTGTATTAGACTTTGGGGTGCTAGCAGCTGTGTTCACATATACAAAAGTTTTTATTGATTGTTCTAGTGCAGCGCTAGCCTTTGGGCTGTCTTTTTATATTTATATATCGTCAAGTAGCACAATGTACTGTATTGGTGGGACATAAAAACATCAATCCAGGATGTATTCATTCACTGTAGGTGTAAAAGGTTAATTACCGGTATTTCTACTTCAGTTTATTTCAACAACTACTCAAAACATCTGCCCTCGCTTCTAATTTAGATCCCTACTTTCAAAGGGAAAAAGTTAGCGTTTTTAAACTAATATTTGAATTATTATTTAATACATAGCAAAGGATTCTCAAAGCACTATGGATACTATAAAAGATACAGCAGAAGCGGTCTGCCTTTTGGCTGGTTTTGTCCAACTGCAACCACAGGTACAGCTGTCAGGTAAGGGACAAGTCATTGGAATGAGATGCCATTCACATGCTTATGAGTACATAAAAATTCAGCTTGAGCTATTGAACTATTCAAACAAGCTCAACCTTTAGGCTCGTCACACGAAAGAGACTCTGATCCTTAAAGCAATTCTATGTGGACAGATTTAATATATGGCACTCTTGTTCCTGTCTAGGGCTACAGGGTGAGGGGAAGCAGGACCACAACACATTTACCATTTTGGATTTTTTTTTTGCCCAGCTCTGGATATATGTGCATGAAACCAGCAATAACTTACAGGGAGAGGTATCCACAGGAGCTGCTGGAAAGGGTAAAAACTGGCCATAGACAGCTTGAAGTTCAGCTTCTTTACCAGAGACCGGCTGAATTTCAATCCATGTGTAGCCATCCACTCAACAGAAGTCGATTGATTGATTTCTGTGGAACGGACATGTTGAAAACTTTTGTTGATCAGCCGCTCACTCACCTCATCAGTGTGGATGGAGGAATCGCCTTTTTTCCCCATTCAGCTATCTGGGTGAATGAATAAAACTACTCATCTATGGCCAGCTTTACAATATTCTCAGACATCAACAGCCCTTTCCTGTTTCTCAGCAGACCTTTGATTGGTGGACTGTACACTCCATCGCTAGTGCTGTATACAAAAATCAGAGAGCCCGCTGCTGTCAGCAAGGTAGTATATTGATTTTAATTGCCAAAAGCCAAAGTGTAGCTGTTTTCAGTGCAAGGTTTTGGCACTAAAATCAAATCTCCCCAGTGGGGCACAGATGGCAAAAAAAAAAAAAAGGAAAAAACACAACACCTCGTAGCATTTGTAATCATTCCCTATTCTAGAAAAAAAAAAAAAAAGGTTTTGGCTTTAGATATACCTATAAAAAAGGAGAATCCAGCAGAAGTGCCCAACATAAATCTAAACACAAGTTGGTTTCTTGGGCTATTGGAATAATTTGCATCATTGGATGTCCAAAAGGTGGCAGCACTGAGTGCTGAGCTGTACATTTCTAGCAATTGGACCTCATCTATAAGTAAATATTATATAAACCTATGAGAGAGTACATATAGTTTATGGTTTGAAAAACTTGGTAAGCAAAAAGTAAAATCAGATAAATATAAATGGTTACTCCTTTGGAAATCCCCAAGGGTTCCAGATCATGGATTTTATACCTATACTACTAAATGAAATTAGAATCTTCCTAATTTCAACTAAATAATTGTAGAAATAAAAAAAAAAAATAAATAAAAATAAAAAAAGAAGCGTTATGCAATAGATAAAGAAATGAAATGGTCCCCTGCCGAGCTAGAAAAGCCATAACTGTAAACTGCCGTATTCATTGTCGTCTAGGCGAGATAAACCACTTGCAAGCTTTCAATATTTATTTCGAGGATAAAAGAAAAAAAAACAGGACACACCCCTGTCATAACGCCAGCACCCCCAGAAAACCCAGCACTGCACAGACTCTTAGGAAGACCCTATACTCAGCACTGCACCCCCTCCCCCCCAGCACCACTAGAATACCCAGCACTGCATAGACCCCCAGCATGGCACACACTACCACCAAAATGCCCAGCACTGCACAGACCCTTAGGACCACCATATACCCAGCACTGCACACACCGCCAGGAGCACCAGAATACCCACCACTGAACACACCGCCACAATATCCCAGCACTGTACCTTCCCCCCCAGCACCACCAGAATACCCCAGCATGACCCACTCCCACCAGAATACACAGCCCCACAACCAACAAACCCAGCACTGCACAGACCCCCAGCACCACCAGCATACCCAGCACTGCACAGACCCCCAGCACCACCAGCATACCCAGCACTGCACAGACCCCCAGCACCACCAGCATACCCAGCCCTGCACAGACCCCCAGCACCACCAGCATACCCAGCCCTGCACAGACCCCCAGCACCACCAGCATACCCAGCCCTGCACAGACCCCCAGCACCACCAGCATACCCAGCACTGCACAGACCCCCAGCACCACTAGCATACCCAGCACTGCACAGAGCACCAGCATCACCAGCATACCCAGCACTGCACAGAGCACCAGCATCACCAGCATACCCAGCACTGCACAGACCCCCAGCACCACCAGCATACCCAGCACTGCACAGACCCCCAGCACCACCAGCATACCCAGCACTGCACAGACCCCCAGCACCACCAGCATACCCAGCACTGCACAGAGCACCAGCATCACCAGCATACCCAGCACTGCACAGAGCACCAGCATACCCAGCACTGCACAGAGCACCAGCATCACCAGCATACCCAGCACTGCACAGAGCACCAGCATACACAGCACTGCACAGACCCCCAGCATCACCAGAATACCCCAGCATGGCACACCCCCACTAGAATACCCATCACTGCCCACAGCCCCAGCACCATCAGAATACTGCAGCACTGCACAGCTGCCACGGCTATTTTAAAGCAAAATTATGTCAAATCTCCCAATTTTGAGATGAGAGAAAAGGGATACGTTGTTAGCACATAGGACATACCCCTGCCACAACCCCAGCTACATGGAGCATGACGAATCAATATGAAAAAGAAATAAAAATAAAATTCCTTTTTTTCACCACCGACACGTTTTAATGTAATTGAAGTATTTTATAAATGTTCTATCTCCAAAAAGTGCATAAATCACTCAAATATTGATTTTCTTAGAAATTAAAGTTGCCCTGATGTCCCTATTGGTCCCCACTCCCTGGAGCAATATCCAGCTCTGTGGAAGAGGTGCCCTGCGATAATTAAAGCGGAGTTCCACCCTAAAGTGGAACTTCCGCTCATCGGATTCCTCCCCCCCCCCCTCCGGTGCCTCAATTGGCACCTTTCCGGGGGGAGGGGGGTGCAGATACCTGTATGATCCAGGTATCTGCACCCACTTCCGGGAATAACTAGCCACAGCTAGCCGCAAATGCCCGCCCACCCCCATTGTGTTCTGGGAAATACACAGTTCCCACAACACAACGGGGACCAGTGTAGACACGCAGCGCGACTCGCTCATGCGCAGTAGGGAACCAGGCAGTGAAGCCGCAACGCTTCACTTCCTGATTCCCTGACCGAGGATGGCGGTGGGGGCAGCCGAGAGATGAGCGATCGATCGGCTGCCGACATCACTGGACCCTGGGACAGGTGAGTGTCCATTTATTAAAAGTCAGCAGCTGCAGTATTTGTAGCTGCTGGCTTTTAATATTTTGTTGTTTAAGTGGACCTCCTCTTTAAGCTGAGATTACAGCTGGCAAGTAAATAACAAAACAACATCTCCAAAGACTCTTAGGCAATCTAGTCCAAGTTGCTGACAATCACTGGTACCATCATACCCAGGAAAAAAGCACATGTGGTTGTGGAGTGGGTGGAGCTGGGTTGCAGTGAGTAGAAGTGGGCAGAGAGGCACAAAGCAGTGGAAGATTTCAATTAACGCCTCAATTGTTCAGTTGACATTGACATGGTTTATGGTCTTGGGCAAAACTACAGGGGGGACGTTAAGGGGACAGGTCACCTGGCTGCACCCAAAGCAGGCGCTGGCATCCAATCCCTGCACAGGAAATGGGGGAGTGAATGCTCACTTTGCCCCAAGGATAACTCAAACATATTGCTAAACTGTACAGTGCCTTGAAAAGTATTCATACCCCTTGAAATTTTCCACATTTTGTCATGTTACAACCAAAAAAACGTAAATTTTATGCGATAGACCAACACAAAGTGGCACATAATTGTGAAGTGGAAGGAAAATGATAAATGGGTTTCAACATTTTTTAGATTGGATTGAGAGCATCTGTAAACAGCAATTCTCAAGTCTTGCCACAGATTCTCAATTGGATTTAGATCAGGACTTTGACTGGGCCATTCTAACACATGCTGGGACTGGGACGTTTTGGGGGGCGTGGTCATCACCCGGTGACCACGCCCCCTAAAACATCACAGTCCCAGCATGCCCAGGGACTGTGACGGCATAAGGGGGCGGGTCTCCGCCTATATAAGTCACATCGGAGCTCTCAGAGAGCATTCCAGCCGGAGAGACCGTCGTGTCAACATGGGAAGAAGAGAAGAAGCCCAGAAGCCAGAAGTCCGGGCCTCCGCTGGCAAAAGAGCGGCATGAAGATAGCGGAGGAGCCGGCAGAAGAACTGGAACACCGGGAGAAGAGGCCAGAGGGAGCAGAGAAGAGGAACCAGAGGGACCCACAAAGTCGGAAGAAGACCCCCGAAGCCGGAAGAAGACCCCCCGGAGCTGTCTAATAAATTACTTCAAAAACCTGTGTAGTGTGTTTTATTATTGACACTTTTCCCCTAGGTAAATGGGTAGGGGTACCATGTACCCCATACTCATTCACCTAGGGTGGGGGGCCGGGATCTGGGTGCCCTCTTATTATAGGGGGCTCCCGGATTCCGATAAGCCCCCCGCCCGCAGACCCCGACAACCAATGGCCAGGGTTGTCGGGAAGAGGCCCTTGTCCTCATCAACATGGGGACAAGGTGCTTTGTGGTGGGGGGGCCCCACAGGGCACCCCCCCTCCCCCAAAGCACCCACCCCCCCATGTTGAGGGCATGCGGCCTGGTACGGTTCAGGAGGGGGGGGACCGCTCGCTCGTCCCCACCCCCTTTCCTGACTGGCCGGGCTGCGTGCTCGGATCGGGGTCTGGTATGGATTTTGGGGGGGACCCTACGCCGTTTTTTCGGCGTAGGGGGTTCCCCTTAAAATCCATGCCAGACCTAAGGGCCTGGTATTGGTATGCCCCACGACGGGGCTCGCAAGGTGTCAATCTCGCCGATAAAAGCGGCGAGATTGACTTCCTTTTCTAGTCCCATCGTACCCGAGTCACGTTCAAAATGCCCGTGTGTGGGCAAATCCGTTCATTCTGAAAGTCCGCCGTAACTCCGGCAAAAGTCTGTCAGAAAGACGGGCGGACCTAGCCTGCCGGAAAGTACGGTCGTATGTAGGCAAGTCCGTCCGTTCAGAAAGTCTGGCGGTAGTCCGGCGGAAAGAACGTCGGACCAAGTCTGCCGGAAAGTCCGTTCGTGTGTATGCGGCATAACAGGT
This sequence comes from Lithobates septentrionalis, assembly GCA_037952835.1. Classification (NCBI taxonomy): domain Eukaryota; kingdom Metazoa; phylum Chordata; class Amphibia; order Anura; family Ranidae; genus Lithobates; species Lithobates septentrionalis. The sequence goes on from JBBDGP010000292.1 coordinate 216,141, forward strand.
TTTCTTCTAAGATTGCCCAGTATTTGGCTCCAGCCATCTTCCCATCAACTTTGACCAGCTTCCCTGTCCCTGCTGATGAAAAGCATCCCCATAACATGATGCTGCCACCACCATGTTTCACGGTGGGGATGGGGATGGTGTGTTCAGGGTGATGTGCAGTGTTAGTTTTCCGCCACACATAGCGTTTTGCTTTCAGGCCAAAAAGTTAAATTTTTGTCTCATTTGACCAGAGCACCTTCTTCCACATGTTTGCTGCTGTGTCCCCCACATGGCTTCTCGCAAACTATAAACGGGACTTCATACGCCTTTCTTTCACAAATGTCTTTCTTTTTGCCACTCTTCCATAAAGGCCAGATTTGTGGAGCACACAACTAATAGTTGTCCTGTGGACAGATTCTCCCACCTGAGATGTGGATCTCTGCAGTTCCTCCAGAGTTACCATGGGCCTCTCGGCTGCTTTTCTGATTAATGCTTTCCTTGCCCGGCCTGTTAGTTCAGGTGGACGGCCATGTCTTGGTAGGTTTGCAGTTGTGCCACTCTTTCCATTTTCAAATAATGGATTCAACAGTGCTGTTTGAGATTTTCAAAGCTTGGGATGTTTTTTATATAACCCAACCCTGCTTTTAAACTTCTCCACAACTTTATCTGTGACCCGTCTGGCTGAATACAAAATGCACGCCACACTTTTCAGATATTTCTTTGTAAAAAAAATGATGAAAACCATTTATATCATTTTCCTTCCATTTCACAATTATGTGCCACTTTGTGTTGGTCTATCACATAAAATACATTTACGTTTTTGGTTGTAACATGAAAAAAAAAATGTGGAAAATTTCAAGGGGTATGAATACTTTTTCAAGGCACTGTATAAGGCAAGGACACGCGAAAGAAGTATATTGCCCCCCGTACACACGATAGGATTTTCCAACAACAAAATCCATGTTTTTTTTTCCCGACGGATGTTGGCTCAAACTTGTCTTGCATACACACGGTCACACAAATCTTCTCGGAAATTCTGAACGTCAAGAACGCGGTGACGTACAACACGTACGACGAGCCGAGAAAAATGAAGTTCAATAGCCAGTGCGGCTCTTCTGCTCGATTCCGAGCATGTGTGGAACTTTGTGCGTCGGAATTGTGTACGCACGGTCGGAATTTAGGACAACGGATTTTGTTGTCGGAAAATTTAAGATCCAGATCTCAAATTTTGTGTGACGGAAATTCCGATGGAAAATGTCCGATGGAGCCTACACACGGTCGGAATTTCCGACAACAAGCTCCCATCGAACATTTTAAGTCGGAAAATCCAACCGTGTGTACGGGGCATAAGACGTTACTTACATGCCTATTTTTTATTTTATTTATTAGAGGTACTTCTATAGCGCTGTCAATTTACACAGCGCTTTACACATTTTCTGTATATTGTACATTTTTTTTATTGTACATCCTCCTTGAGGGCAGTCCTTGCCCTCAAGGAGCTTACAATCTAAGGTTCCTAACACACACTCATACACATACTAGGGCCAATCAACCTACCAGCGTGTCTTTGGATAGTGGGAGGAGACCAGAGTACCCGGAGGAAACCCACACAGGCACAACATTTTTTGCCCTAAATGGGGCTTTAACACCAGGTTTTCAATATAGCAGATGCATCAATGTAATTTAGCTTTTGGTAGCCAATTCATATAATTTTTTGTTCGAGGTTTATAAATCAAAATAAAAAACAAGGGACAGCACTTCCAAAAGATGCATTTGCACCTACCACTAATAGACTGCGGCAGTGGTTTGGAAAGGTGAATTTAAGGTCTATCTAGACACCAGAGTCCTCAAGAGGTGTAAGACGTAATTTGGCTTGTCAGCAATCATGTTAAACCTTAACATCAATTTCAAATCTAGCTTGCCATTCAGAGCTTTTTTTCATAAGGTTTTAATTCATGTGAATGGTGGAGCCCCGCTTGTGTTCCTCCATCTCAACAGCTGGGCCTCATGTATATAAGGAGGTCAAATAAAAGCCAAGGCAGACTATTTCAAGGTCACCGTGCCTGCAGAATAATAGCACGAGCACCAACACAAAGCAAACAACAGCTCAACACCTGTTCTGGCTTCACTGGCCTGCTTCAGTGGCTACAACAAAAACTCTGCACTTTCCAAAGCTGTGCAGCACAAAGGAAGGCACTTTGCTACCGGTGCACAAGATTTGCTTTTCCGTACACAGAACAAATACGGTATGCATCACAATAAAACTGCCAGGTAAAAAAAAAAAAAGAAAAAAAAAAAGAAAAAAAAAAAAGGAGGAAACCCAGCAACAACAAGTGGGCAGATACAATTAATCAAATAACATTTTGCTTTAAAAAGTGTCACTAAACCCACATCATACAAAACTATCAATAAATGTTGTATTACATGCTGTTCATACTCACTCAGCAACTATGAGATTTGTTTTCTGTATTCTGCAAAAAACCTGGTTGAGCCTGCTGCTCCCTATCGCCACCTTCTGTTCATGTCCCCAATTCAGCTGGGGATTTTGCAGCTGTCGTGCCAACTCTGCACATGCTCAGTTTTCAGTGAATTTTTATGCTGAGCATTTCCTCCCTATCACATCTGAGAGCCACACATGTGGAAGTATACACAGTGGTAAAATGTAGGGTTTCACCAACACCACTTTTTTAAGACCGAGTACAAGTACCGATACTTCCCCCCCCCCCCCCCCCCCCCAGTACTCGCCCGATACCGATTACAGATACTTTTTTTTTAATGTCAAGTGACAGTTTTCAAAGCACTGGCGGCCACTGATTTGTGGCACTGATGGCTGGCACTTATGGGCACCGATAGGTGGCACCGATGGCTGGCACTTACTGATGGGCACTGATTTGCAGCACTGATAGGTGGCACTTATGGGCAATGATAGGTGGAACTGTTTGGTAGGCACTAGGCAGTGGCACTGAAAATAATGCAACACTAATTGCTGGCAGCCTGGCATGATGAAATAAAATGGACGATCCTGGTTGGGGAAAAATAAATAAATAAATAAATAAAATTGACGATATGTGATGACTGAGTATATAAGAGCTCATCTTGATGCACCCTGCACTTGGCCTCAGTAAGCCTAGTCAGAATGCAGCAGCGGACATCTTGTTACACCCAGCCCATATAGTTTGTGAACTATATGGGCTGGGTGTAACAAGATGTCCACTGCCACCTTGTGAATGCAGGCTACTGAGGCCGAGTTCAGGGTGTACCAAGATGGGCATTGCCGTGTACAGCCTCTGACGGAGACTTGGGCCGTCACTTCCGTTAACGATTCTGACGGCCCAGTCACCAATGCTGATGGATGCACACGGCTGCGACTGCGACCCACACCCCTGCCCCATAAGCTTACCTTCCTCCGCTGCAAGGACTATCACTGTGCTAGGAGCCCGCGCTCCGCCTTCTCCCACCCACTCCGCCAACTGACTTCCGGGATGCAAGGTATCGGGTGAAGCATCGGGAGCATTTGCCCAAGTACAAGTACTCGGGCAAATACTCGGTATCGGCACCGATAACGATACTAGTATCGGTGCAACCCTAGTAAAATGACAGGCCACACCCTCCTTTTTCCTCCATGCCCACTAACCAGCTAAGTGCACTGGGGGCGGGATATTACATGTGAATTCATGGTGACTTCACCTCCCACTTATTCCAAGACACAGGCTGGAGCAGTGTTTCTCAACTCCAGTCCTCAAGGCGCACCAACAGGTCATGTTTTCAGGATTTCCCTCAGATGAAACAGCTGCGGTAATTACTAAGGCAGTGAAACTGATCAAATCACCTGTGCAAAATAATGGTAAGCCTGAAAACATGACCTGTTGGGGCGCCTTGAGGACTGGAGTTGAGAAACACTGGGCTGGAGGAGCGCGATACCCAACACCATGTTATTTCCACAAAATAATAAAGATTTGATTTCAAATATATATTTGTATGACAATTTAAAACCATGTATTGATAATATTTATTTTTTACTCGGTATTCCAAATGCTGTTTTTTTTTTTTAAACATGTTACCAGCAACAGAGGACTAGAGGCTGCTCCTGCTTATGTTTCCCTGCAGACAGGCTGGGAAAGAGCTGGGTCATGTGACCACTGTAGATCAACTAGGAAAAAGGTATTTTTTTGTTAAAATTAAAATAATTAGTGCCATCATCCCCATTAAGGATGAGCTCAGGCGTGTTCGCAACGCCACGTGCCCACCAGGAAGCTGACACTCCGTAGCCCTAATCACAGGTAGGGAGACATGCCTGTGATTAGCGCTGTGGAGTGTCAGCTTCCTGGAGGGCACGTGGCGTTGCGAACAAGCCTGAGCTCATCCTTAATCCCCAGACATAAAATAGAAGGGACGATATAAAATAAACTGTGTGTATTTAAGATCACTTTAAAGTAGAATCCAATTCAAACAGAAAAATTCTTGAAGTTAAAGTAGCCACCTCGATCTGTAATAGCTTTTCTTTGCTGTCTTTCTTATCCCATCAAGACCACATGTTGCAATTCTTCTTTCTGTGTTTACTGCACTACTTCCTGACACATGCTTAGATTCTGTGTGCTGCCTACAGACAAATCTCATCTTTATCCATTGAGTGATACATCAGACTATGGAAGCTTTAATGTAATTATTGATAGGCTTAAAAAGGTGCTTTGCAGCCTAAGCAATGCATACCAATTTTGAGCTATCCCTTGCATACCTCTTCTCTTCAAGGTGCCCCCACAGTCTTCGTTACTCAATGATGCCCAGCATGTGGCAACCTGGAAGACTATGGACATACTGTGAGTGCAGGGTGTCATGGGCTTGCCCCCTATGGGGTGTCACCAGGGTACACTTCATTCACAGTGTACTGATGAGTCAGCTTCACTCTCTCCATCAGGAAGGACTACCCTTCTTGAAGAAGAAATAAAGAACTCCATGCATCTTGTGAATTCTGGGGGGGAAAAAAAAATGTGGGTTGGAGTTGGGTTAGTGCCAGCACAGGTGAGCTTTAAAGAACAATTCCAGGCATCAGTATGCTATTCATAGTTACTGTGGTCCAACTTGGACCAAGGTAACTATGTATTTACCACACCTAGATAAATGCCCCTGGAAGCTGGAAATCACTACTTACTAAACACAGGAGGTCAGCTGCTCGGCATGGGTGCAGTTCACAGAATGCTTTGTATTTTCTGAATAAATGCAAAGCGTTCTGATTGGATGAGCGGTGAGGTCACCCTCTCCATCTTGTCCAAGCAGAGAAGGCTTGGCAATCAGAGGATGCAAAGCATTCTGTGAACGGCACCCATGCTGAGCAGCTGACCTCCTGTGTTCACAATGTAGGAGTGCAGCCTCTCGGCGCAGGACCCAGAAGCAAGTGGAGATCACTAGAGTAGCAGTGCCTACGTCAGTGATTTCCAGCTTCCAGGTGCATCAGCCAGGTATGGTACAGTACATAAGTTATACTGGTCCAAGCTGGAGCAATGCAACTATGGATAACAATCAATGCCTGGAATTATTCTTTAAAACGTAAAATTTGCAGATTAGCCACTAGAGTGAGCAAAAGGTCTCCAATCAGCCCACCTGCCTCCTCAGCAACTGTTGGGACTAGAGCTCAGCTACATAAGGAGTATATAGTTTTTAAATTTTTATCCGACTCAGCCTTGCATTGTAGGGAAGAAGCAATAACGCTAGATTAGTGTACAGCATCGGTATACACATATAGTATTACTAATTATACATAATATACAAAGTCTTTTGTTAATTAGCAAATATTGATAACTTTATTGTACAGCAAGCTGATCTCCATCAAACATGTATTTCAAAATGCATTGATAAGATTATAGATTGCCTTTAAGTAAGCTTTTATGTCTTAAGTCTACATCAGCCTTGCACAGGATGAACTGCCAATATCCTGCGATACAACAGCTGGACTGTCCATGTGCAGGCCACATAACATTGCCTTATTCAAATGAGTCTGTCTGCCGCTCCTCCCTGGACAATAAATGAGGTTGGGTGGTACTGAAAGAATGGTAATGTATGCATGGGAAACCCAGGGACCGCTCACCCTCAGCATATCCCTGGCGCTTTGTGACAAGTTCACTGGGGTTAAACAATGCACAGCAGCTCGATGTGTTGACATAAAAAAAAGTTTTAAATAAAAAAATAAAAATAAAAAAAAAACCAGCACACACACAACTCACTATGCATAACATACTGCAACAGACATGGCATAAAATAATGTGCATAGAAAAATATAATCTACAGTTTACCATCAATATTTCATATATGTTAAATATTTAATTATAATGTATGAACAGAAAATCTATTTCTCTCAGCGTGACGTATATCATAGATACTACTGCCATTTCATGTAACTAAAAAGGGTGTGCTGTGATTGCCAAGAACTAATAAATGCCCTGAAATTCCATATTAGTAATAATACATTATAATATAGCAAAAAAATAAAGATAGGAAAAAAAAAATCTAAACCTAAAACTTTGTATGAGGTTTAAAATACTCCAATTAGGAAAAAAAAAAATCTTAAACAAATAAATAAAATAAACAAACATACGAGGGTTCTTCAAAAAGTTCCTGTACTTTTTTTTTTTCCTTCTTAATATATAAAAAAAAAAAAAAAAAAAAAAAAAAAAAGGGGAGCGGAAACTTTTCGAAGACCCCTCTAGTTTTAGCGGCACTTTACCGCTGTTATAGCGCTGTTAACCCCGCTAGCGGCCGAGGAAAGGGTTAAAACCACTCGCAAAGCCCCGCTGCTCTTTGCAGGAGCTTTGGCAGCACTGCCCATTGATTTCAATGGCAGGGGCGGTGGAACAGCAGTGTATATAGCGCTCCCGCCCGCCCCAAAGATGCTGCTTGCAGGAATTTTTTTTTATCGGTCCTGCAAGCGAACCGCCCCAGTGTGAAAGCACTTGGGCTTTCACACTGGGAAGGCTTAAGAGGCGCTTTTCAGGCGCTAAAACGCCCGAAAAGCGCCTTCGGTGTGAAAGGGGTCTTAGATTTACCTTCAGCTGTGTGGTGGAAGGGCCTGGCTAATTGCATACAAATTAAAAGTGCTTAGGGTTTGACCTCAGATTATATGGTTTTGGTAAATCTAAAAGGAAAATTGTATAATGCATGGCCAGCCTTAATGTTTTCCCAGGTTGGTCAAATGACATTCAAAAGCAACAAATCAATAATAAAAAAAAAAAAAAAATAAAATAAAAAAATAAAACACCGTGATGGCTCTGACAAATTGCTGCACTCCCTTTCTCCCCTTTTTCTTTTTGATTTTTTTTCTGAGTTTTTCTCCCTCCTTTCATGGTATATTTACTGCCAGAGGGCCAGAGGTACTATATTCTACTTTTTGTATTTGCTTGTGGTTTTTACCAAACCCTAAATGCCAGCACACTATGTAATGGAGTCAAGTTTATTCCTATTACATTGAGGCTGAAGGAGATATATGTTGGAGTTTTACTTTAATTCTGAATAGTTTATATGCTGTGTCTCAGCTTCATCTTGCTCACATGTGTACAATACTATGGGGGTTATTTACGAAAAGGCAAATCCACTTCGCACTACAAAGTGCACCTGAAATTGCACTGAAAGTGTACTTGGAAGTGCAGTCGCTGTAAATCTGTGGGGTAGATCTGAAATGAGGGGAAGCTCTGCTGATTTTACCATCCAATCATGTGCAAGCTAAAATGCTGTTTTTTTATTTTTCTTGCATGTCCCCCTCGGATCTACAGCGACTGCACTTCCAGTGCAATTTCAAGTGCACTTTGCACTTGTAGTGCAAAGTGGATTTGCCTTTCGTAAATAACCCCCTATGTGCTTGTGTTGTACCTTCTGAAAATCATATACACCGTGTTTGTACTCCTTTTCAATAATCTTTAATAAAAAAGTTAAACAATATATAAAAAAAATAAATAAAATAAGAAGAAATTTAAAAAAAAAAAAAAAAAAAAAAAAAAAAAAAAAAAAAAAAAAAGGAAGAACTTTAGGCCTCTTTCACATGAGGGATCCGTATGTCCGTTTTTCACCCTTCCGTTTTCGGATGAAAAACGGACATACATGTATCCCTATGGAGCGTCGGATGTCAGCGGTGACATGTCCGCTGACATCCGACCCGCTCTGATCCGAAAAGTGTTAGGGCTCTTTCACACGGGGCGGATCAGTCATGATCCGCCCCGTGAACATCCGCTTGCTCAGCGGGGATAGCTCCGCCGATCCCCGCTGAGCAGGAAGATGACAGGTGCATCGCTGCACACTGTGCAGCGACAGACCTGTCAGAGCGCCGCTCTCCCCTATGGGGGGATCGGATGATGACGGTCCGTAGTGTCCGTCGTCATCCGATCCGAAAACGGATGGAAAAGTAGGTTTTTCCTCCGTTACACTTTTCGGATCGGAGCGGGTCGGATGTCAGCGGACATGTCACCGCTGACATCCGACGCTCCATAGGGATGAATGTATGTCCGTTTTTCATCCGAAAACGGAAGGGTGAAAAACGGACATACGGATCCCTCGTGTGAAAGAGGCCTTACGGAGGAAAAACCTACTTTTCCATCCGTTTTCGGATCGGATCGGATGACGACGGACACTACGGACCGTCATCATCCGATCCCCCCCATAGGGGAGAGCGGCGCTCTGACAGGTCCGTCGCTGCACAGTGTGCAGCGATGCACCTGTCATCTTCCTGCTCAGCGGGGATCGGCGGAGCTATCCCCGCTGAGCAAGCGGATGTTCACGGGGCGGATCATGACTGATCTGCCCCGTGTGAAAGAGCCCTTAACCATTTAAAAAAAAAACAAAAAACAAACAAAAAAAAAAAAAACAACAATTCTCAATTCAAACTTTACAGGTGTATGATGTTTTAAAATATTCCAGTTAGGAAAAAACAAACAAACACACACACACACCACACAAAACAACAAACACATAATAAAAAAAAATAAAGTTTCAAAAAATGAACACATTCATATTTTTCCAGGTTGTTCAACGGACGTACAAGGACCTTCACACTTTTAAAAAAAAGTTCCATATGGGCAACAAATCAAAAAAGAAAAAAACAGGAGGAGACTTAAAAAAAAAAGTGAACGTTAACCATTTAATAAAACCAAAATCAGTTTGTCTTGAAAGTTTTTGTATTTTGGTTTCAGGAGATCATTTGAGGATAAAATAAGGCACGACGGGTGTTGCTTCCATCCCCGTTAAATAAAAGACAAGCCTTTCAGCTGGGGTAGGGGGGGTGGTGGTGGCGCTGAGAGAGGGGGGGTGGTGGGTTCTGCTCCCTTTTTCGAGCCCCCAAAAGTCTTTTCTTCCCAAGGCTTGATAAAAGCATCAGTGTTAAACCGGTGGCACGGTGCCAAGAGCGATGCCAAATCTCCCAGTTGCAAAACAAGCTGTTTTTACACACCAAAGTAACCACACAGCAGGCCTGCAGAGACACAAGACAGCTGACAGAGATGCCTGTCGCTGTCCCTCTATTGTACTCCCATCCATCCAAATAGCAACATCTGCTCTGCTACAATTTACTTTCTACACAACACTTAGCAAAACTGTGCCTGTGAAAGCAACATCATTAAGGAACTATCAACAAATAAATCGCAAAAAAGAAAAAAAAAAGTCCCGAACGACAATTGCAAAACTCGAGAGCAGTTTGTCTTGCATATGCTGAGCCTTGCTTGAGATGTATGTGACATTTGCCGAGCAATAATAACCCATACTGAGAACGCTTTCTTTTAAATAGCGACGGAGCTGGGCCACCATCAACTCGCTATTTGAAGACGCAACCATTAACCGTAAAAAATGACAATTGTGATGACACCGACATTTGTTGTAGGGGGGGGAAGCAGATGTTTTAGATGTGCTATGTTCATATTACGAGCTTCTATATTCAGCCGACTAAAAAGGACATTATTCACAGAGATGCTGAGATCTTGAGAAGGGATAGGAAGATTTTTTGGCTGATTTTGCTCATTGTGCTGGAAATCTCGTTAGTGTTATTGCAGCGTGGCCAAGACACTTAAAAGAGAACCTGTCATTTAGATGGCCGCCTTGACAGCTTGATGCCATAAAAATCGAAGATTTAAGTTTGTGTACTCAGCACAACAGAGTTAAAGATGGCCGATTGAGGAAAAAAAAAAAAAAAAAAATAGGTCGTTACTCATATGCATACAACCATACACACACTAAAATATTTTTATATACATTATGTAGATGGCTCAATATATCCAAGCAGCAGGTATGGTTGGGTGAAGGCATGGATTGCGAAGACACTCAAAAGGTAAGCAACACTTGGTTAAGGCCCCTTTCACCCCAGCGGACCGATAGGGTCTGTCTGTCCGTTTTTCAGGCAGACCTGATCAGACCACCCATTGTTCTCTATGAAGCAGCAGATGTCAGCAGACGTGTCCAATGACAGCCGCCAGCATCCGATCTGGACCACTAATAACAGATGGATGGGGGATCCATTCTCCATCCATCCAGCAGATCGGATCAGATGACAGTCAGATGGAAACAGACAGGCAGTCCGTTTACATCAGCAGGTCGTGTCCCTGTCCGCTCTGCATAGTGGAGCGAACGGGGTCAGCGGAGAGATCCCCCGCTGAGCGGGCGAATCATGATGGAGTCTGGCCCGTCTGAAAGAGGCATAAAGCTGCATTCACACCGCAGAGACATGTTTATCTCATGACAGCCTATGGACTTTAATAGCCTGCCTATCACATGACAAAAAGGAGCTCAAGTACCAAAATGTGCCCCCTATGCTCCATCATCCAAAATGGGGGCACTCTAATACAGGGAGGTGTGTTACTGGCCAGATCACCAGGTGAAAGCAGAGGAGGGAAAAGTTAAAACTAATATAGTCCAGCTAGAATCGATAGGCTTATATGTGGAACCCGCTCGCCCTATGCTCACCCTCCCAGGTTTATGGCCCCTGGGGCCTAAGTAGACCAATGCTCCCTTACCAGAAACTTGGGTGGTCTTTTTACCTGGTGGAAGAGGGAAAATTCCTGGAAGTCGCACATCTTTGCAAAACCCCATAAGGTGGTGTAGGACAGCCTCAGCCTGGGCCCCAAACCAGGCCCCGCCCCCTGAGGGTTTTTTTGTACACTTCTTTGTTACAGACCTAGGGATCTCTCCTCCTATTGGGGCGTCTTTATGTATACTCAGGCCAAATTATACTTGTTCTTTGTACTTTAATGTATAACCACTGTTTAGGCCCGATTCACACCTATGCAGGTTACAGTTTGCATACTGCAGGTGCATTTTGTGTTTTTTCAATACACATCTTTAAACCACTGAAGTCTATGGAACCAAAAACCAGAAAAAAAAACCCTGGCCCTTTCCATAAAATGCACAGATGTCAACTACACAAAAATGCATAGGTGTGAACCAGGCCTTCTACTCAATGTATACTTTTTTTTTTTTCGAAAATCAAACCTTTTGTGCACCTGCGGGGATCATCCCGGAATGAAAATTTTCAGCCAGAAATTCTCTTTTTGGGCAGAAGTGATTTTAGGGGTTGAACAGCCACTAAATCACTTCTGCGGGTGCCCCCCACCGCCTTTTCCAGGCTCTGTCATCCAATCGCGATGGTGCACTTGACAGAGGAACTGAAGTTGTTCCTCCTGCTCTGTGCCCCCAGAGACGACGAGGATTTTGCCACTCCGTTTACCTAGACGTTACCGGCCAAGGAAGCAGCCGATCAGACTGATTTATGTGTGATCGGCTGCATTGGAGCCCAGAGGAGAGATTTGGGGTCTGATAGACCCCCGATCTCTCCATAAAGCGAAACTGTCATGGCCCATGCTATCACAAGGGATGTTGTAGGGATGTCATCAATAAAGCCGATTAAAAAAAAAAAAATAATATATATATATATATATATACACACATACATACACATACATACACACACACACACACACACACACACACACACACACACACACACACACTGGCTTGCGAAAGTATTCAGCCCCCTTGAACTTTTCAACCTTTTGCCACATTTCAGGCTTCAAACATAAAGATATAAAATTTTAATTTTTTGTGAAGAATCACCAACAAGTGGGACACAATTGTGAAGTGGAACGAAATCTATTGGATATTTTAAACTTTTTTAGCAATTAAAAAACTGAAAAGTGGTGCGTGCAAAATTATTCGGCCCCTTTACTTTCAGTGCAGCAAACTCACTCCAGAAGTTCAGCGAGGATCTCTGAATGATCCAATGTTGTCCTAAATGACTGATGGTGATAAATAGAATCCACCTGTGTTTAATCAATTCTCTGTATAACTGCACCTGCTCTGTGATAGTCTCAGGGTTCTGTTGAAAGCGCAGAGAGCATCATGAAGACCAAGGAACACACCAGGCAGGTCCGTAATACTGTTGTGGAGAAGTTTAAAGCTGGATTTGGATACAAAAAGATTTCCCAAGCTTTAAACATCCCAAGGAGCACTGTGCAAGCGATCATTTTGAAATGGAAGGAGTATCAGACCACTGCAAACCTACCAAGACCTGGCTGTCCCTCTAAACTTTCAGCTCAGACAAGGAGAAGACTGATCAGAGATGCAGCCAAGAGGCCCATGATCACTCTGGATGAACTGCAGAGAACTACAGCTGAGGTGGGAGAGTCTGTCCATAGGACAACAATCAGTCGTACACTGCACAAATCTGGCCTTTATGGAAGAGTGGCAAGAAGAAAGCCACTTCTCAAAGATATCCATAAAAAGTCTCATCTAAAGTTTGCCACAAGCCACCTGGGAGACACACCAAACATGTGGAAGAAGGTGCTCTGGTCCGATGAAACCAAAATCAAACTTTTTGGCCACAATGCAAAATGATATGTTTGGCGTAAAGCAACACAGCTCATCACCCTCAACACACCATCCCCACTGTCAAACATGGTGGTGGCAGCATCATGGTTTGGGCCTGCTTTTCTTCAGCAGGGACAGGGAAGATGGTTAAAATTGAGGGGAAGATGGATGCAGCCAAATACAGGACCATTCTGGATGAAAACCTGTTGGAGTCTGCAAAAGACCTGAAACTGGGACGGAGATTTATCTTCCAACAAGACAATGATCCCAAACATACAGCAAAATCTACAAAGGAATGGTTCACAAATAAACGTATCCAGGTGTTAGAATGGCCAAGTCAAAGTCCAGACCTGAATCCAATCGAGAATCTGTGGAAAGAGCTGAAAACTGCTGTTCACAAACGCTCTCCATCCAACCTCACTGAGCTCGAGCTGTTTTGCAAGGAAGAATGGGCAAGAATTTCAGTCTCTCGATGTGCAAAACTGATAGAGACATACCCCAAGCGACTTGCAGCTGTAATCGCAGCAAAAGGTGGCTCTACAAAGTATTAACGCAAAGGGGGCCGAATAATTTTGCACGCCCCACTTTTCATTTTTTTATTATTAGTTAAAAAAGTTTCAAAAATCCAAAAGATTTCGTTCCACTTCACAATTGTGTCCCACTTGTTGGTGATTCTTCACAAAAAAATGAAAAAAAGAAAAAAAAAAGTAAATAGTGTAAAAATAAGTAGTAAATAAATAAAGCACCCCCTCCCCGTGCTTACACGTAAATGTGAACACATATGTACGCCCCACCTGCATATGTAAACGGTGATCGCACCACACATGTGAGGTATCACCCTGAACGTCACAGCGAGAGCAGTAATTTTAGCACCAGACATGTTGTAACTCTTGTAACAAGCTCCCGTGTAACTCTAAACTGGTAACCTGTAAAGGCTTTTAAATAGTTTGGAGCTATTCCACGGACGTATGCAATTTTAAAGCGCGACATGTTGGGTATCTCTTTACTCAGTGTAACATCTTTTATATTTTAACAAAAAAGTGGTATTATATAGTGTTTGTTTGCAAAATACAATTCATTAAAAGTATTTTTTCCCAAAAAAACTTAGTTTGAAAAACCACTGCGCAAATACCTTGCAACATAAAAAAATTGCAACACCCACCATTTTATTCTCAAGGACTTTATTATATATCTCTTTGGGGGTTCCAAGTAACTTTCTAGCTAGAAAATACAGGATTTTTACATGTAGGAGAGAAATGTCAGAATTGGCCTAAGTGGGAACTGGTTAAAAAGGTATACTCATAAAAGTTGGGCTACTGACACTTTTGAAAATTCAGAATAATCCAGATATGTAGCTGCACCATTATGCACCATTATGTTTAGAAAATACCCATCACTATCACTTTAGCAGGTGTGGGGGTGCAATCAGTTCTTAATGGCACCCCTACACATCGGCATCTACAGCACATTTTCGCACACACCATGCAGCTTGATGTGGGGAGATTTTTTTTTTTTTTTTTTTAAAAAGAAGAAGGTTGGGACTTCATTCCCTGCATTTCTCAAGGGTAGGGCAGCCTATTAAAATTAATGGGCTGCTCTACCCGCGACGTGCAAACGCGCATGCACAGATATGAATCAAGCCTCATATCGCAATCCGGTTCTAACATCAGAATACTTAAGGCCCCCTTCACCTCAAAATCCCCCCTTCCCATTGCTGTCTTCATTCCCCTCCATTGCTGTCCTAACCCCCCCCCCCCCATATACTGTCCTGAGTCACCCACCACAACTGTCCTGACCCCTCCATTACAATTTATAATGATCCCATTAACGTCCTCAGCACCCCTTCACATCGCGCCCCCCCATATTTCTGTCCTCCCCTAGACAGTGAGGACGACAGGAAGCACAGCATGTTTGGCCAGAGGGTGGGAGTTGATTGGCTGCAAGGACGTCCTGCATCCTAGCGACTGATCACCTGCTTGTTAACTCTGGCAGCCCGTCCTCCATCCAGAGCCGTCATGCCTCCCGCTGTCGGCTCTGTGAAAAGAAGAATGGCGGCGGCGGCAGGGACAGCTCTGGGCACAATGGCTCCTAAATGGTTGACTCAGTCCAGACATGGACCGCAGTCCGCCATTTAGTGATGCCTGACTAAGGCTGTGCTGTTATTCTCTTCTATTCTCTCCCTGTATGACTACAAATAAAAATAAAATCACTGAGTAGTAAAACTATACTATTAATACAATCAAAGATTGACAATACGTTCCATTGCAGGTCCCCAATGGTGACTGTCTCTTTAAAGCTAAACGCCAAACAAACTGCTAAATACACCACAAACTACATAAAAAGAATGGTTTTACATTTCTGTTCATCCAGTCCTGAGATTTACACACCTCTGCTCACAGCACAGCTCTGTGTAGCAAGGTAGGGGACCAAATCTTTGTTTTGAAGTTTCAATTTCACTTACAGGCACCCTCCTTCACCAGCATACATATTAGCTCATCCACATCATTCTGCACTCTCCTTCTATCAGCATGTTCTTTGCACTGCAGCACACCTGTCTGGCTCCATGTGCTGCTTCTCCCTCCCCTTCTCCGAGCTCTGCTGTACAGTGGATAGCAAAAGCCTGACACCATATCAAATTCAGGTGCCTTAACCGCTTTCATTTAATCACCGGAAATGATGTATTAATGATCACAGAGCTGCAATAATGTGTGCCTTTTACGCCTGCCTGAAATTTAGCTTTAAAGCGCACCCTGGGAAAGTTGCGGCACTGCAAAAATGAACTGCTCATTTAGTCTAAACGGAGAGTTTTTGTACTTTAACTTACCTGATCCTCTGCTCCCCCATGCTCTGGTGGTGGATTGTCCCTTGCCATCATTTCCAATGCAGGCCTATGGACCTTGCATTGGTTTTGATGACGTTGGGACCTTAGACTGCTAGAGAAGAAGCTTCAGGGACTAGTCTAGCAGCTCAAAAGGATAGGGCAAGTACAGTAGATCTTTCCTATCACCTCTAGACCTAAAATGAGCAACTAACCCTTACAGCGCAAGTGCAAAGGAATCATTTAAGGTGACTGTAAACAATCACCTTGTAGATCAAACCATTCAGTTTAAAATAGAAATTAAAAGCAAAAAATTTTTGTATAGATAAAACAATTTTATTTTTTTAATTTTTTTAAAAGTGATCACATTCCATCTGTTCTCAGCTGCATAAGAGCTGGGGGGGAGAAGCAGCAGCACACCGAGCTTTTCAGTGAATGGCTGTGCAGCGGGGGGCATGTCAGAACAAGTCTGATCATTGGAGGAGAGTACACAGAGTTCCCAGCATAGCTAGAGAACCAACCTCACTGTGCTCTCATGCTTAGTGTGGTCAGTCTTAAAAGGAAAGCAGAGGGACTGGCAGGAACACCAGGGATTTTCCATAAAAGGAAGCAACACAAAGAGAACAGAGAATATAAAATGTTGGGGTAACAAAACGCATTAAAAGAGGAGGTTTCCCCCCCCCAGCAAGAAAAAATTAAAGGTCAGCAGCTACACATACTGTAGCTACTGACTTTTAATATTAGGACGCTTACCTGTCCTGGAACCCAGCGATGTTCGTGTTGTCGCAGTCACCATTCGTAGTAAGCAAACTCTACTGCGCTGCGCTTTCTGAAAGGACCCGGCGGTGGGGGGTGAAGGAGGGGGCCGAACTTCAGAGTGATCTCACCGTGGCATGATCTCTCAGAAGTGGGGTCAAAAACAGATACCTGCTCCCCCCGGAAAGGTGCCGAATGTTGCACTGGAGGGGGGGTGGAGGCCGATAAGTGGAGTTTCCACTTTTGAGTGGAATTTCACTTTAATTTTCCTAGAGCCGGCTTTAAGAAAAAAAAAAAAATCTGGTTACAGAACAGTCACAAGTACAGCATCACTAATACAGATACTGTTGCGGAGTACATGACCTGAATTGAAGAGAAAACGATTCTTTATAAGTCAATTCTCTATCCGCAGACGTTTGCATGAACTTATTTAAGATTCAAGCTTTTTGGATTTCCCCTACTGAGTACAATAGCTACCTCTGAGCTGCAAAAGGCTTTGTTTACATCAAGCAGCATCCTGTAAAGGGTCCTGTGGTCCCACGTGTCATTTCATTATTCCTTTTGGTTTATGAATCTTCATATGACTGCTTAAATAAAAATAGGTAGCAAGCACGCTTAAAGTGTATGTAAAGCCAATTTTTAGGTTTTGGATAAAATAGGGAACAGTTAAAATAAATAGCTAGAAGACAGAAAGAAAAGGAATTTTGCTAAAGCCCAAATTTACCAAGAAGGAAACAGGCATTAGAGAAGGAAGACTATTACTGAACTAGAAGACAGAAGCACGAGGAGCATGTCTCAGTGAAGGCCATGTCCCTTTTTTTTTTTTAAAAGGTCAACTAAGGCTTTAAAAAATAAAATAAAAAGATAAAAAATAAAAAAAAAAACACTATTCCCTAGCAATTTTAATTTTAAAGTTCCACTTCAAGAGTAATAAAATTAATTTACATTGTAAGTTTGAAGCCTAAGTGTAGCCAAAATAAGAAACCCAAAAATCAGCACAAGGGATAAAGCTTCTTTTATAAAGTGAAATGGGCTGCGCACACCTATGCTTCCACCTCTGATGCCCCAGCTCTGCCACCATAAGATTCCAGTGCGGTCGGGGGTTAAAAGATCTGAGGAGCAGTCACAGACTCTCATCAAGATTGCCCAACTATATGCCCGCCCTTTCCACCCCCCCTCTTCCACTCATAGAAGCTGTACTACAGCTTCTATGGACGGAAAGTGCCCCAATGGATCAGTCCCTTCCAGACCTCAGAACAGCCCCCTCCACAACCGCTTCTGACCTCAGACCCTCCTTGCTACTTTGTGTCATGTGATGTCAGAGGTCTGATACTGGATTCAGGAGTTGGGGCGAGTGTTCCAGCACCTGGTGCCACCATGGGATTTGGGTCATATCCCAAGACAGTCCCATGGAAAGCAGAATGACTGGGGGGTATGCTAGTAGACAATAGCCCACATAAAATTATGCACGTGTCAAGATTATAAAAGACTTTCTGGAAATCAAAGGAAAAAAAAAATGTGTTTCTTCAACATCTGGTCGTTTTGGGCATACTTTCAGAAATTCAAACAAATCATGGAGATTTAAAAGAATAGATATTATATTTTCACATGAAAGTCATATGTATAGAGCATTAGATTGCATTTGCTCTAGCCTGACTAATTGGCCTACTCCATAAAAGTCATGGTTTCCATACAATACACTTACCATTTACATAAGTACCTGAAATAAATAATTTACAGTACAAAAAAAGCAAAAAAAAAAAAAAACATCAGTAATCAAAAGAATCTTTATGGCAAGGCCTAAAAGTCCAATGCACCAAAATATCAGACATGCCCCAAACATTTTTTTGTCACAATGCACTGTGGTCCATGCTTTGCAACGAATGTGCATTGCCCTCGAGTGTTGGGATGCTATTCAAAACGAATAATGAATAATGGCACCACATCAACAAATCACAAAAAAAGTAGTTGTGTTATACTAAAGTGAAACTTCAAAACAACTTGTTTCTCAGTTTTTAATACAGCGGGGAATACAGACTAGAACCTACGTCAGGTTCTTAAAGCGGAGTTCCACCCTAAAGTGGAACTTCCGCTCATCGGATTCCTCCCCCCCCTCCAGTGTCACAATTGGCACCTTTCAGGGGGGTGCAGATACCTGTATAATCCAGGTATCTGCACCCACTTCTGGGTATAGCTAGCCGCAGCTAGCCGCAGCTAGCCGCAAGTCCCACGCCCACCCCCGTTGTGTTGTGGGAAATACACAGTTCCCACAACACAACAGGGACCAGTGTAGACGAGCAGCGTGACTCGCGCATGCGCAGTAGGGAACCGGGCAGTGAAGCCGCATCGCTTCACTTCCTGATTCCCTCAGTGAGAATGGCGGCGGCAGCACCCGAGGATCGAGGGACGGTTCGGTCTTGGGTGCCGACATCACTGGACCCCGGGACAGGTAAGTGTCCTTATTTTAAAAGTCAGCAGCTGCAGTATTTGCAGCTGTTGACATCTAAAAAAAAATTCACGAAACTCCGCTTTAAGGCAGTTTCTGTCCTCAATGGGGAGATTTAGGTCCATTTCTTCTGGTGACACGAGGAGAAAGAAAAAAAATCTCCCTTTTTGTTTTTCTCCCCCGCCCCTTCTTTCTTCTCCCCCTTAAACATATTAAAATCTTGGGGTGCACAGAATTCAGCTGAACCCCTTTACATCAGTCTTCCTCTCTATGTTCTTTTCCTTTCAATTCAAAGGTTGCCCCATACAACCTTGTTCCACCTTTGGTAGCTCCTTGTGAGAGCGGGGGGGGGGTTCTCCTGTGTTGTGTAGGGATATAAGCTGTTTGCCTAGATTTGCCTTATTTCTACCATCTGTTGAATTATTCTGTATATACAGTTGCACATTACAATGGGTGTTTAATGTACTCCTTTTATACATACAGTGCCTTGAAAAAAAAAAAAGTATTCATACCCCTTGAAATTTTCCACACGTTACAACCAAATGTATTTTATTGGGATTTTATGTGATAGACCAACACAAAGTGGCACATAATTGTGAAGTAGAAGGAAAATGATAAATGGTTTTCAAAATGTTGTACAAATCCATATCTGAAAAGTGTGGGGTACATTTGTATTGAGCCCCCCTGACTCCATACTTTGTAGAATCGCCTTTCACTGCAATGACAGCTGGAAGTCTTTTTGGGGATGCCTCTACCAGCTTTGCAAATCTAGAGAGTGACATTTTTGCCCATTCTTTGAAAAAAAAAGCTCAAGCTCTGTCAGATTGGATGGCGAGTGCCTAAACAGCAATTTTCAAGTCTTGCCAGAGATTTTAAATTAGATTTAGGTCTGGACTGTGACATTCTAATACCTGAATATGCTTTGATCTAAACCATTCCATTGTAGCTCTGGCTGTATGTTTAGGGTCATTGTCCTGCTGGAAGGTGAACCCCCGCCCCAGTCTCAAGTCTTTTGCAGACTCTAACAGGTTTTCTTCTAAGATTGCCATGTATTTAGTTCCATCCAGCTTACCTGTCCCTGCTGAATAAAAGCATCCCCACAACATGATGCTGCCCCCACCATGTTTCACAGTGGGGTGTTCATGGAGATGTGCAGTATGCGTTTTCCGCCACACATAGCGTTTTTGCTTTTTTTTTTTCCAGAAACCCACTGAAAACTAAGCATGTACAGAGCTGCCAACATTGCCCTGCAAAATCCCTAGCTGAATTGGGGACATGGACAGAAGGGGGGAGATAGAGAACAGCAAGATCAACCAGGTTTTTTGCAGAATACAGAAAACAAATCTCAGTGACTGAGTGAGTATGAACAGCATGTAATACACCATTTACTTTTACATTTACACCATTGATTATGTGGGTTTAGTGACACTTTAACTTGTCTCTTTTCTATCAAGAACGAAAAAAAAAAATCCTAGTTCTGGCTTTGCAAACACTTTAAAAATTGGCAAGTGTGGGTTTTTTTTTTTTTGCCTACTTTGAGAAAGTGGAAAAATAGTGCTGGACCTGTAAGGCTATCTTAACAAAATTGCCATCTCAAAAGTGTTGATGTAGGTTATCTGGTTCTTGGGCAGGCGGCTTTTACACCCCAGAGGATCTCCATGGTCTCCTTGGCTAAAAAGATATAGAAATTGAAGCTCCACACCACTGCCAAGAGGTCCAGATGTGACTTTATTCCAATAAAAGTCAGGAACGCTATTGAAATAAAGTTGTATATGGACCTCTTAGCGGTGGTGTGGAGCTTCAAATCCCTTTTTGTTTTTTACATTACATGTTTACATTACATGTTTTTTTGCCCTCTGTGTTCTATTGGGATGATTTTCCTGCATTTTTTGTCCTTTAGACCAGGGGTCCCCAACCGGTTGATGACCGGGCCGCACTTTAGGAGGTGAGCGGAAACCGCGATCCACGCTCACCTCCTGCTATGCGACCATGCCCATGTGTCCTCTCCTGGCTCCTCTGCCTGCCTGGCAGATGAAGTCATCCTATCAGCAGGGCAGGGGGCGGGGGGTGCTGCATATTGTCGTGTGGGTGGAAGAACAGGGAGAGGACACATGGACTGATCAGAGGCTCTGCCCTGCCAAAGATAGGAATCCTGTGGAAAGGGAGTGTGGGAGCATGGGCAGACTTCAGGGGCACGGTGATGGAGGAGGCATTGATTGCTAGGAGGCACTGTGATAATCATTACAGTGCCCCTTTACAGTGCAGTCCCCTTTATATCACAGCCCCCTTTGAAAAAAAGCAGTCCCTTTTACATTGCAGTCCCTGATACATTAACATAAAGGAGCACTGTACTGTAAAGGGGGCTGTGATATGAAGGAAGGGAATTGAGTACACTGATATAAAGAGGGGACTCTGATGTAAAGGGGGGGGGGGGTCGTGGTGTGAGGCGGGCTGAGGACAGACTCCGTGAGTATCCCTTCCTCTAACGCATCCACCAAGCCACAACCCCCAGTCCCTGGGAAAATTGGCTGCCAAGAAACTGGTTCTTAATTTCACAAAGGTTGGGGACCGCTGCTTTAGACACAACAGCAGAAACCAAAGTGAGGGAAATCCCCTCTTATCACCAGAATCCTGTAGCAAAAGAAATACAGAGGCTGCAATTGGTGACCTCCTAAAAATACTAGCTTCATGTGTCATGCTGATTCATCAGCTTCAGTGCCGATTTGTTGAGATCCTGTCCTGTAACAAGTAGACATGAAACCTCAGAGCTCCAAATTTGAATGCTTGTTATGAGTCAGTCACATAGAAAAGTACTGATGATGCTGGATCAATATGACAGCCAGGAAATTTGCATTTCCAAGAGGAAAAGTGAACTGTGTCTGAACTTCCCTACTTCATTTTTTCTTTAATGAGATCTCAAAATTTCATCCTTTCAACTCTTTATGTTGGTTTTCCTCCTCTTTGAATAAATCTAAAGATACTGTAGATGCTGCAAGGAATAAAAATTCCCTCCTGACAATGTTTCACCATCACCCACAGAGCCATGCCAAGGCTTGCTTCCTGCGGGGACTGGAGAGAAGAGAACATTGGCTGCTGTAACTAAATTACCAAAAGGAAGTGGTGCTGATAGAACAGCAGTTCCAGATTAAATCAGTCCATCGGGATCACAGATATGATGCTCAAACCGCAGCGTACGGCTTTATTCCATACGAGTTCAACCTGGGACTGCCAAGCTGACAGCAAGCATCCAAGGGGAGCCAATGTTAATAGTAAAGCCATTTTTATAGTAATAGTATCCTTCAAATTATGATCAAAGTTTTATGACCCCAACCCAAAAAAAATATAAAAAAATTGTACATAATATACGGTATTATATATATATATTTTATACACAAAAAAAAATTGTTTATATATACACACACACACACACACCCCATCTCACAAAAGTGAGTACACCCCTCACATTTTTTGTAAATATTTTATTATATCTTTTCATGCGACAACACTGAAGAAATGATACTTTGCTACAATGTAGTAGTAGTAGTGAGTGTACAGCTTGTATAACAGTGTAAATTTGCTGTCCCCTCAAAATAATTCAACACACAGCCATTAATGTCTAAACTGCTGGCAACAAAAGTGAGTACACCCCTAAGTGAAGATATCCAAATTGGGCCCAATTAGCCATTTTCCCTGCCCGGTGTCATGTGACTCGTTAGTGTTACAAGGTCTCAGGTGTGAATGGGGAGAAGGTGTGTTAAATTTGGTGTTATCGCTCTCACTTTCTCATACTGGTCACTGGAAGTTAAACATGGCACCTCATGGCAAAGAATTCTGGGGATCCGAAAAAAAGAATTGTTGCTCTACATAAAGATGTCCTAGGCTATAAGAATATTGCCAAGACCCTGAAACTGAGCTGCAGCACGGTGGCCAAGACCATACATCGGTTTATCAGGACAGGTTCTCTCAATGGTCGACCAAAGGAATTGAGTGCACGTGCTCAGCATCATATCCAGAGATTGTCTTTGGGAAATAGACGTATGAGTGCTCCCAGCATTGCTGCAGAGGTTGAAGGGGTGGGGGGTCAGCCTGTCAGTGCTCAGACCATACGCCACACACTGCATAAAATTGGTCTGCATGGCTGTCCCAGAAAGAAGCCTCTTCTAAAGATGATGCACAAGAAAGCCTGCAAACAGTTTGCTGAAGGCAAGCAGACTAAGGACATGAATTACTGGAACCATGTCCTGTGGTCTGATGAAACCAAGATAAACGTATTTGGTTCAGATGGTGTCAAGGGTGTGTGACGGCAACCAGGTGAGGAGTACAAAGACAAGTGTGTTTTGCCTACAGTCAAGCATGGTGGTGGGAGCGTCATGGTCTGGGGCTGCATGAGTGCTGCCGGCACTGGGGAGCTACAGTTCATTGAGGGAACCAAGAATGCCAACATGTACTGTGACATACTGAAGCAGAGCATGATCCCCTCCCTTCGGAGACTGGGCCACAGGGCAGTATTCAAACATGATAACGACCCCAAACACACCTCCAAGATGACCACTGCCTTGCTAAAGAAGCTGAGGGTAAAGGTGATGGACTGGCTAAGCATGTCTTCAGACCTAAACCCTATTGAGCATCTGTGGGGCATCCTCAGATGGAAGGTGAAGGAGCGAAAGGTCTCTAAAACCCACCAGCTCCGTGATGTCGTCATGGAGGAGTGGAAGAGAACTCCAGTGGCAACCTGTGAAGCTCTAGTGAACTCCATGCCCAAGAGGGTTAAGGCAGTGCTGGAAAATAATGGTGAAAATTTAAAGTGAAAGTAAAAGAAAATGCCAAATTTTAGGTTGTTCCCAGAAAAGTAACAGAGGAAATATTCCAATGGGGACACTAGTTCTGATGACCTGAGGGTCCCCAAGAGATTGTCTTAATTTTCAGGGATTTCCCCCTCACTGCCGGTTTTGGCTATGGGACAGGAAGTGAAGGTAAATCTCCCTTAGACGCTTGTAAAAGGGTCTAAAGCTTTTAGGAGCTTTTGCAGCCATCAAGCTCTTGGGTGTTAATTCATTTCATTGACCAAAATAATTTATTCTGGCCTTGAAATCAATTAACGCTCAACTACCAGCTTTTAGGCACGTTTAGCAGCTTTTAGTAGCGCCAAGCATCTTTCAGAGGGGTGCAGCACTCTTGAAACTGCTAAGATATTCGGGCATGATCACAGAACCAAACGTTTTGTTGCAAATAGTCAACAGGGTTGCAAGAAATGTGTTGAGAAACAAAGTCGCAAATTAACTGCCAAAGATTTGAGAAGAATAAAACGTGAAGCTACCAGGAACCAATCATCCTCCAGTGCTGCCATGATCCATAACTGCAGCCTACCTAGAGTGCCCAGAAGCACAAGGTGTTCAGTAGTAACAGTGCGAAAATGGGAGTTTTAAAAAGGTGCCAAACTAATCAATTGAAACAAAATCAAAATGTACACGATTTTTTTAACTAAGCATTAAAAAGAATGTTAAAATCAACATATGCAAAATTCATACGATCATAGTACATGGCATTTTCAGTTCTACATGTTTCGCCATCAGCATGGCTTCCTCAGGAGCTTATTATAAACCTTGTGTAAAATATCAACATAAAAATAGAGAAAAAAGCATTAAAGTATATTTAAAACAACATAAGATACACAATTTATAAGGACCATAAAAGGTCTATTAAAGATATTATATGGTGGTGATCAGCGATTTTTAGTGGGACTGCAATATTGTGGCAGACAGAATCAGACACTTTTTGAGACCAATGACAATATTACAGTGATCAGAGCTAAAAATATGCACTGATCAATGTATAAATGACACTGGCAGGGAAGGGGTTAACACTAGGGGGCAATCAAAGGGTTAAGTGTGTCCTAGGGAGGTGCTTTCTAACTGTGGGGGGGGGACAGATGCTCTCTCTGTACTCCCATCAGAATGAGGATCTGCTTTGTTTACATAGGCAGATCCCCATTCTGCCTCTCTGAGGAGCGATTGCAGACATCGCAGCCGCCGGTCCCGCACATTGGCTCACCCATTATGCAGCGGACATGCGCAGTGTCTCGTGCACGAAGCGACGTATGGGTACGTCATTTTGCACAATAGGGCCGCCCTGCCGCAATATATAAGTGGTGGGTGGTCCTTAAGTGGTTAAAGATGAAAGAATAATGACGTGATCCTCTTCCTCACCTGACCTAAACCCTATTAAGAACTTGTGGGCCCTTCTTATACGGGAGATTTATGGTGAAAGAAAACAGAATACCTCTCTGAACAAGTGTATGGGAGGCTGTGGTTGCTGCTGCACAAAAAGTTGATAGTCAACAGATCAAGAAACTGACAGACTCCATGAATGTAAGGCTTACAACCGTTTTCGAAAAGAAGCATGGCTAGTGATTTTTTTTTTTTTTTTTTATATGTCAGAAAAGTTTATGTTGTTTATTATTTTCACTTTACCAGATGAAAATAAACAAGCGAGATGAGAACATTTTTGTTTTTCATTTAGTTGCATAATAATTCTGCACGCTTTCACACCTGCGCGTAGCATTTTTCAGGTGTTTTTTCGCGCGTTTCCATGCAGCGTTTGAGCTTTGGCTTTTTTTTATTAGCCAATAGGAAAAATGATCATCTGTTTCATCATTTGTTGCTATGTTTTTAGTTTTTTTCTCATCCGCTCCTTGGGTGAATATTCTTCTTCCGGTTCATCATTGTTCTTCCTGTTCCTGGCTGTATTGTGTGGTGTATCTGGTCATACAAAGATGACCGATGATGGGATGGTGTGTTTTGTGGCAGCAGCCACTGTTACGTCATACGTTTCTGCATGAAAGGGAGATAAAGAAGAAGGAGGACACGCAGATAATGGATCCACCCCATAATTGCCGATCGAGGAGAGAGGCCAATTTTGGGTCATGTACAGTGACCTACGTGATCATGAAGAACATTTTTTGGACTACACTAGGATTCCCATAAAAAAGGTTAGTCAAACTTCTTGGATTATTGATGTTTGACATCGTTCTTTTCTTATCAGTAGTCGGTTGCAACGAATGGACCCATATTTCCGTAACAGTATACCCCCTGTGGAATGACTAATCATCACACTGAGGTAATTTTTTCTTTTTTTGTAATTTTTTGAAGACTGATATATGAAGAACCCAATATTTAAATGTATATGCATAAAATAAACACCAAAACACACATTTTTAAAGTAATACAAAAAAAACTTTACTTTTTTTCAAATATTAAATATTCTTGAAATCTAAAATGTATTTCTTCTTCACATATACATCTAGATAACAAATAGATAACAAATAAGACAAAAACAACAAGCTCCAACAAGCTCGACAATAAAAAAATAAAAAAAAGGAAATGGAGCATGGCCATATTGTGATCAGGTGGAGGTAGAGGGATTCTGATGAACATTCTGCCAATTAGAAGGTGGTGGTGTTAGCAAAGGAAGGTGGGTGGCAGAATGTGGTGATGGCAACTGAGGAAGGTTTAAAGAATGTGGTGTTGGCAGAGGGGGCGGGCGGAGACTTGCATAGGGACCATAAGGTGGTAGAGGTTCTAAGGACCTACAGCAGGGAGGCCAGTATTTGATACACTGCCGGTTTTGCAGGTTTTCCTACTTACAAAGCATGTAGAGGTCTGTAATTTTTATCATAGGTACTCTTCAACTGTGAGAGATGGAATCTAAAACAAAAATCCAGAAAATCACATTGTATGATTTTTAAATAATTAATTTGCATTTTATTGCATGACAAGTATTTGATACATCAGAAAAGCAGAACTTAATATTTGATACAGAAACCTTTGCTTGCAATTACAGAGATCATACGTTTCCTGTAGTTCTTGACCAGGTTTTCACATTCAGCAGGGATTTTGGCCCACTCCTCCATACAGACCTTCAGGTTTGGTTTTGAGGCTGTCGCTGGGCAATACGGACTTTCAGCTCCCTCCAAAGATTTTCTATTGGGTTCAGGTCTGGAGACTGGCTAGGCCACTCCAGGACCTTGAGATGCTTCTTAGGGAGCCACTCCTTAGTTGCCCTGGCTGTGCGTTTCAGGTCGTTGTCATGCTGGAAGACCCAGCCACGACCCATTTTCAATGCCCTTACTAAGGGAAGTAGGTTGTTGGCCATGATCTTGCGATACATGGCCCCATCCATCCTCCCCTCAATACGGTGCAGTCGTCCTGTCCCCTTTGCAGAGAAGCAGCCCCAAAGAATGATGTTTCCACCTCCATGCTTCATTGTTGGGATGGTGTTCTTGGGGTTGTACTCATCCTCCTTCTTCCGCCAAAAACGGCAAGTGGAGTTTAGACCAAAAAGCTCTATTTTTGTCTCATCAGACCACATGACCATCTCCCATTCCTCCTCTGGATCATGCAGATGGTCATTGGCAAACTTCAGACGGGCCTGGATATGCCCTGGCTTGGACCTTGCGTGTGCTGCAGGATTTTAATCCATGACGGCGTAGTGCGTTACTAATGGTTTTCTTTGAGACTGTGGTCCCAGCTCTCTTCAGGTCATTGACCAGGTCCTGCCATGTAGTTCTGGGCTTATCCCTCACCTTCCTCATGATCATTGATGCCCCACGAGGTGAGATCTTGCATGGAGCGCCAGACCGAGGGAGATTGATCGTCATCTTGAACTTCTTCCATTTTATAATAATTGAGCCAACAGTTGTTGCCTTCTCACCAAGCTGCTTGCCTATTGTCCTGTAGCCCATCCCAGCCTTGTGCAGGTCTACAATTTTATCCCTGATGTCCTTACACAGCTCTCTGGTTTTGGCCATTGTGGAGAGGTTGGAGTCTGTGTGATTGAGTGCACTCACTTGTGATATATGGTGAAACATCTGTCTCTGTCTTCTATGGGAGACCTGTTCTCTGTTTTTTATATTTTTTTATATTTTATTTTTGGTGGATCAATCACTTTTTTATGGTTATTTCTAGTATGATATACAACTCATATTTAGTTTTAGCGCTGCACTTATTTTGTTTTCTGATGTTTTGGAGTTTAGTATTAGACTTTTAGTGCTGGCGGCTTTTACAATTCACTTATCAATATACACTTTTCTAGCGCAGCGTTAACCCTTTCCTTGGGTTTTTTATTTTATCTGTGTGATTGAGTGTATGGACAGGTGTCTTTTATACAGGTAACGAGTTCAAAACAGGTGCAGTTAATAAAAGGTAATGAGTGGAGAACAGGAGGGCTTCTTAAAGAAAAAAGTAACAGGTCTGTGAGAGCCGGAATTCTTAATGGTTGGTAGGTGATCAAAAACTTATGTCATGCAATACAATGCAAAATTAATTATTTAAAAATCATACAATGATTTTCTGGATTTTTGTTTTAGATTCCAGCTTCAGGCTTCAAGCTAAAAAACACTCAGGTGTGAATGGGGCCCAAGGCCTCATGTACACTGCTGCTGCTAAACAGACATTTAGAAGCAGTTGGACATTTTTTTCAACTGCTCCTGAACTCTCTTCTATCTTATCAGTACATGTACACAGGGTCGTTTACAGTCGTTTCTAGGCAGTTGAGTTTAGAGGGTTTTTTTGGAAGGCAAAAAAAATGGGTTCAAAAGCTGAGTTCGAGGCATTTCAAGCATTAAACACAGCTAAATGCAGTAACTTGCGTTTAGCCGCGTTTCATTTACAGGCGTTTCATTTTTGGCCATTTTGAAAAAAAAAAAAAAAAAAAAAAATTTTTGTTTTTTAAACCCTTTTAAAAACGCAAACGCAGCATGTAAACACGGTGAAACGGAAATTTTAAAACATGGGTCACTATCTGTCAAGTTAAATCGTTCAGGAGAGGTTGTAGAAATGTCCCGTGTACATGGTCTTATAGTTGCCCAATAATTGTGCACACATAGATATTCTCCTACAAAAGCCAAAACCTCACTTTTACTTTCTTAAATATTCAGGTTTGAGATTTATTAACATTTTGGATTGACCGAGAGCACTGTAGTCTATGCACTGCAGCACATTTTGACACGCTGTCGTTCAATGACCTACAGTGCAGGGAGTTGTGCTGCAAAAATGTAGCGTTTTTACGCAACCCACCTCAATGCAGAATTGTGGTGTGAACAGGGGCGTGTGGAAAATGGATTGTGCCCTTGCGTTGAGCCTGCATTAAATAATGCAGAGCAGCAAAGCTCAGAGATAATGTGAATGAGCCCTAACTGCAATAAGTAATGACCTCTTATTGGGATGGTCGCACAACTGGCGCACACAGTGCGATCTCTGCGTTAGCACTGGGTGTATAGTAAACAGCACAGTCACTACTGAGCGAAAAGAAAACATCCAATAAAACACACAAAGTGTGCAGTGGGTGGTAAATGAATGTGTGAAATGTACAGGTGGGTGGCCCCTGCAGTGGGTGACAGGAACAACTGGTAAGAGACTCACATTCTGGGTGTCCACTTTCAAAAGCCCCCAATTGCAGGTATTTCTACAACCAACTGCTACATAAATCACATTCTATCACATATTTAATTTTGTTAAATTGGAACACCAGACTTTTTTTTTTATTAGTTTTGGAGCAGAATGAGGTTTTGATTGCGGTTGTGCCCACACGCTTCCAGTGTTTACCCGTATGCCTTCTCCTAGAACTGGTATGTGGTCTGGGGGTCATATGGTGGATGCTGCCATGATCTCTTATAGGCACGAGAGGACATGACAGAACAGATTTAACGCTTTCATAACGCGCTGTATTTTGTGCTTTTATGACCGAAGTGAATCTAGTCAAAAGCCTTTAAAGTGGACCCATACCGTTAATACATCATCTTAATAGTCCTGTTGGAAAGGGCTAGGTTCACACTCACATGTGCAAAAATCACACGCTTTCCCGCAGCACACATAAAAAGCACTTAGCTCCTCTTGCAGTACTTAATAATCAAATTGACAGCATACAGCAGAGTCTCCACCTGGGAACCAACCTTCCTTGATGCGTTTCACCACTCCTGGGCTGCCAACAAAGATAGAGGAACTCTCCTTGTGAGCAAACCAGGAATGGTGAAACGCATCAAGCAAGGTTGGCTTTTGGGTGGAGACATTTCTGTATGCAGTCAGTTTATTGACTATTAAAAAAAATACAGCAAGAGGAGCCAAGTGGAGTCTGGCTGAAATTCTTTCATATTTTTAGTGGAGATGGACTGCAATGGCCAGCACTCTGGTTGTCCATGTACAAGAGAGGCCAGGTTTTGAGCAGAGCTATGGATCCATGGGTGTGCTTTTGTTTTAAATCCTTTCTAGAAATGAAAAAAAAAAAAAAAAAAAAAATCTTGATTCCCTGCAAACCTGCATCTTCTCAATACATAATCATTGGAAGCCGCAGAAGCCATTTAACCACTTCCTGACCGCGCTATAGCCAAAAGACCGCTACAGAGCAGTCATCTAGTTCTAGGACGACGTCCATGGACATCTTCCCAGAACCACAGCCCACTGTGCACCGGCTGGGGCGCGCAGCAGTCACGCTCTGACGGCTGTGTTCTTTGGACACAGATCGGGCAAAGGGCCAACCACAGCGGCCCTTTACCATGTGATCAGCTGGGTCCAACCACAGCTGATCACATATAAAACATACTTGCCAGTTATTGGCAGTCCATCCTCACGAGCTGTCACAATTGTAACAGGGGGCTTTTACACTGATAATCGGGGCACTGATCAGTTTCCTAATATCAGTGCAGCCCCAACAGTGTCCATCATTGCCCATCAGTGCAGCCTCATGAGCACCCATCAGTGAAGGAGAAAAAATTACTTATTTGCAAATGTTATAAATTAGAAATTGGAAACTAAGACAATTTTTTTACCAAATTTTCAGACTTTTTTCACTTGTTTATAAAAAAATAAAACCCAGTGGTGATTAAAATACCAACAAAAGAAAGCTCAGTCTAAAAAAAAAAATTTGGGTACAGAGTTGCATGACTGTGCAACTCTAAAGGCTGAAAATTGTCATGGACTGGTAGGGGGTGAAAGTGCCCAGTATTGAAGTGGCTAGAGACTGATCAATACCCTCTCTTCCTGATCACTACGGTCATTGCCCACCTCTCACAGCTACAGCATTCTCTTTCCCTTGCTGCTGCTGCGTCCATTGACACAGACAGCAGGACCCGGACCCGCCCCACGAGTCACTGGATTTGACTAACAGCAGCGGGAGCCAATGGCTGCGCTGCTATCAATCTATCCAATGAGGACCCGTGACACAGCGGCTGGATCTGCTTTGCTGGTCTCCATCGATAGAGAAGGGTTACAGAAGGTTTTACAACCCCTTTAAAAGGCTAAACCTTTTTCTGACACTTGTTGATCTAGATCTCGATAGATAGATAGATAGATAGATATACACACACACACACACATATACACACACATATACATATACATACATACACACACACACACACACACACACACATATACATATACACACACACACCCTAGAGAATAAAATGGCAGTTGTCGCAATATTTTATGTCGCACTGTATTTGCGCAGCAGTCTTTCAAACGCAATTTTTTTTTTGGGGGGGGGGGGGGGGGGGAATACACAAATTCATTCATAATATAATAAACCTTAAAGTTAGACTTTTTTTTTTTTTTTTTTAGAATGTGAAAGATGTCACACTGCGAGAATTGTGATCTGTATTCTAAGCAAAAAAAGTGTGATTCTCATTTGCCCAGAATCGTGCAGCTCTATCACCTATGGAGATTATTTTTTTTGGTACCGTAGTTTCCATTCCACAAGTGTGCACAATTTTGAAGCACAACAACATGTTGGGCATCTATTTACCTGGCGTAACAATCTTTCAGATTTTACTAAACAAAAAAACTGGGTTATATATTGCATTTTGGTGTTAATTCATTAAAGTATTTTTAAAAAATGAAAAAAAAAAAATTGCGTTTGAAAAATCCCTGCGCAAAAACCATGCGACATAAAAAAAGATTGCAACGACCGCTCTTTTATTCTCCGAGGTTGAGATCTATCTCTATAGTTTGGGAGTTTTGTGGGGTTTTTTTGCTAGAAAATTACTTCGATTTTTACATATATGGGAGAAGTGTCAGAATTGGCCCAGTAGGCAAGTGGTTAATATTCTGGCCAATGGAATCAATGAATGCCCAAGCGCATGTGCATAATGTAGGTTTAGGTGCATTTTTTTTCCTGCCGGGAGCAAAAAAGGTGTCCAGGGGAGAAAAGAAAATCTCCTCTGTTCATAAGGCCTTAAAGGAAATCTGTCCTGTGCCCCGTGGACTCCCTCCTTGTCTTTCCCTTTTCTTATCTTTTTTTTCTTTTTAGTCTGCTCTCCCATGCCCATCCTCTTAATGTATCAGGCCACCAGGCACTGTCCTGGTAGTGATGGTTACATTCCTAACAATATTGAGTCTTTATATTTGAGCATATGGTCTTGTGTTCAGCTGCTTTTGATTTTATGTTTGGGCATTTTTGGTAATTTTCTCACAGCCTATAGCATCTCTGAGTTCCAAATCATTCCGGATTCTGATGCTTGACCCGTTGCCCATATGTGAAGCCTTCCTTGGAACTTATAGGACTTCATTACTCTTCAATATACTTTATGATCTCTTTGACACAATACAGTCGTATGCAAAAGTTTAGGAACCCCTAACAATTTCCATGATAGTCATTAAATATTTGGGTCAGCAATTTCATTTTGATCTATCAAATAACTGAAGGACACAGTAATATTTCAGTAGTGAAATGAGGTTTATTGGATTAACAGAAAATGTGCAATATGCATCAAAACAAAATTAGACAGGTGCATAAATTTGGGCACCCCAACATAAAAATCCCATCAATATTAAGTAGAGCCCGCTTTAGCAGAAATAACAGCCTCTAGACGCTTCCTACAGCCTGTAATACATAGTTACATAGTAGGTGAGGTTGAAAAAAGACACAAGTCCATCAAGTCCAACCTATGTGTGTGATAATGTGTCAGTATTACATTACATATCCCTGTATATTGCGGTCATTCAGGTGATTATCTAATAGTTTCTTGAAGCTGTCAATGCTCCCCGCTGAGACCACCGCCTGTGGAAGGGAATTCCACATCCTTACCGTTCTTACAGTAAAGAACCCTCTACGTAGTTTAAGGTTAAACCTCTTTTCTTCTAATTGTAATGAGTGGCCACGAGTCTTATTAAACTCTCTTCTGCGAAAAAGTTTTATCCCTATTGTGGGGTCACCAGTACAGTATTTGTAAATTGAAATCATATCCCCTCTCAAGCGTCTCTTCTCCAGAGAGAATAAGTTCAGTGCTTGCAACCTTTCTTCATAACTAAGATCCTCCAGACCCTTTATTAGCTTTGTTGCCCTTCTTTGTACTCGCTCCATTTCCAGTACGTCCCTCCTGAGGACTGGTGCCCAGAACTGGACAGCATACTCCAGGTGCGGCCGGACCAGAGTCTTGTAGAGCGGGAGAATTATCGTTTTATCTCTGCAGTTGATCCCCCTTTTAATGCATGCCAATATTCTGTTTGCTTTATTAGCAGCAGCTTGGCATTGCATGCCATTGCTGAGCCTATCATCCACTAGGACCCCCAGGTCCTTTTCCATCCTAGATTCCCCCAGAGGTTCTCCCCCCAGTGTATAGATTGCATTCATATTTTTGCCACCCAAATGCATTATTTTACATTTTTCTACATTGAACCTCATTTGCCATGTAGTCGCCCACCCCATTAATTTGTTCAGGTCTTTTTGCAAGATTTCCACATCCTGCAGAGAAGTTATTGCCCTGCTTAGCTTAGTATCGTCTGCAAATACAGAGATTGAACTCTTTATCCCATCCTCCAGGTCGTTTATGAACAAATTAAATAGGATTGGTCCCAGCACAGAACCCTGGGGAACCCCACTACCCACCCCTGACCATTCTGAGTACTCCCCATTTATCACCACCCTCTGAACACGCCCTTGTAGCCAGTTTTCAATCCATGTACTCACCCTATGGTCCATGCCAACGGACCTTATTTTGTATAGTAAACGTTTATGGGGAACTGTGTCAAATGCTTTTGCAAAATCCAGATACACCACGTCTACGGGCCTTCCTTTATCTAGATGGCAACTCACCTCCTCATAGAAGGTTAATAGATTGGTTTGGCAAGAACGATTCTTCATGAATCCATGCTGATTACTGCTAATGAAATCATTCTTATTACTAAAATCTTGTATATAGTCCCTTATCATCCCCTCCAAGAGTTTACATACTATTGATGTTAGGCTAACTGGTCTGTAATTCCCAGGGATGTTTTTTGGGCCCTTTTTAAATATTGGTGCTACATTGGCTTTTCTCCAATCAGCTGGTACCATTCCAGTCAATAGACTGTCTGTAAATATTAGGAACAACGGTCTGGCAATCACCTGACTGAGTTCCCTAAGTACCCTCAGATGCAAGCCATCTGGTCCCGGTGATTTATTAATGTTAAGTTTCTCAAGTCTAATTTTAATTCCGTCCTCTGTTAACCATGGAGGTGCTTCCTGTGATGTGTCATGAGGATAAACACTGC
Source organism: Lithobates septentrionalis (assembly GCA_037952835.1). Taxonomy (NCBI): domain Eukaryota; kingdom Metazoa; phylum Chordata; class Amphibia; order Anura; family Ranidae; genus Lithobates; species Lithobates septentrionalis. Next base: position 250,489 of record JBBDGP010000292.1, read on the forward strand.
AGTTTTGGTTACTGAAGCCCCCCCATTCACTTGTGAAGACTGATAATGAGTGTCTGGATTCTGGATGAGGGAACCCATGCCGGTTTTTTATTTAAAATTTGGCGCAGAGTTCTCCCCTCAAGATCATCTGTGCACAAGTCGCATGCCAAAGTCGGATCATGCAAGACGGCGATCCGACCTTAATGATAGTCAATGGGCTGAAGTAGGATCAAAGTCGGACCAAAGTAGTACAGGGAGCAGTTTCAAAGTCGGACCAGTTAGGACGGATCCCATAGGGAAACATTGATTTTCACACGTCATGCGACATGAGCTCCCAATGTCGGAGCGTTTGTCGCACTGGTGTGAACCCGGCCTTAATGAGCTCACCAAACCAATTGCTAAGTAGTTACAGGTATAAAAATCAACAAAATGACAAGGGTGCCCAAATTTATGCACCTGTCTAATTTTGTTTTGATGCATATTGTGCATTTACTGTTAATCCAATAAACCTCATTTCACTACTGAAATATTACTGTGTCCTTCAGTTATTTGATAGATCAAAATGAAATTGCTGACCCAAATATTTAATAATGACTATCATGGAAATTGTTAGGGGTTCCTAAACTTTTGTATACGACTGTATGCATTGTAACCATCTGATTGCCAAGCTTTTATGTTGGATTGACGATTAATAAAACCTTTTTGTAAAAAGGAAAATGTGTCCTACAAATATTTTAGGGAAAATACAATTGCTGACCTCCTGAAAATGCTAAGCATGTTTACTCAATAGCATTAATAGTTTTTAAAATCACCAACCCAACATAAGAGCAGATTATACTTTGTTCCGGCTCAGTTAGTTACTCTGGAAGTACCGAAGCTTCTGAAACAGCAAGACATCCAAGCAGTTCAGATTAGACTGTTTTTTTATTTTCTGAATGAACGGGTTTTTACTATCGCTAAAAATGTATCCAAGTTAGTCAATGATAACGTACACCACAAAACTATAAGAAGCCCTTTGTGAAAGATTTTGTCGTCATTGTACAGTGGATGCCCAGAATTTAGAGCGATAACAAACTGCTGCGTCACTGCTGAGAGGCAACACACGTAACCAAAAGCACGCGATTATCACTGATATCTCCTAAAGGGCAACTACAGAAAAGCACTGACTGGTGGAGAAGCCATGCATAACATGTAAACATTCACGTCCACCTCCATTGTAAAGGGAGGGGGGCTGGGGAGAAAATTAAAAAAAAAAAAAAAAAGAAGGAGGCGGCTTTTAGAAGTTAAGTGCCAGATGTAAAAGTTTTTTGTATTTTTAATCCACCCGAGCAAAAATTATATCCAATATACAGTATAAACACAATATGATTTAGTGATGTTCCCCTCATCAGCCTGGACGGCTTAGAGACCCCAGAGACATAAAGACCATTAGACTTAAGAGTGCAACCACAGGCAGGGAGCAGACGCCACCAACACACACACACAATGGAAATGGTATGCATAAAAAAGGCCAAAAAGTATATTCAAAATCTTAGGCAAATCATTTTATAGTTATACGTGCAAAATATTAAATTCAATGTAGTCTAAAAGCTATGTTCATCTTTACATGTCGACAGCCATATTTTCACATTAACAGGTTTTTTCTGGCACTTTGTTTCCAAGTTAAAATTAGTATTTTTTGCTAGAAAAGGATGGTACTTATAACCTCCAATTATTATACTTTTTTTTTTTTGGAGACCCTAGGGAATAAAATGGCGATCATTGCAATTATTTTATGCTACATGTCATTTCCGAAGCAAATTAAAAAGCAAACACACAATATTTACCCCAATCAGGAGGGAGAGACCCGAAAGAGCCTCCGGTCCCGTGCACATTGCTGGATTGAGATCGGGCTTAGGCAGTATTGGGGGGCTGGGGGGACGGTACACTGAAGGTTTTTTTTTTCCATGCATAAAATAAAACAAACACTTTCAGCTTTTACAACCACTTTAGGGGAGATGATGAACTGCTTGGAAAATGAGCACCTGTAGCTGGAAATGCACAGGCACATTATCTACAGTGGAGCATTTAGCAAAATAATAGTATTCTACTCTGCTTCTAGTGGGAAATCTACAAATATCTAGATTTAAGAAAAATGTGAAAATACACTACAAATTAAATCTATATAGTCAACACTCAAAAGAGATCTTCAATGTACAAACAAAGCAAAGACTACTTTTAGTACTATCTACTGTCTATGGTAGGCAACCTCACTCACTTGTACTGTCATTCCCAAAGTGAAAAAAAAAGTTCATATAAAAAAATTTTCATAGCCACGATTTGAATTTAATCCTAATTTAAAAAAGTGTGAATAGGATTAGTGATAAAGCAGCAGGAAGAGGACATTTCAAAACACAGACTTCAGGAAATACACTCCCAGTGACCCTGTGAGGTTTTCTGGACTGGATTTTTGATACCAAGCCTGGAATTGCTTATTAAACCACTGCATGCGCTGAGGACACTGCTCACTGTAAATATGATTATACAGAGGAGTTAAACAAATCCATCTCTTTAAAAAAAAAAAAAAAAAAAAAAGCTATTTTCCTCTGCAAATGTCTTTTCCACGGCTGCATAATTTCTGGAAATGTGTTCGTCTCGGGGCTTCCTTCACATGTGAAGCTATAAACAATTCAATAAAAACAGGAAATTGTGTCATGCATAGTTCTAGGAGTGCAAGTCATTTGTAACACTGTCCTGGAGTAACGGGTGAGTGCAGTGGAAGGTTTACCGCCATTACCCACAGCAGAGGAAACTATGAATGAACTGGAGGCAGAAGCATGAAAGAATTCCTCAGCTGTGGGGACAGCATGTGCCAACATGTCTCAACGGTCATTCCCACCCTCCTTCTCTGCACCGTTACGTCTGTTAAAAAAAAGGGACAGGTTTATTTTAATAAAGATCAACCACTGACCAGTAGAATTAATAAACTGGCCAGGATATCCCAGATACAGCAGCTATGCTAAACGTAGACATTCCATTAACATTCAGGTGTTATACAACCCTTGCCGTTTATTCCGGCTATTCACACCACTGTTGAATGGGACTGCAGTCTCTTTTCATAGAATGTGATTTATCAGTACTTATCACTTTATTTTTTAATAAAAGGAAAAAGTTAGGAAAGGCGTTTTGTTTTTGTCCGTGTTCAGTAAGGGAGACTCCCTCTCACTTTCTCTCTTGGAGACAAAACAAGTAGATGGAAATAAAAAAAGAAGCTCAGATGAAATTGAAGACATCGGCAAGTAGACCTTCTACTGTAAGTGTATGGCCTACTCTTGTAGGAGACACAGGAATACTGCCCAGGCCTTCCCCACAAGCTTTGCTCCGAAGCCAAGCACACATGCTCACTCACATTTCTCCAAAGATCAGTCTAGGGATGATTTTTTGTGGGTTTTTGTTTTGGAGAGCTTGGATAGGGAATGGAGTTGAATACAACAAAGACTGGAACTATGTACAAGTTGAGGACTAATGCCGCGTACACACGGTCGGACTTTTCACCTGCAAAAGTCCGACGGACGCCGCCGGACAAAGTCCGGCGGAAAGTCCGACCGTGTGTGGTCTCCATCGGACTTCCGACGGACCGTTTCGGTCGGATTTTTGCGGAAATCCGACGTACTTTAGATTTGAAGCCTGCTTCAAATCTTTACGTCGTACCTCCGCCGGACTCAGTTCCTGACGGAAAGCCCGTTCGTCTGTATGCTAGTCCGAAGGACCAGATACGACGGAGGAGCAGGTTACTGCATCTCGCGCTCGCTGCAATAGGAAAAACAAATCTTCCTATTGCGGCGAGCGCGGGGCATACCAGGCCCTTAGGTCTGGTATGGATTATAAAGGGGAACCCCTACGCCGAAAAAACGGCGTGGGGTCCCCCTAAAATCCATACCAGACCCCGATCCGAGCACGCAGCCTGGCCGGTCAGGAAAGGGGGTGGGGACGAGCGAGCGCCCCCCCCCCTCCTGAACCGTACCAGGCCGCATGCCCTCAACATGGGGGGGTGGGTGCTTTGGGGGAGGGGGGCGCCCTGCGCCCCCCCCCCAAAGCACCTTGTCCCCATGTTGATGAGGACAAGGGCCTCTTCCCGACAACCCTGGCCGTTGGTTGTCGGGGTCTGCGGGCGGGGGCTTATCGGAATCTGGGAGCCCCCTTTAATAAGGGGGCCCCCAGATCCCAGCCCCCCACCCTATGTAAATGAGTATGGGGTACATGGTACCCCTACCCATTTACCTAGGTAAAAAGTGTCAGTAATAAAACACAACACAGGTTTTTAAAATAATTTATTAAACAGCTCCGGGGGGGGGGGGGGGGGGGGGGGTCTTCTTCCGTCTTCGGGGGTCCCTCCGGTTCATCTTCTCCCGGCGTCCGGTTGGTTCTTCTCCGCTCTCCGGCCTCTTCTCCCGGTGTCCCAGGTCTTCGGCCGGCCCCTCCGCTTTCTTCAGGTAGCTCTATTGCCAGCGGAGGTCCGGACTTCTGGGCTTCTTGGCTTCTTGTGTTCTCTTCTCTTCTCTTCTCTTCCCCCAGATGTTGACACGACGCTCTCTCCGGCTGGACTGGTCTCTGAGGGCTGCGTTGTGACTTATATAGGCGGAGACCCCGCCCCCATATGATGTCACAGTCCCTGGGCATGCTGGGACTGTGACGTTTTAGGGGGCGTGGTCGACCACGCCCCCTAAAACGTCACAGTCCCAGCATGCCCAGGGACTGTGACATCATATGGGGGCGGGGTCTCCGCCTATATAAGTCACAACGCAGCCCTCAGAGACCAGTCCAGCCGGAGAGAGCGTCGTGTCAACATCTGGGGGAAGAGAAGAGAAGAGAACACAAGAAGCCAAGAAGCCCAGAAGTCCAGACCTCCGCTGGCAATAGAGCTACCTGAAGAAAGCGGAGGGGCCGGCCGAAGACCTGGGACACCGGGAGAAGAGGCCGGAGAGCGGAGAAGAACCAACCGGACGCCGGGAGAAGATGAACCGGAGGGACCCCCGAAGACGGAAGAAGACCCCCCCCCCCCCCGGAGCTGTTTAATAAATTATTTTAAAAACCTGTGTTGTGTTTTATTACTGACACTTTTTACCTAGGTAAATGGGTAGGGGTACCATGTACCCCATACTCATTTACATAGGGTGGGGGGCCGGGATCTGGGGGCCCCCTTATTAAAGGGGGCTCCCAGATTCCGATAAGCCCCCGCCCGCAGACCCCGACAACCAACGGCCAGGGTTGTCGGGAAGAGGCCCTTGTCCTCATCAACATGGGGACAAGGTGCTTTGGGGGGGGGGCGCAGGGCGCCCCCCTCCCCCAAAGCACCCACCCCCCCATGTTGAGGGCATGCGGCCTGGTACGGTTCAGGAGGGGGGGGGGGCGCTCGCTCGTCCCCACCCCCTTTCCTGACCGGCCAGGCTGCGTGCTCGGATCGGGGTCTGGTATGGATTTTAGGGGGACCCACGCCGTTTTTTTCGGCGTAGGGGTTCCCCTTTATAATCCATACCAGACCTAAGGGCCTGCGACGGGGCTCGCAAGGTTTCAATCTCGCAAAAAAAAGCGGCGAGATTGAATTCCTTTTCTAGTCCCGTCGTACCAAAGTCACGTTCAAAATGAACGGACTTGTCCGTGTGTGGGAAAGTCCGTTCGTTCTGAAAGTCCGTCGGGAAGACCGGATTCCGGAAAGTCCGGCCGTGTGTAGGCAAGTCCGGCCGTTCAGAAAGTCCGGCGGTAGTCCGCCGGAAGTCTGGCGGCAAGTACGTCGGACCTAGCTTTCTAGAAAGTCCGACCGTGTGTACGCGGCATAAGTGTTCGTTCTGGAAAATCTGTAATAAAGTCTGTGCTTGCAACAGTGGACTTTAGTAGTAGCAACTTCAAACTCCTTCCTTAAGAGCCACAAGAGAAGAATCCCATTTACAGAGAACTAAGTGGACTAAGATCTTCAAAACACCAGCTGATGTCCCCTTTACAGCAGACCTACAGCTGACTCTAGCACTAGAAGGATGGCAACAGCACAAAGGTCCCCAAGATCTCTCAGAAGCATCTGTGCTCACACAATGCTCAAGGGCAGCTGGTTGCCTCCTTTCAACTTCCAAGCGTCACCTTACTCCGGAGATACCAGACTAGATTAGCAGACAGCCCCCTTCAATCAGCTCTCTCTCCAGCTTCAGGGTCTCAGCATCCAGACCCTCAGGGTGAACAATTGAGGCCTCTCAACCGCAGACGTGGCAGCAAAGCCCTGGAGGGCAGCAAGCCCCTCCAGGCTGGACTGATCCTCTCCAGAAAGACTCAGAGTCCAGTGTGCTCCAAGAATACAGTATATACAGTCTCCCAGCATGCCTTCAGGGTCTGCATCTTTGGGATTGGCCAGGGCTGTATCAATATTCATGCTGCCATCTGCATAACTCCACACCTATGATCCAGAAGATTCTCAAGCTCTCTGGAGACAGAGTGAGCTATGAAGCTGGCAGCAGCTGAGCACACTGAACAGACCTAACTAATGGAATGCAGCTACACTGATTACTGTGAGAAAACTAAATTCAACAAAAAACACAGCTCCACAAATTGCAGTGAGCAACACTAAACATATTTACCTAATCCTAGCACCTACCTTGAAAAAGTATTTATGCCCTAGAAAAATTATGTTTTGGATTTTATATATTATAGACCAACACAAAGTGAGATTTTGCCCATTCTTCTTTGCAAAATAGCTCAAGCTCTGTCCGATTGGGATGGGGAGCATCTGAACAGCAAATTTCAAGTCTTGCCACAGATTTTCAATCGGATTTAGATCTGGACTTTGACTGGGCCAAACACATGAATATGCTTTGATCTAAACCATTCCATTGTAGCTCTGGCTGTAGGTTTAGAGTCGTTGTCATGCTAGAAGGTGAACCTCCGCCCCAGTCTTAAGTATTTTGCAGACTAAACAGGTTTTCTTCTAAGGTTGCCCTGTATTTGGCTCCCTCCATCTTCCCATCAACTCTGACCAGCTTCCCTGTCCCTGCTGAAGAAAAACCTTCCACACAACCCTAGCGTAGAGGGGAGAAGAACTGAAGAGGGAGAAGAGGTCGCCAGAAGAGACGCCGGAGCTGCCTTAATAAAATACTTTAAATACCTGTGTACTGTGTTTATTTTTGACACTTTTTTTTCTTTACGTGAATTCCCTTTCACATAGGGTGGGGGCCCCTTCCTTGAAGGGGGCTTCCAGATTCCCATAAGCTCCTCCTCCGCAGACCACCCCCCCTCCCCCGACAACCACCAGCAAGGGTTGTCGGGAAGAGGATCTTGTCCTCATTAACATGGGGACCAACACCCTTGCCCCCCCCATATTGAGGGCATTCAGCCTGGTACGGTTCAGGGGGGGGGGGGGTGCTCACTTGTCCCCACCTCCTTTCCTAACCTGCTGTGTGCTCAGATAATGGTCTGGTATGGATTTTGGGGGGGCCTCATGCTGTTTTTTTTTTTTTTAGGCGTGGGGGTTCCCCTTAAAATCCATACCAGACCAAAGGGCCTCTTATGGTCTTGGAGGGGGAACCTATGCCTTTTTTTTTTTCCTTTTTTTAAATTTGGCTGGGGTTCCCCTTAAAGATCATCAGAGCAAAAGTTGCCTGCCAAAGTCGGATCAGTTAAGACCGCAAACCGACTTTGAGCCGACTTCAGTGATATTCAATGGGCTGAAGTAGGATCAAAGTCATACCAAAGTAGTACAGGGAACATTATCAAAGTTGGACCGACTTATGTCGGACCAGTTAAGAAGGCTCTCATAGGGAAACATTGATTTTCACACGTCATGCGACATGAGTTCCCAATGTCAGAGCGTTCATCGTACCAGTGTGAACCTGGCCTGAGAGGCAGAAAAAGAAATGCACCACACGCAGGTTTAGGAGAGGAGCGTTCGGGCAAAAAAAAAAAAAAAAAAAAAATTCACTTGAGGTCATTAATGCTAGCACATGTATGAGCATTCATGCGTTTGCTCATTAATGCACTATAATGGACAGAAAGAAAATTAAGAGAAGATGCAACAACACCAAACACACATAAAGGCGCATTAACTCGCATGCAAAATTCGGCTTTAAGGGTGTTTATTTCCTTCTTTGGAGCAAAGGAATCCAGGGAAGGGAAAAAAAAAAAAAAGCCTCATCTACATGAGGCCCAATAAGCATTTAAGAATAATACATTTTATTAGGAGTTTGACAGTGTGCTGTGAAAAGTGCAGAAAATCTGACTGGTCCCTATGGGGGACTGCCCAGTATACAGACCACAGAAAGGCCAGATTCCCAATAGATCATCACCAAGGAGGTATAACAACACTTTCTACATCCCACCATCTGTTTACTTAATGAAGATACAACTGGATTGTGCAGTCACTGACAAAGGGCCCACAGGATAGTCAAAAAGATGGCTATAGGTTACTAGAATTAGGGGTCGACTGATTATCAGTGCGGCCGATATTCACTTTTATAGACCCCAGATACCTCAATAAAGAGTAGCGGGGACAGCAAAGAAAAAAAAATTAAAATAAAAAAAATAAAAAAAAGTTTTAAATCTACAGAATATCAGCACCTGATATCGGTCTGAAAAGCAGCCGAAAAATAGTTATCGGCCCTGAAAGAACGATATCAGTCGACCCCTAACTAGAATGACAGAGAGCCTGTATGCCACTACTCAATGACCATTCTAAAGAAGGCCCACAAAAACAAGGTACAGACCTACGACTAGTATGGGTTGCCAGCTATCCTGGATTAGAAAGTGCAGGCCTTGAATGCATTACATGAGTCTTCCACTTTAAAAAAAAAAATAGTAGTAAAATCTTGTGACATCCGGGCCAGCCTTCTATTTTTACAGTGTGAATAAACAGCTCGTTTCTCAGCAATCCGGTTCAGGGGTTACTTCTGCTTGATAAATTTAACTCAGCATTTAGGCAGTTTATACAAAATAAACCATATACAAAACAGGCTCATGCAGGCACATGGTTATCATATAAAGCTGGTCACAGAGCAGACATCAACATTTAAAGCCCAACTTCAGGAAAACAAAAAATAAATAAATTCTCCCTTGCAGTGGCTCTGCACCCACAATGCAGAGGTTAACCATCTAAGGACCTGGCTTTTGCTGGCACGTTTTGTTTACATGTAACAATCAGTTTTTTTACTAGAAAATTACTCAAAACCCACGAACATTATATATATTTTTTTAAAGCAGAGGTCCTACAGAACAAAGTGGTGGCTTTTGCAATTTATGTCACACAGTATTCGCGCAGCTTTTGTTTTTTTTCTACGCACAATATTTGGGGAACAAAATTTTTTTTTTTTTTTTTCAAAAAAGTAACACATCCATAACCCAATTTTTTGTAAAATATAAAAGAAAAAGATGTTACGCCGAGTATAGATACCAAACATGTCACACTTTAACATTGTGCATGTCTGTGCAGCGGTGAGCCATGTCACCTGCTGGCATTGGTGCATCAATGAGATGCACCTGTACATATAAAGTATTTCAAGGCTTTTAAATGTTTTCAATGTTCTAATTAGGGGTTAGTGTGATTATATTCCCGGTGTTGTTTGCTTTACCTTGCAATGACGGGCTTACATGTTGTGCCTGCAGATTTTAGTGTCATGGCTGATTTGTTCCCCTATGTCAACGTATTGTTGCAGCTAGCCTGTCCCCTCCCTATGCACCCTTGAGACAAGAATATTTCCTGTTCCAGATCACACAATGTCTAAAATGCCTGACCATTCCCACTATTGCATCACAAATATGGGTTAAAAAAGAACTCTGCATGCATAAGGTCTCTGTGTCTGTATCAGAACTAATTACAGTTCAGCTCTCACCTGCACCAGCCCTAGACAGAGACCTATGGATTGTGAGATATATAGCTTCTTCAGATCTCGCACTACAGACAGAGGTCATGCATTAACCTGTGAAAGTCCTTGCCAATTGTCCAGTGTTGCAACACAGACTGCCGACACAGGAAATGTAAAGATTTACTCTTATAGGCTGTGTGTACAGCGCAACAAATTACACCATGAAACCGGAGGATCAATGCACATCTTATACAGGTGAAAAACAAAGTGCAAGTAGGAATGTTTACCATGCCTTTAAATCGCAGTGGTTATAACCAATCAGAATCTCTCTTACGTTTTCTAATCTGCACAAGGAGCTGGAATCTTACTGGCACTGGATTGCACCTTTTATACCATAGAATATATTTTCAGTGTCACTAGGAGTTGACGTCTTACCTCGTTTGTGAAGCCAACCTTCTTTTACAATCGCTACTTCATTCATAATGACGGCAATGTTTCTCGGTCGACAGCTCGCACCAAGATGCCGAATTAAAACCTTTAGCAGCACAGTAATGTTATATCTGTAACACAAAGACAAAAAATACAAGGTAAGGGTTTACATATTACAAAAATGGTACACAGAGCAAATGGGTTGTAAGGGCAGCACATGGTGCGTGAAGTACAACTTGCTACTGTGGTGGCACACAGCTACACCACTATGTCCCAACTCTCCCAACACTTGTAAGATCCCCACAGCACAAAAGACACCCAGCTAGTTTTCGTTCATTGACTTACATCAATATCCTGAGGCTTGCATTATTTAAGTCATACATGCATTACAAACGGCACAACTCAATCTTATTTCATGTGAGTTTTACAGATGGATGGAAGGACAATAGGATAGTAAATGGGTACATTATATGGCTAAAAAGGTGTATGGACACCTGACCATTACACCAATTATATGGCCAAATGTATGGGGACACCCTTACAAATTACAGAGTTCAGGTTTTTCTAGTGAAAGATATGATTAAAGACATAGTCTCACCAAACCATTTATTTCAACACTAACCTACCCATAGGGCTATAAGTGCATTTAAAGTATTTCATACTTATTATTTATCTCCATTGTGTAGACTGCTGGCCAACGCCATCTTTGATGTGATGTAGGAAGTGTTTATTCTATTAAAGGTTGGGAGTACAGACCAAGAAATATCAAACTCGTTTCTGGGCTCTACGTGCCCCTTTAACAGGGCTTGGCTGGCAATCAAGTGGACTAACCAGTAGGCTGCCAAACAAGCTGCTGATTAGGCCTGTACTTTCAACTCACACTGGAATAAAAACCTTTGTAGGTCCGATTCAACACTGGTTTGATGACTTGGCTGCCAGTCAAGCCCTGATGAAGGGAGCATGTAGACCCCCAAAACACGTTGGCCATTTCTTGGTCTGTACCCCTAACCTTTAACGGAATAAAGTTGTATCTGGAGCTCTTAGCAGTGGCGTGGCACTTAAATTTCAATCCTTCTTACATTACACTACAATCTAAGGAGACTGGAGATTGTCTGGTGTGTAGAAGCCGCCCCCCCAAGAACCACATAATTTACACCATTAACCACTTCAGCCCCGGAAGGATTTACCCACTTCCTGACCAGGCCATTTTTTGCGATACTGCACTGCGGCGCTTTAACTGACAATTGCGCAGTCATGTGACGTTGTACCCACCTAGCGCTATAAAACAAAAAAAGGGCAACAATTTAAAAAAAAAAAAAAATTACCGTATATACTCAAGTATAAGCCGAGTTTTTCAGCACATATTTTGTGGTGAAAATGCCCCCCTCGGCTTATACTCGAGTCAAGCACTTTTCTGCAGCAGAGAATGACATTTTCCAAACAGACTTTGGGGCCCCGTATCTCGGGGCCACTTGGTGCTAGGAACCCCAAATTTGGTGTGCAAACCCAGTGGAACTAGCAAGCTGGGGTTCCTAGCACCAAGTGGCCCCGAGATACAGGGCCCCAAAGTCGGTCAACTGTGTCCATCTGCAGCAATGTCATTTCGGGACCCTTTGGGTCCAGAGACCCCAAATTTTGGCTGCAGCTAGGGGGCATCTAGGAACCCTTAACTACCGAGTTTGAAGTTCCGGGGGACCTATGGCTGCAAATGGGCACAGTGAGGCTGCAAATGGGCATTATTGACCCTCTTTTCCACTTACAGTAGCTGCGCATTTCTCACCCTAGGCTCATACTCGAGTCAATAAGTTTTCCCAGTTTTTTGTGGTAAAATTAGGTGCCTCGGCTTATATGCGGGCCGGCTTATACTCAAGTATATATGGTACTTTCTGCTATAATACATATCCCATAAAAATAAAATAAAAAAAATAATAATATGTTCCCTGGAGAGGTATTCCTAACTTTATGGGGGATGGGCTGCCTGGGAGAAGAGAGAGGTCGCTGTTCCTGATCACTAGGAACAGCAGATCTCTCTCCGCCCCTGTCAGAATGGGGATCTGTTTGTTTACATTGATAGATCCCAGTTCTGGCTCTTTCCCATGATCACGGGTGGCCGACGGACATTGAGACCGCCGGACCCACGGTGGGCGTGTGCCCGCAAAAGCCAGTTCACGAACAAACGTACCAGTACGTCGATTTGTGCAGCCGAGCCAACTTGCCGCAGTTATAACTGCGGCGGCTGGTCAATACTTTAAGATAACAATAACAGTAAAATAAACCTACAGGTCCAGCGCTATCTTTCCACTTTTCTCAACTATCTTGAATGTGATGTCGGCAACCCTAGCAACTCAAGCAAATGTGACAGTTAAGCGCACACACTTTAAAATTTACATTATCCCTTCTACTTCTGTATATGAATGATGGCGCTGTAATTTTAATAACAATAAAAAAAAAAGCCTCTGAAATACAGTGTAAAAATAATGAGTATCAATACACGGTTTTAAAGAATAAGAGGGAGGTGAAACCTCCATCAATCAAGATGTAAAATCCTGCCCCCCATTGTGGAGGAAGAGCAAGAGGGAGAGGGAGGTGAAGCATCCATCAATCAAGAGGTAATATCCCACCCCCATTGTGGAGGAGGTGGAAGGAGGAGGAAGTGGGCGCTCATTTACCACTGTGTATATGCCCACATGTGTGACTCTATAGTCACATGGGCTGCTCAGATTTGATAGGAAGGAAATACTCAGCATAGAAATGCACTGCAAACTGAGCATGTGCAGAGCTGTCAACACTGCTCTGCAAAAGCCCCAACTGTGTGGGGACATGGACAGAAGGGGGAGATGGAGAGCAGCGGGATCAACCAGGCTTTTTGCTAAATACAGAAAACAAATCTCATTAGTGACTGAGTATAAACAGCATGCAATACACCAATTGATATTTTTTTTTTTTTACGACGCGGGTTTAGTGACACCAACATTCCCAGCATGCCTGGAACATAGTGGTTTTTAAAACAGTTAAATCAGTGGATTTAAATATGCTTTAAATGGTCTCTAAATGCTACTTTGTCTGGACAGCTTAGTCCATTAAAAGGATATAGATATAGATATCTTACTGGCTGGATCACTAGCTGAAGCTGCTGCCTTTTCACTTCCTGGATTTACACAGAGGCACACCTCCAGCTCTGATTTGCCCTCTTATGACTCATCCCCCCCCCCCTCCCTTCCTGGCAAACTCACAAGAATGAGAGAAAGAGCTGTGCAACAGGAAGTGGGCTGTATTTACTGGCAAAAAAAAAAGTTTTACAAGGGCAGAAGATTTAAATAGATGAAAAGTTGAAAAAAAGGACTGAAGGTCTGCTTTAAAAGCAGCAGACAGGGTTTTTGCCAATTAGTAGCAGAACTAAAAACATGACCAAGTACTCCCCCATAATGCTGCCCAATATTACCCTGAAGTTATTGCAATCAAACTAAATATTTAATCTCATTCCTATGTGACCTTATCGGTCAGATGACGCCATACTCCTGTTACATGAAGGCATGGTTAGACCTCATTAGAAAATTGCCAGACACTTCCGACACTCTCCTCCTCTCTCTCCCCCCCGCCACCCCGCCAAGCATCTTCATTTAGAAGCAGAAAGTCGTATGGCTAGGTGAAATAGTCTCTAAAGGGAATAAAGGGAATAGCAAAGCAATGGGTTCTGGGATCTCCCCATATCATACCCTTCCTTGCCCCGCTGCCACTCTGTTCAGCTATGGAGAGCATGGAAAGACAGGCCTGTGTAAGCTCTAGTCAGATTTCTAGTCCAAGCTTACACAAGGCTGACTGTCCCCCTTTCCTTTAGTGACAGTGTTGAGGCCAAGCCCAATATCAAAAAGTCCCCTATGTGATGATTTGTTTAGTGACAGGTTCTTTTTAATGTGACATGCAGCGTCTAAAAGACCCCGTCTGTCTCCCCTGTGCTCCATTGAATGTAATGCACATTGTACTGCATTACATTCTTTCCCGGTCTTGATGGCCAGGGAAACCGTCAACGGGCGTCACACGTCACTTCCAGATCAACAACAAGAAGGCGAGCAGACGTGTGTCCACTTACCTCCCTCCCCTCTACCCGGCGGCACACGCTATGCCAGTCCCAGGCCCACAGATGGGCAAGTGGAGCCCGGGATATGTAGCAGGTGGGGGGCACAGTATGTGTGCAGAATTCGAGCGGCAGCCCAGGCGCCAGGATGAAATGTAGCCATTGTGACCTGGCGCCTGGGGTTTGTCGAGTCCTGCTTGATGCCATAATTCTCTAAAAGCGGTATTAAACCCAAAGCTAAACATGTCATATATTGCAGCTTACCAATCATTAGATATGGTAACTGCATTAGTTTTCTTTTTTTAGGCTTTTTCCCCTGGTGATCTGGCCACTAACACACCTCCTGTATTATACAGACACCACTCTGGATGAATGAGCACAGGAGCACCTTTGGACAGCAGTATAGTCAGTTCAGGGGGGGGGGGGGGGGGTTGTTTGATATACTAGCAGATTTAAAAAACACACTACGAAATTGAAGCCAAACTCCAGCTAATACTTTATAAGCAGTTACAGCAAACGGTTTTTTCCTTTTGGGGATAAATTTTTACATATAAAAAGAAAAACAGATCATTTTTTGTGCCCCCGCCGGTGTTGAACTGCAATTGAGCTTTTCTGTTGAAAAGCAACAGACTTACTGGCTGGATCACCAGATGAAAATAGTAAGCCAAAAAAAAACAAACACACACACACACACACACAAACACACAAACACACACCTAAGGGCTGGTAAGGTGCAATATAATAAAAGGTTTTCTTTCGGGTTCAATACCGCTACTCTCCTGAAAATTAATCAGGTAAATGTGAATGAACTTACCCAGTTCCATGATCACAGTGATCACCAATAAATCAAGCAGTGCAGAACTGGCCAGAACACCCAGATTGCATCTATTTACATATGTTGCAAGACTGATCAATCGCACGAGAACGGTGATGTTTATTTGCTCAATAGCAAACTTGTTTCCTAAATGTCAGAGCGGTGATAAGATCTATTACTTTGGATTTATCAGTGGACTAAAGTTTGTACCAAGCAGCAGTAGGGACAGGTTATCAGCAAAGTGCAAGCTTCGTGCCAAGTTAGAATGAATGTAGAATCACACGGCAAGCCTCATTCACTTCCTAGTATGGCACACACTACAATATTTACAAAATATAAAAAGACTGCCCACTAATAAAAAGTGGAATAAATTCCTCGAATAGACTCTGCTTGAAGGGTAACTCCACATTAGTGGGGAAAAATAAATAGCAAAAAAAAAAAAAAAAAAAAAAAAAAAGAAGAAGGAGAAGGAAGGATTCCAGTATGTTAAACCATAGTTTGTAGGTGCTATATAAAAAAAAAAAAAAAAAAAAAAAAAAAAAAAAAACACCCTTTCACACGAACCAATAAAATATACACTTTTGGTATTTTTTCTTTTTTATATCAAAAACATGTAGTATATATATATATACACGTGAACAAATACTACCAAAAGAACGCCCCGTTTGTGTTTAAAAAAAACGATCTACATTTTGTTTGGGTACAGTGTAGCAGGACCATGCAAATACCAGTTAAATAGTGCCGAATAGAAAAAAATATGACCTGGTCATGATGGGGAGGGGGGGGGGTTAAATCTTCCAGATCTCAAGTGGTTAAAGTAGATTTGTGGACACCAGACGATGACATGTGAGTGTAGACATCCAATTCCAAAACCATGGCTTTTATGGAGTTGGCCTCCTATAACGGCCTTCACCAGCTGCAAGATTGTGGAGTGTGTGCGCAAATCTGTGACCATTCTGCCAAGACAACAATTCTGAGATTCTGAGGTCAGGATGGACGAGAAGATTGACACTCCAATTCATCTCAGAGGTGTTCAGTAGGGTTGAAGTCAGGGCAAGGAGGTTCTCCACACCGAACTATAAAGGGCGATTTACTAAAGGCAAAGAGACTGTTCACTTTGCAAAGTGCAGTTGCTCCAGAGCTAAATGAATGAGGTAAAGCTTCACTATGCAAAGAATACCCAATCAGGTGCAAGGAAACATTTTTAAAAAAAATGCATTTTTGCTTGCATGTGATTGGATGATGGAAGTCAGCAGAGCTTCCCCTCACGTATTATGCTCTGGACTCTGGAGCAACTGCACTTTGCAAAGTGCACAGTCTATTTGCCTTTAGTAAATCAAGCCCAATGTCTTTATGGAGCTAGGATTTGTACACAGGGGCACAGTAATACTGGAACTGAAAAAAAAAAAAAAAAGAAAAAGGGTCTTCTTCTCCAAACTATAACCAGAAGGGTAAAGGGCACAATTGTTCAAAATGTCTGTATGCCTTAGGTTCACTTCTGTGCAGTGCATTTTAGGCACATTCCCATTAAACGCTATACAACAGGCTTCTTCAAAAAAGGTAGCAGGTAGGATTATTTTCTTGAATGCATCACATCGAAAATGCAGACAACACATAAAAGGTGTGAAGGGGTCTTTAGAATGAACAGTATCCTTCACTGGAAACACCTGTACTCGATCACTTGGAGTGGTGCCCACATACCTTGGACCATACAGCATAAATTCTAACATTGTTTACAAAAGGGCTATTTTATCATAAACTGACTTTTTCAAATACTTTTCACCATTTTCATTCATCTGAATACTGCTAGTTTTCTGCAGCCTCCTTGCACCCACTTGATCTAGATGTACTCCAGCAATGACTGCATGCATTTTTTGGAGGAGTGGGTTTCACATGACAGCCCTTCTATTCTTGTTGTGTGGCCTGATCCCAGCAATCTCTAGAGGGGTAGAAAAGGTAATAACAGTGATCTATGCTAGCCTCATGTCCCCAGCCAGCAAAACAGTGGCACTTCTCAACCCCCCCCCCCCCCCCCCCTCGGCCAGCAAGACTGTGGCACCTCTCCCCCCCCCGCCAGAAAAACTTCGGCACCCCCCTCCAGCCAGCAAGGCTGTGGCGATTACCACCCCCCCACCGCCCCAGCCGCCAAATCTGCGACACCTCTCCACCCCCCCCAACCACCAAAATAACGCGACACCTCTCCGCACCCCCCAAAAAACTGACACACCTCTCCGCCCCCCCCCCCAAAAAAACTGACACACCTCTCCGCCCCCCCCCCAAAACTGACACACCTCTCCGCCCCCCCCCCAAAACTGACACACCTCTCCGCCCCCCCCCCCAAAACTGACACACCTCTCCGCCCCCCCCCCCCAAAACTGACACACCTCTCCGCCCCCCCCCCCCAAAACTGACACACCTCTCCGCCCCCCCCCAAAACTGACACACCTCTCCGCCCCCCCCCCAAAAAAAAACTGACACACCTCTCCGCCCCCCCAAAAACTGACACACCTCTCCGCCCCCCCCCAAAACTGACACACCTCTCGCCCCCCCCAAAACTGACACACCTCTCCGCCCCCCCCCAAAAACTGACACACCTCTCCGCCCCCCCCCCCCAAAAACTGACACACCTCTCCGCCCCCAAACTTGCGA
Organism: Lithobates septentrionalis; assembly: GCA_037952835.1. Lineage (NCBI taxonomy): Eukaryota > Metazoa > Chordata > Amphibia > Anura > Ranidae > Lithobates > Lithobates septentrionalis. The sequence continues at coordinate 268,250 of JBBDGP010000292.1, forward strand.
CACCTCTCCGCCCCCCAAACTTGCGACACCTCTCCGCCCCCCAAACTTGCGACACCTCTCCGCCCCCCAAACTTGCGACACCTCTCCGCCCCCCAAACTTGCGACACCTCTCCGCCCCCCAAACTTGCGACACCTCTCCGCCCCCCAAACTTGCGACACCTCTCCGCCCCCCAAACTTGCGACACCTCTCCGCCCCCCAAACTTGCGACACCTCTCCGCCCCCCAAACTTGCGACACCTCTCCGCCCCCCAAACTTGCGACACCTCTCCGCCCCCCAAACTTGCGACACCTCTCCGCCCCCCCAAACTTGCGACACCTCTCCGCCCCCCCAAACTTGCGACACCTCTCCGCCCCCCAAACTTGCGACACCTCTCCGCCCCCCAAACTTGCGACACCTCTCCGCCCCCCCAAACTTGCGACACCTCTCCGCCCCCCCAAACACCTCTCCGCCCCCCCAAACTTGCGACACCTCTCCGCCCCCCAAAATTGCGACACCTCTCCGCCCCCCAAAATTGCGACACCTCTCCGCCCCCCCAAAATTGCGACACCTCTCCGCCCCCCCAAAATTGCGACACCTCTCCGCCCCCCCAAAATTGCGACACCTCTCCGCCCCCCAAAATTGCGACACCTCTCCGCCCCCCAAAACTGCGACACCTGTCTGCCCCCCGGCCACCAAAACTGCGACACCTCTCCGTCCCCAGGCCACCAAAACTGCAAACCCTCTCCGCCCCCCAACCACCAAAACTGCGGCACCTCTGTCCCTCCGCAAAACCTGCACCACGTCTCCAGTCTTCGACCATCATTGCCTCTAGCCTGACAGCCCTCTGTAGCACTACACATACTGAACATTGTAGAAGTGATGTTGAGTAATGCAGTGAGGCCGCCCTCCATACTTCCCTTAGTTTAGAACCACCTCCCTACATGCTTCTGCAATCTGGTTGTGATCCCTCATACTACTTAATAAATGTAAAATAATGCCAGAAGTATTTCATCTGGTTAACTGCCATCTTTAATGCAAAACGACCCTTTCCCCCCCTTTAAGCAAATGACAACGCACCATATTTACGACCGCACACATAGAAGTTTAACAAATACCAAAAACTTTTACACCATAAATATATCCACTCAGAACCGCTCATTTTTCCCTTTCCCATATTAAACAAATTCAATTGAAATCATTTTTCTTATAAACATGACTGCATTGTTATTGTTTGGTAGAGGATTCAAGAGCTTTATCAGTAATGAGTAGTAGGAAAATTATACAGTCTTTGTTTCCATCAATAGCCGCGTGCAGCGTACTTGCCTCATCTTGCAGCTGGTAGCTGACATTGAACGCTGCGGCTTAATCTGTTGTCAACATGCTCGTCACCCCGCTAATTTGTGCTCCAGAAACACATAATATTACTCACAAAACACAAGGAGTTTTTTGAGGCTATAAACACAAACATCATCAGAGGGATTTGAGAAGAAGGAGTAGAGCGTCTATGAGGTCCTTGGTGGCCTCCAAGGGTTTGACTAGTCCCCATACTCCTCGTCACTCACTCCTCCTGCCTGAAGAACATTTGTGCAGTCTCTACACAGCCAAACTTTTTGAAATTGGAAAGAGGGACAACTATTAGCACAAAGTATGTTGGCAAAGACCACCATGATGCCAAACCACCCCAATGCTTGGACCATGAGGCTCAAAAGTAGTAGTACACATTTAGCAGTTAAATAGAAAAAAAAAAAAAAGACAGAGATCTATACTTCAGACTAAAAAGGGGACAACTGAGAAGAAAAGAGAGACATAGGGGTTTGTTTCCAACCCGGGTACAATTGGGAGCCATGCAGCCCGAGACAGACTAAGGCCCCTTTCACAAGAAGGGTCCAATCAGGTCCTCTAGTCAGTTTTTCAGGCAGAACTGATTGGACGGTCCATTCACCCCTATTGAACGGTGGGTGTAAAACGGACTTGCATCCATTTACACTCGCCTACCTCTGGTCCAAAATAAAGGAAAAAAATAAAAATAAAAAAAACACACCGAAGGGCGACGACTTCTGCAGATTGTATATCCTTACTGACTAACCCTAAGCCCCCGTTCCCATTGGAGTGACTTGTCATGCGATTTGACAAGTTGCAGCCTATTGCTTGCAATCGCTCTGTTAAAATCGGTGCAACATCGACTTCGCAGTGCCGCACTGATTTGAAAAAGTGCGCTTTCAGGTGCGACTTGCATAGACTCCATGCATGAAGCCGCACGCATGTCTTTAAAGTCTCACCTGAAGTCGCACTGCCATGAGGTTTGAAAATCATGCAATTTCAGAAGATGTTGCATGCTTTTAAAGTCACAGTCAATGTGAACGGGGGCTTACAACCAACCAGTACTTGATTGTGGAATGTATGCTCAAGACTCTACATACTGTATACAGGACAAAACTATTCAATGTCCAGAAGTTAATTTAGTTGATGTAAATAAAAGGATAAACACACACACACACACCACACACACACACACACACACACCAGTGATCCAGCGCTGTCCTGGATACAACTCGTCTCCCTTCACTTTCTGGCCATAGGCTCCTGCTGTAGTCAGTCAATTCCTGTGAGGAGGGAGCAGGGGGCATGGCTGAGCCATGCTGTGAGTGTCTATGGAGACACACAACCCAACTCAAGAGTGTGCCTGCACGGGAGCCCCCATAACACACGGCTTACTATTGGGGCACCTGCAGGAAGGAGGAGCAGACAGCGATGGCGAGGGACTGAAAGAGGAGGAAAGCCACAACTCTGGGAGGTAGAATTTATATTATATATATAATTTTTCTCTTTAAATCATTATAGCAACCGAGTAAGGCCTTGTTCAAACGGTCAGGATGGGGAACCATAAAAACATGCAGTTGAGCACTAGTGTAGGGGGAGGAGCCAACAGCACTGACACTGGCACCAGTGCTGAAGATTATCATTGCTCCCATCAACATCAATGCTGCCAATTATGATTGTGGCCACTGACACCAGTGCTGGGGGTTACCCTTGCTGCCACTGACACCAGTGCTGGGGGTTACCCTTGCTGCCACTGACACCAGTGCTGGGGGTTACCCTTGCTGCCACTGACACCAGTGCTGGGGGGTTACCCTTGCTGCCACTGACACCAGTGCTGGGGGTTACCCTTGCTGCCACTGACACCAGTGCTGGGGGTTACCCTTGCTGCCACTGACACCAGTGCTGGGGGTTACCCTTGCTGCCACTGACACCAGTGCTGGGGGTTACCCTTGCTGCCACTGACACCAGTGCTGGGGGTTACCCTTGCTGCCACTGACACCAGTGCTGGGGGTTACCCTTGCTGCCACTGACACCAGTGCTGGGGGTTACTCTTGCTGCCACTGACACCAGTGCTGGGGGTTACTCTTGCTGCCACTGACACCAGTGCTGGGGATATTTTACTCAACTTTCTCTTCAGTGTATGTTGTGATATGCATCAAAAAATGCAGCAGAACTGAAATTTTAAGAGGCTGTGGTGCATTAAAGCCCATCCTTTTAAATAGGCTGCCTAACGTAACGCACTGCACCTCTGATCAACACGCAACATAGTGCTATTGTGTGGCCCTAGTGTCGGGGCCACACTTGAGGCCCTCTATAATTTTCATGCTGACCACCACTGCACTAAAATCTCACATAAGCTTTAATATGTTGGTGCGATTGAGGAATTTTTCAAAATGTTTCTAAATTGCCACTTTTCCTGCTATGAAGATCCCTGATCAGGCACATCCTTTCATAGGGAAACAATTTTCCGTCACCCAACTGTGCTTCCACATGGTCATCCAGTCATGCAAGCTTTTGATAGAGATTACAAGTGGTCATGAACGCACATTACGCAGGTATGACCAGGGCCGTTTTTTTAGGCAGGGCAAAAGGGGCAGCTGCCCTGGGCCCTGTCATTGTTGTGGGGCCCAAAGCAGCTGCCTCATACTTGATAACTATCCTGCATTAAATTCCCTTTTAGTCCTGTGCTGCGTCCCAATATCCCAGTGTGAAGTGCTGCTACCAATGCTGCCCAGCTCTGCCCTATTGTTGTGTACAGATGACTCACCAGCAGACCCTGTGTTTACATGTTAATTACCGGCATTCATATATAAATAGCGGCGGCATTCATATGTAAATAGCGACGGCATTGATATGTATATCATGCCCCCCCCAAGGTCATATCCAGAGTAATCTCTAGCAACCAATCAACAAGCAGAAATCATGTGCTGTAACCTCTAGCAACTAATCAGTGAGCCGTAATGTGTGCTGTAACCTCTAGCAACCAGTCAGTGAGCAGTAGTGATACACTGTAACCTCTGGCAACCAATCGCAATAGCTGCCTGATCTGATTCAGTAAACTGATTTTGAGTCTAGCTGCTATTTATTGTATATCTCAGAGCAGGTGGAGAGCAAAACTGCATTGGGGGGGACGGGGACCCCCCAAGAAAAGTTTTGCCCAGGGTCCAATATTAAAGACGGCCCTGGGTATGACCCGTCACCATCAGGAAAATACCCTGTAAAATGCTGTGTCCGGATGGTGTTGCCGATACCAAATTTTGCTGCTACATTTTTACCAACTTATGAAAGGCATAGAAAGCTTCACATGTGGTGAAATGTAGTAAAAGCAAAGTGGATTTGCTTTTAGTAAATAAACCCCACAGCAGTTACTTACTGCATTCGTTTGCACCGAAAGCCACAGCCTGCCTATGGCCATAGTCATTTCCATCCTCCATTACAGCTTTCTTCCCCTACTAGGAGCACAATTACCACTAGACACAGGAGGTGTGTGTCCAGAAGTGCTGCAAACCGTTCCCTTTTAATCAATGACATTTTTGCTCCTCATCAACAAAAGAAATATTTATAAAAAAACCTATTTACACAGACAGAATAGTCCAAGTCAAAAACGAATTGCCCGTACACACGATCCCAATATCGTATGACTTTTTCCGCTTAATAGTCACATAGAATAGGTAACTAAAGTCAAGAAAATTCTCGTACGACAGAAAAAACAAACAAAATAAATAAATCAGAAGTAATGCATTTGTATTTTCGGACGACAACTATACTGACTAAACGAAAATCTTACGATCTGGTATCGTATGAGGAAAAGTTTCGTGCTTGTCCGATCGAACAATATCAGATGAACTGTCGTGATTGGATCTTGAAAGTAGTGTACACACGATCCGAAAATCGGAGAATTTTTCCTCGGAGAACAGTTTTCGTACGATATTCGGATCGTGTGTATGGGCCATAAGACTGGTAAAATTAAGAACATTTGTGTAGGTTATAGTGGTCCTAGCAGAATAATTTTGGGTATCAGAGCTTGTGTGCCTACAGGCTACAGTTTTGGAAAGCCAGAACTGTCCTATGCATGCACAGCTCTCTTACAGAATAATAGACTATCAGCAGTGAGACTAGGGAGGGAAAAAAAAAAAAAACCTAGCAATTGCTGCAATATTTACCTGCAATCCAGTACTGCTTTCTGCCAATAGATGTCCTCAGTGTAATAACCAGCACTATAAAGCCCATTTCCTCAGAGCCCAGGTCACCCTGGACTCACCTTAGACTGTGCCTGGACAGTGAAATGAGCAGCAAAGTAATGAGCTCATCGGTTACTCTGCTCTCTACCTTTCTGCATGCTTTGTGTCAGCACATGAACCGATTGGCTCCTTGTGCTGCTTCTTCCTTTTACACTGCAAGACTGCAGAGGTGGATACCAGGCCATAACCCGGTACTTATAACTGCTTGCATTTAAAAACAAACATTCTTTTACTGATGTAATAATACTTAGAGAGCCACAATGATTTTTGCTTGAAAAAAGGTATATGTAGCAATTTTCTTTTTCCTTTTTTTTTTGATAGAGTACAGACAGGTTCAGACCCTCTGTGATGCGTTTATTGCTCTCAGTGTCCGCAGTTTGGAGATTTACCCCCTCTAGTTGTCTTGGTCATAACTGTCACTGGGAAAGGAGGTAATGGGAAAGCCAATATGCTACAGAAATCAAAATCACAGGAATAGAGGGGGAGCTGTTCAGGGGGGGGGGGGGGGGGGCGCATCTGTTCTGCTGCCAATATCAATGGGATTTCCCTATAGAGATATTCTTCTCATTTCCAGTCACATCACCAGAACAGGATGTGAGGGGAAATCTCCCCAATGCTAACAGATAGCAGAAAAAAAAAAAAAAAAAAAAAAAAAAAAAAGCTGCCAGGAGTTTTATACATTTCCCACTCTATTTGGGTCTCTTGCACGCTGCCATCTAAAAACACAGCACTTATAGTGCCTTTCACACTGAAGCAAATCTGATCCGATTTAGATGCATTCCAAAAAGCCTAGATTTGCATGTCATCTGAAATGACATTGTGTTCAATGACGGTCGGTCAAATCTATGCATTGCGATTCGTGCACGTTTACTGCGGTGCAATTTCCCTCTCCATAGACATCAATAGAAAGCGCAGTGAGATCACATCTTGTGTTCACATGTGCAAATACAGCTGGTTCATTTGCCCTGAAATTTTTTTATATATATATATATAATTAATTGCAAATCGCACCACACGCGCTCTGAGAAAAGGCACAAATCTGCACCGCATCAGTGTGAACCCAGCCATAGGCATACAGGCATTTTTTATTTTTTTTTTAAACTTATGTAAAATGCAGACAATTACAGAAATCTGCATGCCGGTCAGTATTTTACGAGAACGCGTGCAAATACACACGTACAACGTTCATTTGAAGAGATTAGAATTGCATTCTGGGATCTAGACTTTAGAAATGACAGGTGTTCAAAACATCAGTACAGTGCGCAAGTACCCTAAAAACTAAAACGTTTTGGCTACAGATACTATGCAAATTATAGCAAACGCACCTAGATGCTGCAGATTTAAATTGGGTGCCTTGTTGTAGAGATATCGTAAGCTATACACCAGGCCTTTTCTGGCACTTTTGTTAACTAAAAATCAGTAATTTTTGCTGGAAATTTACTTAGAATCCCCAAACATACACACACATACATACATACATACATACATACATACATACACACACACACACTTTTGGGGATCCGAAGTAAATTTCCAGCAAAAATTACAGATTTTTAGTTAACAAAAGTAAGTACCGGTAGATACCCAACAGGTCACACTTTAAAATTGCTCATGGAATGGCGGCAAGCCACGATACGTAAAAATAAGCGACACTTTAAAGAGTAAATCCACTTTTGTTGAGGAAAAAAAAAAAACACACACACACAACATTCCTCTCTAGGTGTTCTATGTATATGACAAGGATTTTAACAAACGTTGCAGATTTCTACCTTTTGTTATTCCAAATGCATTGGTGTTTGTCTATGGCCATGTGTCGTGTGAGTCCGTATGGGAGCACTTTTATAATTATCAAGCAGCTTCTGCACCTGCAGGGCTCCAACGAGCAAAGAGGCAGGGTCTGCATCCCTTTAGACCTGATTTCCCTTTCAGCGTATATCACCAAAAATTACTTTTTTGTTCCAGGGGATGCAAAAAAAAATAAATAAATAAATCAGATTTGTAGCTTAGTGCAGACTACTGGGAAAATCAGTAAGCCAATCACACAAGCAGGAAATCATGTATCTGGGGGGGTGTTTTTTACCATTTGATTTAATTTTTTTGCAATTTTATTTATTTTTTTATCTTTTTTTTTAAGGACATCCTTACTTTTGAGACAGAGAAAGGGACTCCCGTCCATTCATAAACACAGTTTACTATGCCCCAACTTAAAAAAAAGGGGGGGGGAGCTGGCATTCAGCAACCACAAGGGATCAGTTCCTCTGCATGCCACCGCCCTCCTATCCAGGTGTACAGGGGGGGGGGGCGATGATTGAGCCCCATTTGGGCATTTTTAGGAGATTTAGGAATTTTTTTTCTTCTTTAATGTGCTTTTCATACATTTTTAGGCTTAAGCATTTTTTGCTTTAGTCAATTAAAAGCTAGTTACTAGAAAGAGGACAGACAAGAAATCACGTGCGTTTTCAGGCACACCTATTGACGTCTATAGGTGCCAAAGACCTGCCCCAGAGAAGCTCTTGTGATTGAGCTTCAGGCAATAAGAATAGCTCAAGAGCGGAAAAAGTCAGGCAGATCACAACTTAAAGCGGAACTCCACCCAAAAGTGGAACGTCCACTATTCTGCTCTCCCCCCCCCCCCCCCCCATGCCACATTTTGCACCTTTCGGGGAGCCGTGGCGAGGTACATCAGAAGTCCTGCCCCTGCCTCCTCCTTCCTCTGCTTCTGGACCAATAAGGGAGCACAGGGCGCTTCGAGGGTACGCAGTAGGGACCTGGCTGTGAAGCCAAAAGGATTATCTGAATGGCGGCGGGAGCGCAGGGAGCGACGTAAATGTACGTTAAGCCCTGCATAATTTGACAGCGTTATTAAAGCATCTGTAATAAATAAAACATAAAAAAAAAACGCAAGTCCTATTTATTGATATGGCAAATATTATATTTGGTTTCCAAAAAAAAAAAAAAAAATTCTGCTGTAACCACCCTGCCGGTCTTCCCCATCAATTAACTTCACTCATGGCACACGACTCCTTATTTATTAAAAGTGGCCAAAGGCTAAAAACAGCAATCCAGATGTCTCCTCCAGTCATCAGTGGACCACACTGGGCCTTGCTGTCTCTAGACTACTTCCAGTCTGGTCCACACTCCTCCCCCTTGGCTGCCCATGTAAAATCAACAACCTGGGCACCAAATGCCATGCTGCTGGAGCCAATTCTTGGCCACTTTGTTTCTGCCCATTAAAACTCTTGCCCAATGAGTAACACGGGTATGGTGGATGGTTCCTCATTTGATCGGAGTACCGCTGTTCATAAACTAGCCAGGGATCCTCAAACTACGGCCCTCCAGCTGTTGCGGAACTACACACCCCATGAGGCATTGTAAAACTCTGACATTCACAGACATGGCTAAGCATTGTAGTTCTTGAACAACTGGAGGGTTGTAGTTTGAAGACCCTTGAACTAGACCCCCAATACAACACCCATGGATGACCACATCACTTTGGTCTGCTGGGCCAGAAACCCAGAGAACTGCAGCAACATCACAAGTGGAGCGGTTTGCTACACATTGGCATTTTTACTAGTTTTGGAGCTGCTGCACTGCGTCACATGACCCAAACCCTGGAAATGAAACTGATAAACAGCACAATAAATAATTCAAATCTATACACCTGTATCCATTACTGCCTGAGGCCTGAAAGCTGTGCGTTTGTAAGGGAGCCCGCAGGTCATCATAAAATAACCTTCAGCAATAGATCCGATCTGGAAGAAATGTGCAGATTTGTTTATTGGTTGCTGTTGGTAATACTTTCCTTCTCACACCGGCAATAAATTAAGTTCCAGATACTGAAAAGTACTAAGTACTCAGTGGTGGACAAGGTTTGCTGGGGGCACATTAAAGTGAAAGCAACTGTTTATTAAAATTGTACCTACAGGTAGGCCTGTATGTACAATGAATATCTACTAAAATTAAGCCATTTAGGAGATATCAGGGTGGATTAAAAAAAATGTAAATAATAATAATATATATATATATTTTTTTTTTTTTTTTTTTTTTTTTTTTAAATAAAAACCAGATTTGTTTTATTTAAATTGGATTTTTATCACATTTTAATAAAATGCTTTTGGAGTAAAAATATCTATCTAAAGATAGTTTTCTATTTAAGATACATTTATAATTTAGTTTATTCAGCATGAAATGGAGCTTAGTTATGTAGCCTGAGGCTGTATATTCTGCAATATCTACATTTTTGGTAAACTCATTCAATGCATCCAAGCTCTGCAAGCTGAGATAACATGCACTGTATTGATGCATTCATACAATTCCACAGTGACCATGAGATAAAACAAAGTTCAGGAATATTCCTTTATCCTGTTTTTCAAATCTATGTACACTACAAACTGTATGATTGAATCGGTTCGGATATCGCTGTTTTACTAACCCGACAGGTTATTATTCTAAATAGGAAACCTTCATTTTGTTTGCAAATATTAAAGATTCTAACTACCAGCAAGAATAATTCCTTACATTTAAAGAGCACCTGTCATTTCAGATCCATCATGGCAGCGCCTGTTAGTCGGGCATCCAGTCACCTGCTGCCGTCACGTCCCTCACCTTGTTATGTCACTGCCGCATCACCAGTCATCCCATTAAAGTGAATTGGACTGTCGGTGAGTCAACAGCGGGTCAGAGGAGGAGCTGCTGCAAGACAGAGATGACAGTTGCTCTTTAAAAACCTATGATTTAAAATCGGCCTTCAGTCATTTTTCATCTTTCCATCTATTCAATCTTCTGCCCTTGTTGTTTTAACTTTGGATAGTAAAATAGTTTCTGCCAGTAAATACCTTATACAGCCCACTTAGGGCTGTACAAGGTCATTAGCCTAGGTTTATGACATCATGCACAGCTCTCTCACTCTTGTGATATATATATAGTAAATTAATTAATAAAGTAATTTTCTAGAAAAAAAAAAAAAATACTGATTTTAACTTTGTAAGAAACAAGTGTCAGAAAAAGGTTTAGACTTTAAGTGGTTAAACTTCCTGCATTTACACACAGAAGTTTATCCCTTTGATCTAGGAAGGAAGAGTTACCACTCTCTAGTTATCTACTAGCACTGACAAAGTGACAATGTTGTTACAAACTTGGCAGACTGCCCAGTTTTTTTTTTTCTTTTGACAGCTGAGTGAGCAGAGAAGTCTCTACACATGTTGCATGAAAGAATCGGGAAACTCTGCAATAGAGATCTTGAGGGGGGTTGAATCGAGATCACGATTTTTTTTTTTTAACAATTAATTGTGCAGCTCAACCAAACATGGGAGCGAATTTAGGGTTCCTGATGAACCGGCCTAAATTCACTGTATAGGTGTCAGCACCCTCCCTCCCAACATCCTTTAACTGAGGCTAGATTCACATATGTGCGAATTGGATGGGGTTCCCCCCCATCCAATTCGCATGACATTTGAGGGTGCCCGGCTCGCAATGGAGTGGTCCAGGGCGGCCGCAGTCTGCTTTCCAAAAGGGTCCTGGTGCATCTTTGGGTCTGATGGGTCAGACCTGATTCGCACCTGAACTGGTGAACAGGGACGCGCCGGACCCCATGGTGGGAACCGCGGCCACACATGTGAACCAGCTTCAACCAAACAGCACCTGTGTCCAATCAGATGCAGGCAAAGTTTGGGTATTGTGACAGACACTGCCGACAACTGTCAGACTACAATGGCTGCACCAGGAAATCTGTGCTGTTTAGATGAAGGATTTTTTTTCCTTCAAGTGTGTATGGCCAGCTTTAGTGCACTGGGGTGCCAGTCAAAATGAATGGCACTATAATGTGAGTTAACACACACACACACACACAATATGGTGAATAACACTAATGTGCGTTAATATGCGTTTCCCTTAGACGTTTAGTCTGTTCTGACCAAGGGACAATAGTAAAAATAATGTACCCCGCACTATGTAATCATACCAAGTGCCCAGACCCTGGCTTTGCCAGCCTGAAGGAGCAGTTATATCCGTTTACAAGTATTGGGGCATGGCATCAAGCTGATGAGGTCATCCTCCAGCACCTTCTACAAGTTGATTACATCATCTTCTGGCACCATTAACCCCCCCCCCAAGCTTCCACTTTACTTCTACCTTTCCCTGCCCCCGGCCTCTCCCTGCCTATCAGACAATATGGCCGACAGAGGTTGTAAAATGACTTAAAACCGCTTTTATCTTTCCATCTGAAAAATGTCAACACAGAGTAAACGTTCTGCCTTTACTAGCTGCAGTCTTCTGAATAGCATTAGCACTTTACCAACATTGTATTAAGAAATATTAGAATATCACAAAGATTAAAGTAAACTTGTCCCATTACACATTTGAGGCAATGTAAAGGGGCCTCTTTATAGCGAACGTCCCTATGAATACTTACCTTCCCTACTGCTCTGTACAGCAGCTGGAGTCCTTGGAAATATGAGGGAGCATCTGATTACTAGACAACGTGCGGCCCCTGAGGGTCCATTTATCATTCTGTCAGCTGGGGGGGGTCACATCCTTGTGAAAACTCTGACACAAAACTGACACAGGGCAGGGAAGTATGAGTAAGGCTCGGTTCACACTGCTGCGCTGTGCATTTGTTCAGTTTTTTGTCCTGTGTGAGGTGCGAATTTACCGCAATTTTCAGGAGTTGGACGTAGCTGCGATTTGTGGAGACTAGTGTGGTGGAATTCAAACATATGTGAACCATCAATGCGATTCAAGAACGATTTACATTGATGTCTATGAACTCGCATCAGTGTGAACCGGGCCTAAGGGCTCATCCACACAGGCTGTACAGTACAAAAACATGGCGCTTCTAGGTACAAGGAAGGTACAGGTGCAGCGTCCAGCTTGTCAAAAATCAACAGGCTGAAAATTGCAGCAGCTGGGCGCTGTTTTTAAAAAAATAAATAAACAAAATAAACCCACACATTAATTTTCAGCATGTGCCGGAAATGTAAGGGTCCTTTCACACTGGGGCGGTTTGCAGGCGCTATTGCGCTAATAATAGCGCCTGCAAACCGACCCGAAAGTGCCGCTGCTTTCATTCCAGTGTGAAAGCCCCGAGGGCTTTCACACTGGAGCGATGCGCTAGCAGGACGGTAAAAAAAGTCCTGCCAGCAGCATCTTCGGAGCGGTGAAGGAGCGGAGTATATACCGCTCCTTTACTGCTCCTGCCCATTGAAATCAATGGGACGGCGCGGCTATACCGCCGGCAAAGCGCCTCTGAAGAGGCGTTTTGCGGTGGTTTTAACCCTTTCTCGCCTGCTAGCAGGGGGGTAAAACCCCCCCGCTAGCGGCCGCATACCGACGGTAAAGCGCCGCTTACAATAGCGGCGCTTTACCGCTGACAACGCCCCCGCCCCAGTGTGAAAGGACCCTTACTGTCACATTGGTTGTGCTCTCAACCAAACCACTCAATTGCTGGTGTCCTAACTGATCACATGTGCAGCATCATGGCAGATGAAGATTAAACAGAGGCCAAGATGGCAGCTTCCATGGATAAAAATAATAGGAGGGTTCACTTCCACTTTATGCAGGATTATTACCACTCGGAACAGCGTCCAGCCATGTATTTTATAGCCCATCATTCATTTTAACAGGATGCTGGCAGTGGCCTATATGCTGCCTCCTTTACAGCCCAAAAAGTGGTTACGTTATGTGATCCAAAACCACACACGTGCATGAGAAATTAAAAAAAAAAAAAAAAAAAAAAGCGCGTAGGAGGAGCGAGAAGTGATTTTTATCAGTAGCCACTCCCACTTCCCTAAGGCCCCATTCACACCTGAGAGATTTTCTGTTTGAAGCTTGTAGCTCTAAAATTGTTCAACAAGCTAAATCTCATTCATTTCAATGGCCCCTGTTCACATCTGAGCGTTCTGTCACCTGAAGCAAAACGCCTTTTGCTCAAAAAACAAAAAAGTACATGATCTTTTTGACAGACTGGAGGCAGACTGACCCCATAGACGTCAATGGGAATGCCTGAAAATGTGCGACATGAGTGCTTTACAAGTGTTTTGTCGCTTGTTTTCTGTTTAAACAACAGCTCTCCACCCCTCCTCCCCCTAGTGCTTTCTATTGGCTAATCAAAAACGCGGTAAAACGCTGTGTGAAATCCGGGGCGATTAGGTTCAAGTGGTGCATGCAGTTTTCCAGAAACGTGCCACTCCAGACTGCGTTTTTAGGGCATGGCAGCCCACTTTTATTTTTTTTAAAGTAACAAAAAAGATCAAAGGTTCAGTAATCTTCCCTCGCAGGGGGTTCCACCATCACTGTATAAACAAACTCTAGCCTCCTGGCTTACTCACTGTCAGCTTTGTGCTGTTTTGGTTGCAGGCCACATCTGCCTGCTACAGACGTACACACACACACAGGCTGCCACCTGCAGCCTTAGTGCCGGTTCACACCGGGACGACTTAGCCACCTGACAAGTCGCGTCTCGTTCTGCACAATGGAACCGTTGTAATAGGAGCGACGCAAATCGCCCTGACTCAGAAAACTGTTCCTGTACGACTTTGGGGGCGACTTGCATTGACTTCTATGTAAAAGTTGTTTTGCAAGTCGCCGCTGCTGTCGTGTCCAGGTCGCCTGAGGCAGTCGCGCTGCAAGTCGTGCTGCCTCAGTGTGAACCGGCTCTTAGACTCCGAGATCTCCCTAAAATCGCTACACTCAGGTGTGAAGGGAGCCTAATCCTCATCTAGGCGAGGAAGGAATCCCTTGCCCAACCCCTTTCTCTCCCACAGCCTTCTGCAACACATCACATGTCCCAGGAAGCTACAGGACCATTCACAAAGCATGTACGATATCGCGCATGCCCAGCGGGAAGCCGGCCGTCGTTCCCCAGGAAGCCACAGCTGACTGTCATATCCAATTAAATAAATTAAAGCTTGACACACCTAAACACGTTACATGCACTTACAAGCTGCAAACATTTTTTTTTTTGCTGCCAAGAGGAACAGTGTCTAGGAGACATAGCAAAACCTCTGAGGCCTAAAAAAAAAAAAAAAAAAAAAAAAAAAAGCCCAGGTAAGGTTGGTCCCACATCTCATTCATTTCCTGGAGACAATCAGGATACGGAGCCGTTGACCTGCATTGGCATCTGGGGTGACTTTTCCACCTTCCTGCCTTATTATTGCTCAGGGGCAGGTGTTGGCTGACCATACATTATACAATTTTTCGGGTAAAGTGGAGTTTATTAAAGTAGCCCACAGACAGAACGCAGACAGTGTGCGTTCAGGGCCATGCACCCGCATCAATGTCAAACTGGGAGCAGCAGCCGTGTCCCATTTGACATCAATGGGACTGCCAGCATGGAGAGACCTGTGCCTCTATGTGTGGGTAAACATGGCCCTCACACGGGTCTCTGCTGTAATATGCCCCCCGTGTGAATGAAGTCTCATCTGCCAAGGAAATGCAATTCTGTCCATGCATTTTTGTGATTGCCAGGCATCTGCCATACTGCAGAGCAAGGAAGGTGACACGGCTTTCTCCATTACAGTTAAAAGTTATAGTGGGGACCCCTCCCTTACCCACCACCTGCAGAATGTGTAATAAAGGATTGGCAGCATACTGATGAGGTCAGTTTTGTGCTCTCCCCTCCTGTAAGTATGTTTACAGTATCAGAGTGACAACACTGTTCAGGCCAAAGAAACAGCACTTGATTGGCTGATATTTCTAGCTCCCCCAGACTCAGTTTTGCCATTTACAGGCTTTCAGGAAGCCAATAGAAGTAAACGGGTCTTCTGTGTATTCATCCCTGATCAGACAGGGCCCTAAATATGGGTACCACTCGGTACAGCGTTCAGCCTCAGCCTGCCATAGACTTTGACAGGCTGCCTACAGCTGGGCTGGACGCTGCACCTGTTCCTCCTGGGTGCACTAAAGCAGGGGTGCCCAACCCCCAGACCGCTGGCTGATACCGGTTTGTGGCCCATTTAGGACCAGGCCGCACAGCAGAAGGCGAGCAGTGACAGCGATCCGGACAGGACTATTACAGACTGTGGTCACCGCTCAATTCCAGGCCATGCCTGTGCCCTCCCGGGTCTTCTGCCCTGCTGACAATCTCATCCCATCATCAGGGCGGGGGGGGGGGGGTTGAAAAGCTGGAGATCAGCACAGAGTGGGAGTCTTTAATATCAATGGGTAATCACCTGCTTGTTATAAGTTGGGCAGCTCCCGCCCTCCGTCCAAAACCTTAAAATTTTATTCTGGTGGCATCCAGAGCCAAAAGTATGAAAATATGTGCCTGTGTCCAAATATATATGGATCCAACTGTATATTCCTCAATAGCCAACAAAGCGTATAAATCTACTTTGTGTGCACCAAAAGCCTTTGCAAACCCAGATATTAGAAAGTAGTGGTGACATCATCATTGTGCTGTACATCCTTTGTACAGAGAGCAGAGCCTTTGGGAGGGACCCAGCAGGCCACACCCACTACAGGCTGCCTGCAGAAAATGACAGGAGGGGGCGGAGACAAGACCAGTGACTCTGCACCAGAAGAGTGAGCAGTAGTGACTGGTCTTTAACCGCTTCCCGTCCAGCCTATTGTCAAATGATGGCTAGGTGTCACATGACGTCCTCCCGGAACGGGACGCGCTGCCAATGACTGATCAGTGTGCCGGCTCACTGTCCAATCACAGCAGATTACATGACAATTGTAAACAATAAATGGCTTTGATTCATGCCATTGACTGTGTACAATTGTGTTGCTAGCTGTGATTGGTCACAATGATCACAAGATACAGTCAGGGCCAATCACAGCCCATCTGTACCATATAATTAGCTGTGTCCAATCACAGCTAATCACAATACACACTGAATGAATCCATTTCATCAAACCTTTCACACTGAATTGCTGCACAAATCTGGACAAAATATACAAATCACACCAAGATTCAAGCAAGACTACACATGACAAATGTATTTAGGCAATATAAGCTCTTCCCGAAGCTCAGCTGTCACGTGCCTACAATGCGTTAATGCGTTCTGTTCACCTCTGGGAACTTTTCTTTTAGGCCCGATTCACACTTGTGCAGGTTGCAGTTTGCATATTGCAGGGGCATTTTGCATTTTTTTCAATACACAACTTTAAACCATTGAAGTCTATGGAGCCAAAAAACAGAAAAACAACCCTGGCCCTTTCCATAAAATGCACAGATGTGAACTACATCCATAGGAAACCATGTTAAAATGGACTGTAGTGCGTTTCTGCAAAAAAAAAAAAAAAATAAACAAAATAAAAAAGGCACAAAAAAATAAGATAAAATAATAATAATATTATGCATAGGGGGTATGAACCAGGCCCTAATATTTTCAAACTGGTCATTTAGGTTAATGTAAACAAGTAAATAATTCTCAGGTTAATCATCGCTCACGCGACTTTCAGTTTTTAGCCTCAGGGAAACCAGGATTAAGCAAACAGTTCAAAGAAACTACCTGAAAATCTTTACATCTTTACAATGGTGAAAAGAGGATGTACTAAATACACATGGCGGAAAAACAGGCACATTACTAGAAAGCAGCACTACAATATACAAGTATAAAGTAAACATAAAAAAAAAGTCTCTGTACATTACTGTGAAATACAATAAAATTACTTAAAATCTATGGCAAGATGGAGTCGGGAAGGGACAGAAACCCTGTCATGTTTTTACTGCTATTCCAGCCTCTTAATCTAGGCTCACAGTAGTTGGACCCGGACAGAAATGCAATGTGATTTAGCAAACGCACAGGGTTGCCATTCATTCTTAATCGCACCCACACATCAGCACCCATGCGTTTATGCGTGCAAAACCACAGTATCATGCAGCGTTTTCTTTTGTAAAAGGGCTCAGGGACCCTGCGTTTGTCTCGGCTACAGAAGCCTACTTGAAATGAACGGGATGCGCATGCACAAAATGTGAACGATGAATGCGCATGCACATATGTGAACTTAGCCTTCTGACTCATTTAAGCGTGCTGAAAACACATGGTTGAGCCATGTTTTAACCGTTCCCCCATCCGCCCCTTTCTAAGGCAGCGCATAGGGGTATTCACATATCACTACAAAAATTATTCCCGTTTTATTCGTTTGCCAGTACCGCTGCCAAACATGGCCAATTCAAGTGAATGGGACAACTTGGCATTAAAGCAGAACTAAACCCATCGAAATAACGGTTTCAAAAAAGTTACATTCCCGTCACATTGGTTGTACTCTCAACCAAACCATTTAATGGCTGGTGTCATACCTGATCACATGTGCAGCGTCACGGCAGGTACACACTATAAGGAAACCCGGCGAACGTTCATCCGATGTTTCACAGCAAATCGGAACCAATGAACGAAAACTTGTATGAAAATTCTCGTACTATAAAGGCTTTTTGGTCGTTTCTGATCATGCGCAGTCTTTTTCTGATTTTTCTTGTACCAAAATAGTACGCTTCAAAACGAAAATCATTCGTTCTGTTCCCATACGAGAAAAATTTTGAAGTTTGTCCCTTTGGTAATTTTCGTACGAAAATTTGGAATCGGCTTTTTGAAAGTTGTGTACACACTATACGAAAAGTCTTTGGACAAAAATGGTCGCCCGATTTTCTTAAAGTGTGTACAAGCCTTTTCACACCCAATGCATTTTGAACTGCACTCCAACTACATAAACGGCCCAAAATCAAGGTAATCCTATGGAGCATAGTTCCCATCATGGCAGTGAAGCAAGAAAAAAAAAAAAAGGGGGAGGAAGTAGAGCGTGCTGCATTTTTCTGCACCACAAATGCACGGAGCGCACTACAAATGGACTGTACAGCACCCCTTTAAGCCAAGAAAGTCAACCCCAAAAATGTATAGCAAAATGCAGTACTAAACGCAGCGCAAAACGCATTCAATCGCACGTCAAGTGCATGTTAAGCGTGCATCAAGCGCACTTCAAACGTGCTTCAAATGCCTGTAAACATGCAGTCTAAAACAGGCAGTTATGTGCAGTTTCTGGTGTGAATGATGTCAGCTTCCTTGGCTGAAAATGATAGGAGGGTTTAGTTGCGCTTTAAAGTATAACTAAAGGCAAAACTTTTTTTTTTTGATTTTGTATAGAGTAGAGAGGGATTAGAACACCCGTCATATTTTATTGCCATCAGTGCCCCTGTTAAAAGAGATTCACCCTCTCGATTTGTTTACCATGATCACTGAAAGTAAAAGAAAACCCAAAATTTTGGGTTGTCCCCAGAAAATGAATAGGAGAGGAAATCTTCCGATGGGGACACTAGTTCTGGTGACCTGGCCCCCCCCCCCCCCCCCCCCCCCAAGGAATCCCCCTAGGCCCCTTACACACAATAAGCCCGCCCGGCCACCCATTGACTCCTATGGGCAGGCGGATGTCAGCGGTGATTAGTCCGCTGACACCCGTCTGCCATCCGATCAAAACAGACGATCGGATCCGCCAGACAGATGGCTGAACGTATCGGATGAGATCTGATGAAAACGGACATCCATTTTCGTCTGAACTCCCTATAGATATCAGCAGGGCTCCGACAGGTCCCTTCCCTGCTCATTAAGTAGAGACAGACCTGTCATCCACCGGCTCAGCGGAGATCAACCCCCGCTGAGCGGATCCACCCCGTGTGAAAAGGGCCTTCATTTTCAGGGATTTCCTCTCACTTCCTGTTTGGCTATGGGTTAGGAAGTAAAGAAAAAAAAAAAAAAAACCTGACAGGTGTTATAACTACATTTTTTGCTCTATAGCTCTACTTTACCAAGGTTAAAACAGGCACTGCGAAGGCCTCCTCACTGCTTGTCAAACGCCTCTGAAAAGGGATTGGAACACAGATTGCTTTCCAGAGGCGCAACTCTCCAGTTTTCCACATGTCTAAACTTAGCCCAAGACCTCATACACACTATTAGATTTTCTGCAGATTTTAGTCTTCAGATTTACCAAAACCATATAATAGGAGGTCAAACCTTAAGAGTTTCAATTTGTATGCAATCAGGCAGGCCCTTGCACTACATAGTTTTGGTAAATCTGAAGACAAAAATCTGCAGAAAATCTAATAGTGTGCATCGGGTCTTAATGAGATTTTCCTTCATTTCCAGTTCTGCTGACAACTCTTTACAAGACAGGAAGTGAGAGGAAATCTCCAACTGACAGATTTTCCTTCACTTCCTGTCTGAAAACTCAGTAAGGCAGAAAGTGAGGGAAGAGGTTTCTAACAGGAGAGTGGTAAATACCAGACAGAGCCTCTAATCCTTTTCCACTCTATCCAAAACTAAAGTAAAATCGCATGTTCTTGATACCGCCTCTGCCGCCTGGCTTCAAGATAGGAGGCGGCGGAAAGGGGTCAAGGCCTACATTTTTATTCCACAGCAATGTAAATAATTACTATGAATTGTTCCCCCTGTATTAACCCCCTCCCATTGGCAGTAAACAGAGATGTCCCAGCATGGTGGTGGGATTTCATAGCATGCTGCTGGGAGCAGCTTAATCGCATGCACCCAGTACTGTGACCGCGCTGTCATCATCAACCCTGGGTCACCGTGTACAGTCAGGAAGGGCTCCTGATCATGTGACCGCCAAAGCGATCACATGATCAGAAAGCCCAGGAAATGTCCCTGGCACTAAAAGTGGAACTTTAGTTAGAAAATGAAGTCCTGCTAGATGACTTCTGGCCCCTTTTGCAGGTATAGCTATATAAAACATTAAAAATAAGTGCCTATTCGGTTTACAATCCAGTTTCACCCTGCTCTGCACATGCTCCCAATTTTTAGGCATTGCCGAGTTTGTAGAGGCCGATCTGCTGACAGCCTTAAAGCTGAATTAAACCCTCCTATCTTTTACAGCCAAGGAAGCTGCTTCTGTTTGATCTGCAACTGCCATGGTGCAGCACATGTGATCAGTTTCGACACCAGCCATTTGATGGTTTGACAGATTGGTTGAGGACACAAGCAAATAAATGTGACAGTTAGCAATCCCAGCATTCCAGAAATGTAACTTTTTTGAAACCGTTAAAATCGATGGGTTTAGTTCCCTTTTACAATTTACTGCTGTTCAGGGGCTCTGGGCTTCAGCAAAATGGCAGCCTCCAGCAAGAAGAAAAACAGGAGAAATGCTGGAGGCAATATACAAAACACACAATAATTTTGGTGACATAAATTACGAATGTGGAATGTATGTTCCTTGCTAAAGAACATTTGTTTCCCCCAAGTTGTTATGGGTAAAGTTCCGCTTTAAGATCCACTTAAAGGGCCAGCTCCCACCAGCAAATGTTTAAGTAGCCTTTTTTCTCCACTACGTAAAAAAGAATTTAAAAAAAAATGGGCCTATTAAGCACAGATACAGTTCTTGTCAATAACTACAAATTCCAGCCAATCCCTGCAAGCCAATAGAAAACTTTTATTCCAACAGTAAATGATGGTTTGCATTCACCAAGGTCCCCACAAAAATATACATTCTGATTGGTCGTTGTAGGCCACCCTGCTTTCTGTACTGTTTTTTACCGAAGACACCAGTAAGGCCTCTCACGCTGGCGGCAGACTTCACCACCCACTGAAAAGCAAATCGTTTTTCAGACCATGGTTGGCAGACTGTTTACATGCGTTTAGGAGGCGATACCGCTGCCTCCTGCATGTCGGTTTTTCAAGTGCCAGGCCAGGGGGATTTATTCCATCCCAATGCGGATTTTACTTTCCAATACCATACTGCAACCGCCATAGCGATGTTGCGACAAGGTTCCATTGACTTCAATGGGTGAGTTTGACAGACTATCAAATTCATCGTGCCAGGTTAACATTGCTGCAGATATAGCGCATCTCACCATTCTGGCCACTATGTAAATTTGGGAGGTGGGCAGTCATAACACGGACCAACTGCCTGTTTTTATTACCCCTCCGCCGCCAGTGTGAACTAAGCCTTAGGCCTCATTCACTCGGGGCGTATCAACGTGTACCCCATGTAGGGCCATGTTTACCCGCATGAAGATGCACAGGTGCTCTGTGCATTCCCATGCAGGCAGTCCCACTGATGTCTATAGGGGCGCAGCGGCTATTTGAACACAGCCGCTACTCCAAATTTTACATACACTATATTACCAAAAGTATTGGGACACCTGCCTTTACATGAACTTTAATGGCATCCCAGTCTTAGTCCGTAAGGTTCAATGTGGAGTTGGCCCACCATTTGCAGCTATAACAGCTTCAACTCTTCTGGGAAGGCTGTACACAAGGTTTAGGAGTGTGTCTATGGGAATGTTTGACCATTCTTCCAGAAGCACATTTGTGAGGTCAGGCACCGATGTTGGACGAGAAGACCTGGCTCGTAGTCTCCGCTCTAAGGTGTTCTATTGGGTTGAGGTCAGGACTCTGTGCAGGCCAGTCAAGTTCCTCCACCCCAAACTCGCTCATCCATGTCTTTATGGACCTTGGTTTGTGCACTGGTGCGCAGTCATGTTGGAACTGGAAGGGGCCATCCGCAAACTGTTCCCAGAAAGTTGGGAGCATGAAATTGTCCAAAATGCCTTAAGAGTTCCCTTCACTGGAACTAAGGGGCCGAGCCCAAGCCCAAGCCCTGAAAAACAACCCCACACCATAATCCCCCCTCCACCAAATGATTTGGACCAGTGCACAAAGCAAGGTCTATAAAGACATGGATAAGCGAGTTTTGGCTGGAGGAACTTGACGGGCCTGCACCCAATAGAACACCTTTGGGATGAATTAGAGCAGAGACTGAGCCAGACCTTCTTGTCCACATCAGTGCCTGACCTCACAAATGTGCTTCTGGAAGAATAGTCAAACATTCCCATAGACACACTCCTAAACCTTGTGGACGGCCTTCCCAGAGGAGTTGAAGCTGTTATAGCTGGAAAGGGTGGGCCAACTGAATATTGAACCCTACAGACTAAGACTGGGATGCCATTAAATCTCATGTGCATGTAAAGTCAGGCGTCCCTTTGACAATATAGTGTATGTGTGGCTACACAGCCCTGAATGCACGCGGTCTACGTTCGGGGGTGTTCACCTGTGACTGCATAGATGTCACATTGTTTGTGCAGCCACTGCATTCCCAATAGACAGCATTGGGACTGCTTGCACAAGGATGCATCCCTGTGGGGGGTAAACACAGCCCTTGCCTGGGGTAGGTATTGATACGCCCCGAGTAAATGAGGCCTAAGGCTTAGTTCACATTGGCGGCGGAGGGGTAATAACAGGCAGCTGGTCCGTGTTATGACTGCCCACCTCCAAAAATTTACATGGTGGCCAGAGGGACAGCCACAGCAATTTTAGCTTGGCACAACAAGTTTGACAGTCCGTCAAACTCGCCCATTGAAGTCTATGGAAACTTGCCGCTATGGCGGTTGCTGCATGGTAGCGTAAAGTAAAATCCCCATTGGCATAGAATAAATCACCCTGGCCTGGCGCTTGAAAAACAGGCATGCAGGAAGCGGCATTATCGCCTCCTAAACGCACGTCAACCACGGTCTGAAAAACAATAGCTTTTCAGCGAGACCCAAGGCTTAGTTCACACTGGCGGTGAATGAGGCCTCAGTTCCTCAACTACAGGCCTGACAGTTGTACAGCTGCAGAACACTTCCACTTTTCAACCCTTCTTCCAATAATAAACATCACAGTAACGTCATAAATCCCGACACGCCAAAACACGCAAGACTAAAACAAAGCTGTGCAACCCGGTTATGTCTGACAAGCGTCTACATCACCCATAGCAACCAGACACTTCCCTTCGTTATCCAGCCCGCACTGGTTTCAGGCCTCTGGTTGCTACGGGCAGCGCAGGCGCCTTTTCACCACTTTTCTACATCAGGCCTCAACGCCGCCCAGCTAAAATTCAAATCCCAGCAGAAACAGCAACGTTGGGGTTAAACAGCGGCCTGGTTGCTATGGCAATATGGCAAATATCAACCACACACACACACACTCTCGCCTCCTCCCGTCTCCGCTGGCTTTATATACATATATTTTCCGAGTAAACATTTCGCCGTCTGCGCTCTCTATTCCTAGAAGGCTGGGTACCAGGCAGACGATCACGTTCCACATAGCAGAGCCGGCTGCACAGGCCAAAGTGGGATGGGTCACCGAGAAGCCGAGAACGCAGCCATAGATATTACACGATGTACGCAGGAAGTGGGCATCACCGGGGAGGGGTGCGTTCAACGGGGAGCGTTCAACTGCCTGCAGAGCCTTGAAGAAACAGCAAATAAGAATAATAATAATATAAAAAAAACACACACAACACCTACAACAGTTCTGCAACGACGGAAAGGAAACAAAACTGAAACAAAAGCAATCCTGTCCGGGGGGGACGGGGAGGGCTGAGGATGTTGCAATGGAGACTTCAGCATCCTATTTTGTTATCCAATAGGAAAAAAAAAAAAAAGACAGAGCCACAGACAATAAAAAAAAAAAAAAAAACCAACGCTACATCCTGCATCATGCAAATGCCTGGAAATGAGAATTGCACGGTGCACCGGCGGGCAGCAGACGGGGGTCAGCGTGCAATGTGCCTTTTATTGGATGGCTATGCGCATATGCATGAGACAGGAGATGCTCTGCCTGCATAGGCCCCTATGGCTGGGCTGCAGTCTACCCAGCACCAAGGGGGGGGGGGGGGGGGGGGGGGGGGGCACCAGACAAGATGGGGCATTAAGGGGGCTCTGGAATAAAAGAAGGAGGGGAAGGGGGGGGGATCTCAACCAAGGCCCACCGACGGGGGTAAAACAGGATGTTGGTGCCAACCTAGGGTTGTGCTTTACAAGGGGGGGTGGAGGGGAGTAGATAGGGGGGGGGGGGGGAGGGGGGGTTGACTTACATGGATGCAAGAGGTATATAGGATCTGTCCCTGCAGGAGGAGGAATGCCACCGGGGCTTGGGGCCTAGAGGTGGATAGCAGCCAGCTGAAGCCACACCATCACCGAGGGGAGCATGAGAGGGAAGGGAAAAAAAAAGGAAAGAAGGAAGGAGGGGGGAGGAGAGGAGACAGAGAGAGGGGGAGAGGGTGGGAGGAGGAGGAGGAAGAGGGGAAGGATAGGGCTGCTGCTTCTGCTGCTGCTTGTAGTATTGCTGCTGCTGCTGCAGATTCAGGCCCATTGATTGCAATGGAGGGATGGGAGGATCCGGTTGCTGCTTGGCTGGAGGCTGCTGGTGCTGCTGTCACCTTGCTGACACCCTGGGGTGCTGCTGTTCCTGTAGGATTGCTGAGTTGAGCTGTGCTGTCAGCCCTGGAGAGGATCAGCTGCCCCCAGTGCTGTGTCTCCTCTTCCTGCACACACACACACACAGTGTTGTAGACTGTCTCTTCCTCCCTTGTACACACAGATCCTCCTCCTGCCTTCTCTCTTCCTTTCTCCAGCCTCTCTCTGTCTATGTGTCTCCCTCTTCCACCCCTGCCTGCTGATGACCACTGGGTCCTACCGCCCTCCCCTCCTACTCCAGAGGGGAGGAGTCTGCTCTGCACTCTCAGTCTGTGTAGATAGCAGAGCAGACAGGTGAGCTTTAACCTCTCAGCTGCTGGGCTGGAAGCGACTGAAAGCTCGCCATCCAGGGACGTAGGATGCGATTGTTTTTCTGGGCTGATCGCCGATACCCCAAAATGCATCTTTTTTTTTTTTGGTTTAATGCACGTGTAAACATTTCACAATGCGCTATGGGGTTTTAGGGCTTATTTACATTTGCGCAGTGCAGTAACGCGCGTTACGTCATTAAAGTGACGCCAAACTCTGCTTTATATCAATTCTATTCAGGTATGTATTCTTGGGGCTTCAAGCACACTGAAGATTTATGAAGCTGCTCTTATGCAGGCCATACACTATACGAAAAAAAAATCGGGCGCAAACGATCGTGCCATCATGTAATGACCGATAAATTGTTCAGTGGACATAAATAAATGCATTTTTTTTTTGTTTTTTTACATATACCTAGTGCAGACAGTTCTGACGGGAAACACAATAACCTTTTAATTTATCGTTCGTTCAGCAAGAAATTTCCAAACTTGTCCTTCGTTTTTTCGGCTCAAAAACGTCCCAACGATTATCGATTTTGTGCCCGTTAACTGGCTGAAAAACTAACGAACTGTCTAAATGACCGAATTAATCGTTCGTTCGGCAGAAAATTTCCAAACTTGCCCCTTCGTTTTTTTTCGGCTCAAAAACGTCCCAGCGATTAATGATATTGTGCCCATTAACTGCCTGAAAAACGAACGAACTGTCTAAATGACCGAATTTATCGTTCGTTCGGCAGAAAATTTCCAGACTTGTCAAAAACGTCCCAGCGATTATCGATTTTTGCGCCCATTAACCGCTTCAGCCCCGGAAGATTTTACCCACTTCCTGACCAGACCAGTTTTTGCGATTCGGCACTGCATCGCTTTAACTGACAATTGCGCGGTCGTGCGACGTTGCACCCCCAAACAAAATTGGTGTCATTTTTTCCCCACAAATAGAGCTTTCTTTTAGTGGTATTTGATCACCTCTGCAGTTTTTATTTTTTGAACAAAAAAAGAGCGACAATTTTGGAAAAAAAGCAATATATTTTACATTTTGCTATAATAAATATCCCCCAAAGATATTTAAAAAAACACATTTTTTCCTCAGTTTAGACCGATACGTATTCTTCTACATATTTTTGGTAAAAAAAAAATCGCAATAAGCGTATATTGATTGGTTTGCGCAAAATTTGTAGCGTCTACAAAATAGGAGATAGATTTATAGCATTATTATTATTTTTTTTTTAATAGTAATGGTGGCTATCTGCGATTTTTATCAGGACTGCAGCATTATGGCGGACAGATCGGACACTTTTGACACATTTTTGGGACCATTGTCATTTATACAGCGATCAGTGCTATAAAAATGCACTGATTACTGTAAAAATGTCACTGGCAGGTAAGGGGTTAACACCAGGGGGCGATCAAGTGGTTAACTGTGTTCCCTGTGTGTGTTCTAACTGTGGGGGGAGGGGACTGACTAGAGGAAATGACAGATCGTGGTTCCTAGACACGATCTGTCACTCCTCACAGAACAGGGATTTGTGTGTTTACACACACACGTCCCTGTTCTGCCTCTCGTGCCCGCGATCGCTCGTGGCCGGCGGTTATTGCGACTGTTGGCCACGAGCATTAGCACCCCTGCAGTGCAGCGGGCACGTGCGCGCCTGCTATCCCGATCCCGCGAGCCAACGTACAGCTACGACGGCTCGCGGGATCGTTGATACCTGTATAATGGCGGCTGGTCGGCAAGCGGTTTAGTGACGCTAAACTCGGCTTTAGATCAATTCTATTCAGGTATGTATTCTTGGGGCTTCATGCACACTGAAGATTTCTGAAGCTGCTCTTATGTTGGCCATACACTATACGAAAAATCGGCCGAACCCATTTTCGAAAATAAAACGAGCATTCGGCTGTGAGCGCAAACGATCGCGTCATCATGTAATGACCGATAAATCGTTTTTTACATATCCCTAGTGCAAACAGTTCGGACGGGAAACATATTGACCTTTCAATTTATTGTTCGTTCGGCAGAAAATTTCCTTCGTTTTTTTTTTGTTCTTTTTTTTTTTTTTTTTTTTTTACATATACCTAGCGCAAACAGTTCGGACGGGAAACACATTAACCTTTCAATTTATCGTTCGTTCGGCAGAAAATTTCCTTCGTTTTTTTCCCGGCTCAAAAACGTCCCAGCGATTAATCGATTTTTGTGGCCGAAAAACGGACAAACTGTCTAAATGACCGAATTTTTGGCCGATTTTTCGTATAGTGTATGGGGAGGAGCGGCGTGCTGACGTCACCGCGTTCACGCAGGTCCCGGAGTCTGCAATCGAGAGCCGGCCCGGCTTGTTTATACTGCATCTTTTAATCGTTTCAATTGTAAGTGTAATACCTTTTTTTTTAATCTAATAAAATCACCTAAGATTTTACACTATGGAAGCTTTTATTTCTTTATGCCCCGCAGGGTACTCAAACTGGCGGCACTCCAGCTGTTATGAAACTACAAGTCCCATCATGCCTCTGTCTGTGGGAGTCATGCTTGTAACTGTCAGCCTTGCAATGCCTCATGGGACTTGTAGTTTCGCTGGAGGGCCGCTAGTTTGAGACCCCTGATATGGGGATCAACTGGCACTATGTGCCTTTGAAGGATAATACCTGGGAAGACGCTGTGATTATCGCTCCATTCCTTAAAGGCCCGGGGCTGGGTATTAAGCCAAAAGCAATAGGAAATCATTTGGAGTCGGTAAGTGGCAGTGTGTGTAGAGGTGGAGGATATATCTTTCTCAACCACGACTCTTGGGCGGATCGTGTGTCAGTCTCACGTCTGAAAATCATCTTAATACAGTGGACTATTCATAATATAATACAATGTGATCAATAATCAATCAGTTTTTTATTTTTGCAAAACATCACTTCCGCCCATAGCCCTTAAAGGGCCAATTTTTTTTTTAAATGACAACATTTTTTTTTTATTGTATTTTAGTGTAAATATAAGATCTGAGGTCTTTTTGACCCCAGATCTCATATTTAAGAGGTCCTGTCATGCTTTTTTTTTTCTATTACAAGGGATGTTTACATGATTTTTTTTTTTTTTTTTAAAAAGAACAGTGTAAAAATAAAAAATAAAAGGTAAAATAAATAAGAAAAAAAAAAAAATTTTAAACGCGCCCCGTCCCAGACGAGCTCGCGCGCAGAAGCAAAGGCATACGTGAGTAGCGCCCGCATATGAAAACGGTGTTCAAACCACACATGTGAGGTATCGCCACGACCGGCAGAGCAAGAGCAATAATTCTAGCCCTAGACCTCCTCTGTACCTCAAAACATGCAACCTGTAGAATTTTTTTAAATGGAGATTTTTAAGGGTAAAAGTTTGTCGGCATGCCACAAGCGGGCGCAATTTTGAAGCGTGACATGTTGGGTATCAATTTACTCGGTGTAACATTATCTTCAACATTATAAAAAAAATTGGGCTAACTTTACTGTTGTCTTATTTTTTATTTCAAAAAAGTGTATTTTTTCCCCAAAAAAACGGTAAGACCGCTGCGCAAATACGGTGTGACAGAAAGTATTGCAACGACTGCCATTTTATTCTCTAGGGGTGTTAGAAAAAAAATATATAATGTTTGGGGGTTCTAAGTAATTTTCTAGCAAAAAAAAACTGTTTTTAACTTGTAAACAACAAATCTCAGAAAGAGGCTCGGTCCTTAAGTGGTTACTATAGAAAAATGTATTCTTGGGTCTTCATGCACACTGAAGATTTCTGAAGCTGCTCTTATGCTGGCCATACACTATACGAAAAATCGGCCGAAACCATTTTCGAAAAAACGAACATTTGGCCGTGGGAGCAAACGATAGTGCCATCATGTAATGTCCAATAAATCGTTCAGTGGACATAAATGAATGCATTTTTTGTTCGTTTTTTTTTTTACATATACCTAGTGCAGACAGTTCGGACGGAAAACACATTAACCTTTCAATTTATCGTTCGTTCGGCAGAAAATTTCCAAACTTGTCCTTCGCTTTTTTGGCTCAAAAACGTCCCGATGATTATCAATTTTGTGCCCGTTAACTGGCTGAAAGACGAAAGAACTGTCTAAATGACCGAATTTTGGCAGATTTTTCGTATAGTGTATGGCCAGCATTAGGGGCACCTTTTTTTTTTTTCAGCCTCTAAACACCCCTGCATGTTAGCCTATGGTGGGCTTTACTAAAACTGGGGCACACAGGGTTTGGTGCAGCTGTGCATAGTAGCCAATCAGCTTCTAACTTCAGTTTGTTCAATTACGCTTAGACAATAAGCCCTCGTTCACACTGAACGCCGGTTTGCATTTCAGTGTCACACTGATTGGGACAGTGCCGTTGCCGGTAATAGGCTGCGATTTGGCATGCGATTTGACATGTCAACGCGCGCCGGCGGAACGGGAGCTCTGAGCCAATTCACACTGAGGTACTTTTCAAGCGCTTTGGCGCTATAAAAAAAAAAAAAAAACTAAAAAGCTCCCGAAAAGCCATTTCCATTAAAATCAATGTCAACTACGTATAGGATTGGGTATATGAGACCGTTTGATATTATTTATTTTTTTTTTTTTTGATGACTAGATGGAATTGTGTCTTTTTTCAACCTGACTAACTATGTAACTATGTGTGGATGAGGAAATCTATTTGTTTTTTTTCAAACAATAAGCATATATCGATTGGTTTGTGCAAAAGTTATAGCATCTACAAACTATGGGATTTATTTATGGAATTTTTTTTTTCTGCTAGTAATGGCGGCGACCAGCGGGACTGCGATATTGCGGTGGACAAATTGGCTGACACTTTTGACACTTTTTTGGGGGCCAGTGACACTAATATAGTGATCGGTGCTAAAAATATGCACTGTCACTGTACTAATGACACTGGCAGGGAAGGGGTTAACATCTAGGGCGCTAAATAAAATAAAGTTAATTTATTTTATTTTTTTTATTTTTACACTGTTGCTTTTTTGATCACTTTTATTGCTTTCACAAGGAATGTAAACATCTTTGTGACAGCAATAGGCATAGGACAGGTACTCTTTATGGAGAAATCCAAGGTCTATAAGACCCCAAAATTCTCCTGTGCCCTTAAAAGCATTTGATCACACCAAGATCGGTGTCGTTTTTTTAAAAATGGTGCTGTTGAAATCTGAAATAATGCGCCGCAACCACCAGCACCGCATTTGGCACATAGCTGCAGAGCGCTCTCCATGACTTATATAGCAAGATATAGCAAATATTTCATTTAGCAAAATGACGGCGGCATATGACGTCTTCAGGATATTAAGCCTCTGCACGCCCCCCGGGGGCGCGCATCGCGGCGATCGTTGTTGCGGTGTGTCAGTGTGACACACCGCAACTCTGATCTAGGTAAAGAGTGTCTGACGGAGACTCTTTACCACGTGATCAGCCGTGTCCAATCACGGCTGATCACGATGTAAACAGGAAGAGCCGTTGATCGACTTTTCCCCACTGTCAGACTCGAGTAGAGGAGAGCCAATCAGCTGCTCCTCTGACAGGGGGGGGGTCTGTGCTGATCGATTATCAGTGCAGCCCCCCGAGGATGCCCACACTGGACCACCAGGGACGCCACTAGGACCACCAGGGATGTCAACACCAGGTATGCCACCCTAGACCACCAGGGATGCCAATCAGTGCCCACAATGGGCATCACTGATTGGCAGGCATTATTGTTTGGAACTGATTGGCATCCACCAGTACCATATATTACAGTACACCAGTGCCACCTATCAGTGCCCATCCATGCCCATCCGTGCCACCTATCAGTGCCCATCTGTGCCACCTATCAGTGCCCATCCCTGCTGCCTATCAGTGCCCATCCGTGCTGCCTATCAGTGCTGCATATCAGTGCCCATCAGTGCCGCCTATCAGTGCCCCATCAGTGCCGCATATTAATGCCCATCATCAGTGCCCATCAATGCCACCTTATCAGTGCCACCTCATTGGTGCTACCTCATCAGTGCCCATCAGTGCCGCCTTATCAGTGCCGGCAGTGCAGCCCCATAAGTAGCCATCAGTGAATAAGAAAAATTACTTATTTACAAAGTTTTGTAACCCGAAACAAAAAAAATATATTTTTTTTTCTTTCTAAATTTTCGTTCTTTTTTTATTTGCTTAGCAGAAAATAAAAATCCCAGAGGTGATCAAATACCACCAAAAGAAAGCTCTATTTGTGGGAACAAAATGATATAAATTTAGTTTGGTTACAGTGTAGCATGACCGCGCAATTGTCTTTCAAAGTGCGACAGCGCTGAAAGCTGAAAATTGGTCTGGGCAGGAAGGTGTACAAGTGCCCGGTATTGAAGTGGTTAATGGGCTCACACCAGTGAACTGTCCTGTAACACACATGGAAGTAGCTACCGCAACGCACATGCCTGCTTCTTTTGCAGCGCTCTAGCCGTGTGAACGGGGCCTAAGAATGGCAGTTGTTCCATTGGCCGTTGAGTCCCCCTGAGGGACAGTGGAGGTTCACACACCATGGCTCAGCCTTCATTCTATGTACACATCTAGGAATGTGGCAGTTGCTGGTTTTACTTCTCTCGCTGTGTATGAGTTTGTGCTGAGGCTTTGCACACGAATCTGGGTCACCACTAACCAAATGACGTTCTTTTAATAGCAAATTATTCAGAATTTGAACACGCTGTCTCGACCTCTGACCAAACTCAGCGCAACTTGTGATCGGCGATAAGGAAAGAATAGCGATAGCATGACGCACCGGGCTTTATGTTCCATTCATTAGCACTTTATCTGCATGTAACTAGACAAAGGGACGTGTCACTCAAAGCAGCCAATCAGATTTCAGCTATCACTTCACTGCTGTAGGACAGAAAAGAGAAAAAACGATCTGATTGGTTGCAATGAAAAGTACAGGCATATTTCTACTACAATGGGTAAACTTTAGTAATGTGAGTAGTTCATATTCTTATTTATGTTGTTTTGCTCTTAAATTGTCTTCCTGTTCCTATAAGGCAGGGGTCTCCACATTTTATAAACAAAGGAACAATTTATTGTCCTTCAGACTTTAGGGGAGCTGGACTGAGGCCTGTGGGAGTAGAAAAAGCCCTGGCATCCGTGGCCTTAAACTTGGTGGTCAGCGTGAGCAAAAAGTTACATAGCAACTGTGGTCAGTAGGAGGATGGATAGTATCTCATCATTGCTATTAGTGAGAGGAATAGTGCCCCATTATTGGTATCAGTGGGAGGAATAATGCCCCATCGTTGGTGTCAGTGGGAGGAATAGTGCCCCATTATTGGTATCAGTGGGAGGAATAGTGCCCCATTGGTATCAGTGGGAGGAATAGTGCCCCGTCGTTGGTGTCAGTAGGAGGAATAGTGCCCCATTGGTGTCAGTGGGAGGAATAGTGCCCCATTGTTGGTGTCAGTTGGAGAAATAGTGCCCCATTGGTGTCAGTGGGAGGAATAGTACCCCATTGCTGTTGTCAGTAGGAGGAATAGTGCCCCATTGGCGTCAGTGGGAGGAATAGTGCCCCATAGTTGGTGTCAGTAGGATAAATAGTGCCCCATTGTTGGTGTCAGTAGAAGGAATAGTGCCCCATTGATGTCAGTGAGAGGAATAGTGTCCCATCATTGGTGTCAGTGGGAGGAATAATGCCCAATCGTTGGTGTCAATGGGAGAAATATTGCCCCATTGTTGGTGTTTTAGAGGAATAGTGCCCCATCATTGACATCAGTAGGAGGAATAGTGCCCCATTGTTGGTGTCAGTAGGAGGAATAGTGCCCCATTGATGTCATTGGGAGAAATAGTGTCCCATCGTTGGTGTCAGTGGGAGGAATAGTGCCCCATCGTTGATGTCAGTGGGAGGAATAGTGCCCCATCGTTGGTGTCAGTGGGAGGAATAGTGCCCCATTGTTGGTGTCAGTAGGAGGAATAGTGCCCCATCGTTGGTGTCAATGGGAGGAATAGTGCCCCATTGGTGTCAGTAGGAGGAATAGTGCCCCATCAATGGTGTCAATGGGAGGAATAGTGCCCCATTGTTGGTGTTGATCAGAGGAATAGTGCCCCATCATTGGTGTCAGTAGAAAGAGAAGTGCCCCATCGGTGTCATTAGGATTTTCTGTACCCGGCACTGCAATGCAATTTTAAAAACAACTCAGGTCCATTTTTGCATATCGCATTAAAACATATGTATGACGGCCTGTTTTAAATCCCTAAATGTCGGACTACTGTACCGCGTGCGTGGTTGTGTGACGATTATAGTGCTGAGAGGGACAGGGATAGAACTCCTGCATGTGTACACCCCAGGTGGCTGCCTTTCCAGCTAAAGGGGTAGCAGTTGAGGGGCAGTAAAAACGCGCCCCCCCCCCCCCCCCCCCCAATCATATTGTAAACAAGCCCATATAGACACTATGGCCTTACTTACCTTATGCTACATTTACATGAACGCATAGCTTCCCACATACTGAAGTGGCTAAAATATAGCCTATGGAAGCAGTAATACTTATTGCTATGGCTGCATACAAGATGGCCAGTCAAGCCGCGGCCAGTTTATGTGCGACCGGAACTCCACAAAAACGCAGACTCTGGAAGCACACTAGCTGGGGCCAGGGTCGCTCGGTGGCTCTTTTTGCAGGTAACCGCTGAACTGCGATCAGCGGCAGCACTGACCATGGATTTTTATAGAGTACAAATCTGACAGCTGACTTACATGGGTTGCCTGAACGCAGCATCTGGTGACGCAAGCCACATAGACAAACAGCTGATTCAGCGCATGTCTAAATAAGACCTCATACCTCTCAGATCACTTTTTTCTGCTTTTAGATGCTTGTGCTTTAACCACATTTAGGTGCACTTACACTTATTTAGTCTCATTTAGAATTTCTAACCGGATCCTGGACTCTACTGAATTCTATATTCTCTGAATGAAGCCAAACTGACTGCACCTAAACACAGGTGAACGCACAGTATGAATGGCACTGTTAGAAAATTATTACATGGCAAATGAGGTTCAATGTAGAAAAATGTAAAATAATGCATTTGGGTGGCAAAAATATGAATGCAATCTATACACTGGGGGGAGAACCTCTGGGGGAATCTAGGATGGAAAAGGACCTGGGGGTCCTAGTGGATGATAGGCTCAGCAATGGCATGCAATGCCAAGTTGCTGCTAACAAAGCAAACAGAATATATGCATGCATTAAAAGGGGGATCAACTGCAGAGATAAAACGATAATTCTCCCGCTCTACAAGACTCTGGTCCAGCCGCACATGGAGTATGCTGTCCAGTTCTGGGTACCAGTCCTCAGGAGGGACGTACTGGAAATGGAGCAAAAAGAAGGGCAACAAAGCTAATAAAGGGTCTGGAGGATCTTCGTTATGAGGAAAGGTTGCGAGCACTGAACTTATTCTCTCTGGAGAAGAGACGCTTGAGAGGGGATATGATTTCAATTTACAAATACTGTACTGGTGACCCCACAATAGGGATAAAACTTTTTCGCAGAAGAGAGTTTAATAAGACTCGTGGCCACTCATTACAATTAGAAGAAAAGAGGTTTAACCTTAAACTACGTAGAGGGTTCTTTACTGTAAGAGCGGTAAGGATGTGGAATTCCCTTCCACAGGCGGTGGTCTCAGCGGGAAGCATTGATAGCTTCAAGAAACTATTAGATAATCACCTGAATGACCGCAATATACAGGGATATGTAATGTAATACTGACACATAATCACACACATAGGTTGGACTTGATGGACTTGTGTCTTTTTTCAACCTCACCTACTATGTAACTATGTAACATGCGATTATATGCGTTTAAAAGTGTCCTCTATGCATATAAACACAACTTTAATAGTGCCAATGTGAATGAGGCCTAAAAGAATCCTGTAAGATTTTACAGCACTGTTATCCTGGTGCTGATGTGAAGACAGACAGGCCCCATTCACACTTTGCATAGCATGCGCGTTCCTGCTCGCTTATTATTTTTTTTTTTTTTGCGCGCGATCTTAGTGCGTTTCTGTGTGTTGTGCATAGGGCAGCCCATTCACTTGAATAGGCAGCCCTATTCACTACAAATGCACCCAAAAAATCTCCCGCATCTTTTCAGGCGTGGAGAGTCACGTGTTTTTTTCATGGCGTGTTCTTTACACAGACCTGCTACCTGCGTGTTGGTGCGTTTTACAAGCTGGCATTTGCCGTCGCAAAGAATTCTGGTCCCTCCATCTCCAATAGTACATGGGAGTGCAACCGCTCCAAAGTGATCACCTCTTCTAAGAACAGCTGTCTCCGCAATCAGGCAGGGTGCTGGCTCTGTTTGCAACAGAGATAATGGAAAAATAGAACGCTGGATAGCCGCACTCCAAATAAGTTCACCTTTATTAAAAAATGAATATCAAAGCATCACAGGGCAATACAGACTAACTGCACAGCTGCTGACGCGTTTCACACCAGATATGGTGCTTAGTCATAGCTAGAGTGCTAAAGATACATACATATATATACCAAGCAAAATAATTAAACTAGGGTTGTCCCGATACCATTTTTTTAGGACCGAGTACAAGTACTGATACTTTTTTTCAAGTACTCGCCGATACCAATTACTGATACTTTTTTTTTTAATGTCACGTGTTTTTTTGTTTTTTTTACAATGCTTTCTTCACAGGAGGTTACAATGTTTCAGTTATGTGAATGGACAGAGTCAGCTGACTCTGTCCATACAGAAAAGGAAGGAGGAGGACATGGAGAGGGACAGCAGAACGAGAGGGACAGAAGCAGAATTGAGGGGGACAGAAGAAGAACAGAGAGGACATGGAGAAAGAAGGGAGGGGGACAGAAGCAGAATGGAGGGGGGACAGAAGCAGAACGGAGGGGACATGGAGGAAGAACTGAGGGGGACAGAAGCAGAACGGAGGGGGACAGAAGCAGAACGGAGGGGACATGGAGGAAGAACGGAGGGGGACAGAAGCAGAACGGAGGGGGACAGAAGCAGAACGGAGGGGACATGGAGGAAGAACGGAGGGGGACAGAAGCAGAACGGAGGGGACATGGAGGAAGAACGGAGGGGGACAGAAGCAGAACGGAGGGGACATGGAGGAAGAACGGAGGGGGACAGAAGCAGAACGGAGGGGACATGGAGGAAGAATGTAGGGGGACAGAAGCAGAACGGAGGGGACATGGAGGAAGAACGGAGGGGGACAGAAGCAGAACGGAGGGGACATGGAGGAAGAACGGAGGGGGACATGGAGGAAGAACAGAGGGGGACAGAAGCAGAATGGAGGGGGACATGGAGGAAGAACGGAGGGGGACAGAAGCAGAACGGAGGGGACATGGAGGAAGAATGGAAGGGGACAGAAGCAGAACAGAGGGGACATGGAGGAAGAACAGAGGGGGACTGAAGCAGAACGGAGGGTACATGGAGGAAGAACGGAGGGTGACAGAAGCAGAACGGAGGGGGACAGAAGCAGAACGGAGGGGACATGGAGGAAGAACGGAGGGGGACAGAAGCAGAACGGAGGGGACATGGAGGAAGAACGGAGGGGGACAGAAGCAGAACAGAGGGGACATGAAGGAAGAACGGAGGGTGACAGAAGCAGAACGGAGGGGGACAGAAGCAGAACGGAGGGGGACTGAAACAGAACGGAGGGGGACAGAAGCAGAACGGAGGGGACATGGAGGAAGAACGGAGGGGGACAGAAGCAGAACGGAGGGGACATGGAGGAAGAACGGAGGGGGACAGAAGCAGAACGGAGGGGACATGGAGGAAGAACTGAGGGGGACAGAAGCAGAACGGAGGGGGACAGAAGCAGAACAGAGGGGAAATGGAGGAAGAACGGAGGGGGACAGAAGCAGAACGGAGGGGGACAGAAGCAGAATGGAGGGGACATGGAGGAAGAACGGAGGGGGACAGAAGCAGAACGGAGGGGACATGGAGGAAGAACGGAGGGGGACAGAAGCAGAACGGAGGGGGACATGGAGGAAGAACAGATGGGGACAGAAGCAGAACGGCGGGGGACATGGAGGAAGAACGAAGGGTGACAGAAGCAGAACGGAGGGGGACAGAAGCAGAACGGAGGGGACATGGAGGAAGAAAGGAGGGTGACAGAAGCAGAACGGAGGGGGACTGAAGCAGAACGGAGGGGGACAGAAGCAGAACGGAGGGGACATGGAGGAAGAACGGAGGGGGACAGAAGCAGAACAGAGGGGACATGGAGGAAGAACGGAGGGGGACAGAAGCAGAACGGAGGGGACATGGAGGAAGAACTGAGGGGGACAGAAGCAGAACGGAGGGGGACAGAAGCAGAACGGAGGGGAAATGGAGGAAGAACGGAGGGGGACAGAAGCAGAACAGAGGGGGACAGAAGCAGAATGGAGGGGAAATGGAGGAAGAACGGAGGGGGACAGAAGCAGAACGGAAGGGGACATGGAGGAAGAACAGAAGGGGACAGAAGCAGAACGGCGGGGGACATGGAGGAAGAACGAAGGGTTACAGAAGCAGAACGGAGGGGGACAGAAGCAGAACGGAGGGGACATGGAGGAAGAAAGGAGGGTGACAGAAGCAGAACGGAGGGGGACAGAAGCAGAACGGAGGGGAAATGGAGGAAGAACGGAGGGGGACAGAAGCAGAACGGAGGGGGACAGAAGCAGAACGGAGGGGACATGGAGGAAGAACTGAGGGGGACAGAAGCAGAACGAAGGGGGACAGAAGCAGAACGGAGGGGACATGGAGGAAGAACGGAGGGGGACAGAAGCAGAACGGAGGGGACATGGAGGAAGAACTGAGGGGGACAGAAGCAGAACGAAGGGGGACAGAAGCAGAACGGAGGGGACATGGAGGAAGAACGGAGGGGGACAGAAGCAGAACGGAGGGGACATGGAGGAAGAACGGAGGGGGACAGAAGCAGAACGGAGGGGACATGGAGGAAGAACGGAGGGGGACAGAAGCAGAATGGAGGGGAAATGGAGGAAGAACGGAGGGGGACAGAAGCAGAACGGAAGGGGACATGGAGGAAGAACAGAAGGGGACAGAAGCAGAACGGCGGGGGACATGGAGGAAGAACGAAGGGTTACAGAAGCAGAACGGAGGGGGACAGAAGCAGAACGGAGGGGACATGGAGGAAGAAAGGAGGGTGACAGAAGCAGAACGGAGGGGGACAGAAGCAGAACGGAGGGGAAATGGAGGAAGAACGGAGGGGGACAGAAGCAGAACGGAGGGGGACAGAAGCAGAACGGAGGGGACATGGAGGAAGAACTGAGGGGGACAGAAGCAGAACGAAGGGGGACAGAAGCAGAACGGAGGGGACATGGAGGAAGAACGGAGGGGGACAGAAGCAGAACGGAGGGGACATGGAGGAAGAACTGAGGGGGACAGAAGCAGAACGAAGGGGGACAGAAGCAGAACGGAGGGGACATGGAGGAAGAACGGAGGGGGACAGAAGCAGAACGGAGGGGACATGGAGGAAGAACGGAGGGGGACAGAAGCAGAACGGAGGGGACATGGAGGAAGAACGGAGGGGGACAGAAGCAGAACGGAGGGGACATGGAGGAAGAACGGAGGGGGACAGAAGCAGAACGGAGGGGACATGGAGGAAGTACGGAGGGGGACAGAAGCAGAACGGAGGGGACATGGAGGAAGAACGGAGGGGGACAGAAGCAGAACGGAGGGGACATGGAGGAAGAACTGAGGGGGACAGAAGCAGAACGGAGGGGGACAGAAGCAGAACGGAGGGGAAATGGAGGAAGAACGGAGGGGGACAGAAGCAGAACGGAGGGGACATGGAGGAAGAACGGAGGGGGACAGAAGCAGAACGGAGGGGGACATGGAGGAAGAACAGAAGGGGACAGAAGCAGAACGGCGGGGGACATGGAGGAAGAACGAAGGGTGACAGAAGCAGAACGGAGGGGGACAGAAGCAGAACGGAGGGGACATGGAGGAAGAAAGGAGGGTGACAGAAGCAGAACGGAGGGGGACAGAAGCAGAACGGAGGGGAAATGGAGGAAGAACGGAGGGGGACAGAAGCAGAACGGAGGGGGACAGAAGCAGAACGGAGGGGACATGGAGGAAGAACTGAGGGGGACAGAAGCAGAACGGAGGGGGAATGGAGGAAGAACGGAGGGGGACAGAAGCAGAACGGAGGGGGACAGAAGCAGAACGGAGGGGACATGGAGGAAGAACTGAGGGGGACAGAAGCAGAACGGAGGGGGACAGAAGCAGAACGGAGGGGAAATGGAGGAAGAACGGAGGGGGACAGAAGCAGAACGGAGGGGGACAGAAGCAGAATGGAGGGGACAAGGAGGAAGAACGGAGGGGGACAGAAGCAGAACGGAGGGGGACATGGAGGAAGAACAGAAGGGGACAGAAGCAGAACGGCGGGGGACATGGAGGAAGAACGAAGGGTGACAGAAGCAGAACGGAGGGGGACAGAAGCAGAACGGAGGGGACATGGAGGAAGAAAGGAGGGTGACAGAAGCAGAACGGAGGGGGACAGAAGCAGAACGGAGGGGAAATGGAGGAAGAACGGAGGGGGACAGAAGCAGAACGGAGGGGGACAGAAGCAGAACGGAGGGGACATGGAGGAAGAACGGAGGGGGACAGAAGCAGAACGGAGGGGACATGGAGGAAGTATCGGTATCGGGACAACCCTAAATTAAACATATCATTAAACAAATGAGTAAATCATGTGTGGCATTAGATCGCAATGAGAAACTCACCTGTGGCCATCTAAAGTTCAGCAATTAACCATTGGGTGGAGAGGACAGAGGAAAATCCCCCTCCCTGTACCTAGCAAAAATACCACATAAGGAAAGTGATAGCAACGGTAAATATCTAATGTGAAAAGAAAGAAAAGGAGACTACAAGTGCGATGTAGAAGAAAAATGACACAAAATAAAAAATAAAACCATAACATATGTATTAAAAAACTCGGCATAAACCAGCATGTGCACCTGGAGAGTCATGCATTTTTTTCATAGCGTGTTCTTTACACAGACCTGCTACTTACGCGTTGGTGCGTTTTACAAGCTGGCATTTGCCGTCGCAAAGAATTCTGGTCCATCCATCTTGAATAGTACATACCAACAGCCCTGAAGAAGAGGGAGGCAGTTCACCTGAAACGCGTTGGTTCAACCTGTACGTTCTCATGCTTTCAATAAACTATTGTAATCTCCCACCAAAAGCATTTTTTTTGGACACAAGAGCGCTCCTTTCTTCTCATTCAAGCATTGGGAATGAATGGCACCCTGAGCTCATTACCTGTTGTGTCGAGATTTTAGCCTAAACCACAATCTTGTGCAGAATTGCATGATTCTGCTCACGATTTTGCTGCAGTAAGGCATGAACGGGGCCTTCGTTTTTTAAACAATCCAGAGACACAGTTGGCAACAAAAGGATGATATTGTTTGTATCACCTTTCAGTAATGACTAGGACATCATAAATACCACCTTTAACTTGGTGAATATAAATGGATACAAAGAAGTAGTCCCGTCATCTCGCTCAGATTAATGCATACCAAACGATCTACAAAACGCTTTTCCATCAGCAGAACAGAATGACTACAGAGAGAATTTTCCGAGTCTGTACGCATTTCCTCCCCTAACCATTCCAAACATGTACACATCATTTCTAGTCTAGATGCTGCAAACTAGACCAACACCTGTGTACGGGGCTCAGATAAACCAGGGATTCCGATGCCAGTGCAGCCAGATGGAGCGTACTCAACCAATGAAAGAGATGGAGAGGGGAAGACCTGGAGCCCGAGAACTAAGCCATCCATCGGATCTCCGAAATGTGTACTAAGATGGAGAGTCCAAATCCCTAGATTTTATCCCTTTCCAAATGTAGCGCTACCCCTGTAGGAGCTGCTGATTAAGATGGGCCTTCTGTTCTTAGCCTCGACCCCCTCAGGAGCCTCGGCCCCTCTGACACACCAGGTTCAGTAAATAACACAATGAAACCCAGCAAATAATTCCTGTTACCCAATACCAAAGTTATCTTAAGAAAGCAGGCACCAAGTACTTGATAGGGGCAGAGGCGGCTCTAGGCTTTGTGAGGCCTTAGGCAAAACCTAGACATGAGGCCCCACTCACGCCCATAATGGAAAAAAATAATAAGTGATAAAAATGAACTGTATAAATTGTATATATATATATATATATATATATATATATATATATATATATATATATATATATATATATATATATATATATATATATTTTTTTTTTATTTATTTATTTATTTTAGGTACTTATGAAGCACTTTACATTTACATTCACATCAGTCCCTACCCTCAAGGAGCTTACAATCTAAGGTCCCTAACTCACATTCATACATACTAGAGACAATTTAGACAGGATCCAATTAACCTACCTGCATGTCTTTGGAGTGTGGGAGGAAACCGGAGTACCCGGAGGAAACCCATGCAGGCACAGAGAGAACATGCAAACTCCAGGCAGGTAAGACAGAAAAGACTTGTGCTGTGGGGTGAGGGGGAGTGGATTACATATCCATCCCCCTAGCACCAAGTCCTATACAATCCCAAAGTGCTCACATATCCTCTCCCCCAAACCACTCCAAGTGTACTGTATGTTTAACCCCCTCCCCCCATCCTCTGCAAGTCTCACTTTTAGCTCATTAAAAAAGACCTCAGATCAGTGCTGTCCCGGCAGAGCTGCATGGCCGTGCTTCCTCCCGACCTCCTCCTCTGTGTCCAGGAATACATCACAGCAGGAGGAGGGGGGCGGGGTCAGTGCGCAGTGCTCCATATGTGTGTGTCAGCCGGGGAGAGATGCCAGCTTGTGGCTGCCATATGAAGCATTGCTCGCAGGAACAAGACACCCTGCATGCATTCCAGGATTCTGATTTGCCAGGACTCCGAATTGGGACATGGTACAAATTGTGGGACGATCCCAGGGATGTTGAGCTATGGGCAAATTAGGCGGCCGCGGGGCCCTTGGGAGTGCGAGGCCTTAGGCGACCGCCTAATTCGCCTAATTAGAGAGCCGCCTCTGGATAGGGGTAAACTCTATTTATTATTCTCTGATAACCCCTCAAGTGCAAGCAAAATAGTTATTGGGGTAGCACAGGTCAGCACACTGAATGACTAACAAAAAAAAATAGGCATAAGAGGCGCAGGACATCTGAATCATCAGGAACAGTAACAACGCCACTCCAGGATGCAATAACAGGCATTAGCAGAACACAATCTAACAATAACAGGGCTTTACTTCCAGTATGCACTAATGTTGGCTGCACTATGCCTTGACCAACTGGTTAAATATAGTCAGAATTTAAAAAACATAAACAGTGTAGAAGCATGAGGAGAACTTGTAAGATGAATGGCGAGGCAGTCTCTAAGGTTGATCTTCTGCCGCCTAACGTTGGGGTCCTTTTGAGGAATGTTGATGCACTTAGGATGGTCTGTAAACCTGCACGCAGTTAAGTGGCAATGGTCAAATGTAGACTGTGCTATTAGGAACAAACTGAGCCAGAGGTGGTAATGATGCACTACAGAGATTTTGAAGAAAATTATTTAGAGAATGGAGGAGTGTAGAAAGAGTATTACAGACATCCTACTTTAAGTAACAGCTGACAGTACAAAGTGGGCCAGTGGCTCTCACGGACTCCCAGAGGTGGCAATAGACATTTATCGGTGAACAAGGCCCCTTCAGTCTGGTTCCGGCATAGTTGCAACTCACTCAACGAGGG
Organism: Lithobates septentrionalis; assembly: GCA_037952835.1. Classification (NCBI taxonomy): domain Eukaryota; kingdom Metazoa; phylum Chordata; class Amphibia; order Anura; family Ranidae; genus Lithobates; species Lithobates septentrionalis. Next base: position 310,958 of record JBBDGP010000292.1, read on the forward strand.
GAAGGAGGCTGGCAAACTCTCTGGTCTCTCAGCGTCATGCCCATATTGTCAGCAATGCTGTTAGATGTGACTGAATCCTTGGGGATGTGTCACTCCGCCTTGGGCTCTTTAGGGCTGGCTCAATCTCTGCCAACAGGTCTGAATCTGCAGACTCCCGCAGTGCCAAGAGAGAGGGTTTTCCCCAGGCAAAAGCATTGAAAGGCCTCCAGCCTGCTCCTGACCTGTGGTTTAGAAATGTCAATTGTGTCATTATATGGCCGCCACCTTGAACTACAGCTCCCATGATTCCAGATGTCTTGCATAGAAGTCTATGGGTTTGTATCTACTTAAATCTCCCCCTGCTGGCCGGAGGAGAATTTTGCAGCTCAATATAAACAACTCAGATGAGGGGAATGAAAACAGAGTAGTGTCTTTGTCTCCATATTGCCATAGCCCAGCACCTCGCTACACAAATAAATTAGATGTTGGTGTGATGCTTTACTGAATTATTATACAGGTTCTGTATAGTTCCTAACACAATTTAAAACAAAGATTTTTTTTTATAACAAATTCGAAAGGGCACTATTAGTAAAAGTTGACGTTTAAACCTTGAGATGTATGCATGAAGTACATCCTATCTGTTCAGTAGCTCTATATTTAACTACTCGCTGACCGCCAACCCGCAATATACTGCGGGCTAGCGGCGACTGTAGGAAAAGCAACGTACTCGTAGGGTGCTGCCTACTTTTAGGTTTAGGGCACGTGCATGTGCGCCCCCCCCCCCCCCCCCGCTCGACTCCCGCTGTGATTGCACAGCGGGACACTGTCAGCAAGTCCCAGCCAATGATTGATGGCCAGGACCTGCTAATCGGCTGTGTGCAATCACAGCTCAGAGCTCTGTGTTGGTAAACAATACAGAGCTCTATACCAAGGGAATGATTTGTCAGCATCTACACACTACGGGATATTTTTATTTATTTTTTTACTAGTAATGGCAGTGATCAGCGACTTATTGCAATATTGCGGTGGACATTCTGACACTTTTTGGGAACCAGTGATACTAATACAGTAATCAGTGCTAAAGATATGCACTGTCACTGTACTAATGACACCGGCTGGGAAGGGGTTAAACATCTAGAGCAATCAAAGGGTTCACCATGTGCCTAGCCAGTGATTATGTGAACTGTATGTGGTGTTTTTACTAAGGGAAGTAATGGATTTTAGTTCCTTTGCAGGGACACAAAATCCATTACTTCCCCCCTGTCAGAATGGAGATCTACCTTGTTTACATAGACACATCTCCATTCTGTGTGCAGAATCACGTATATATATATATATATATATATATATACGTGATTCTACACAGAAGGGCCACCCTGTAGCAGCATATCTGCTATGGGGCGGTCCTTAAAGCGGGTTCCACTCAAATTTTTAACTTAATCTTACCCCCTTCAGTTGCATAGATGTTCAAATGCCGCACGGAAATTTTTTTTTATCGCTGTAATTACCTTTATATTGTACTTTATTGTGGCACTTCCTGTCTCTCCTCCCATGGGAGTAGGCGTGTTTATTGCCTTTCCCCGGCGCCGCACTGTCTCCTGGGAGCTTAGTGTCAGAGCATAGTGTCAGGCTTCCCAAGATTCAGTGCGAAAACAATGATCATGCGTGTGAACAAGCTGTGAATGAACAGCATTCACCACATCCAGGAAATCAATGCTTGTGGGCTTCACATGCCCACAAGCAAGATGGAAACAGCCAGCATCACATTTTTTAAGTTATTCTTCAGTACGAAAACAGACAGAGGCGGAAATATTACACCCAAACTGTGAGTATTATTTTGGAGTTAGCAAAGTGTCTCAATGACCTAAAAAAAAAAAAAAAAAGATTGGTCGCCGGACTCCCGCTTTAAGTGGTTAACCTATCAGCATGTCTTTGGGTTAAAGTGGAACGCTACCTATTTTTGGACAGAGTGGGATTAGAACTTCAACTGGATTTGTAATGCTATGTAGACATAGAGCAGATTTCCTCTCTGTTATCCTGATAACTGTACAGAAGCTACTTTCACAAGGGAGTCATTTCTTGGAGGACAAAGTAGCAACATTGTTTCTTCTGTATCTGATCGGTGACCTTGTTTCCCGTCGACATTCCTCACCTCTTTTCCTCTTATTCTATAGCAATGGCAGCACTTCATAGTTTTGTTCTTTTTTATAGCAAACCAATTGATACGATTCACAGGAATTTCAATGTGAAAATTGTAAAATTTTAAGGGGTATGAATACTTTTTCAAGGCACTGTATGTCATTGGCACACCAGGGATCTCCGAATGGGTCCAAAGCTTTATTCGGCAATCACATCATATTTACAGAAGCAATGTTTCAGAGCCACACAGGGCCCCTTCATCAGATATGCCTTATAATGGCGCCTTTCACATGCCTGATGAAGGGGCCCTGTGTGGCTCCGAAACATTGCTTCTGTAAATATGATGTGATCGCTGAATAAAGCTTTGGACCGTTTGGAGATCCCTGGTGTGCCGATGACATATTTTTCACTTCGAATGTAGATGGTTTCCAGTTGGTGGTCACTGCAGCACCCACTGACATCGAACAGCCATTTTTAAGGAACCTATGCTTTCGGAATGCACATGTGTAGCACTACCTCCGTAAGGTCCGCTTAAAGATACTGTACCCCAATGTTTGCCTTGACCTTGTAAGTCTCCTGACACCTCTGATACCCTGAGTTCAGACATTTCAGCAAAGAAATATGAACGAAGACACAGAATAGTTCACACTAAAGCAAAATAAGTTTTACTTAAGGTTTTGCAGTAAATAGAGACAACAGAAAATGGGTCAGGTAAGAGAAATAAGGTTATTGTTATTCTCTTTATATGAACAAGCAAATGAATGGTCAACTAAAGTCCCTTGGGGAGCAATAAATCATCAAGCTTAACCAAACAAGGTCTATGGCTGCAGACCAGAAACAGGCCAATGAAGTAAATGGAGCCACTAACAACCACCCTGCAACCCAAAGCATTGCGTTTGCGGCATGGACGGTGGTTTGGCTGGTTACAGGCATTGAAGAGGTGATATATGCCCTCTCAGACACCGGTCAACCTCCACCATGGATTGATTTTCAGAGGGGCGGCAAAAGCTACTTCCCATGTGAATAAGCCTTAGAAAGCATTTGTGTGTATTGAGCCCAAGGCTCCATTCACATCTGGAGTCAGACTACTCCCTTTAACCTCTTGACACCACAGCCCCCTTTAACACAAACACTTTACAAAGTTTAGCAAGTTGTATCTAGAGTCTATGACCTTGGTCCCTAAATAAAAGAGAGTTCCTTTGTGAGATCGGATGGGCACCCAATGTTCCTGTTCCTTGGGGGGATACAGTAGTCCTTTGATGCAGAAGTCTTGAATCTTTAGCTAGCTCAAATGAAGAAGCCGAAAGTACTTGTGAAATAATGACATTCAGCAGTACAATATGTGTTGTAGATGTCTCCTTATAGAGCTCTAATGAGGAAGACAAAGTAAAGGTGTCTGCATGCAGTGTCCTTGAGTGCAAAGAGGATGGGCATGTGCCCGCTCACCAATGCAAGCGATACCAAGCTCAGGAGGGATTGTGTGAAGATCCTACAGAAAACCTCTGCAGATACTGTGCTCAAGGGATGGTGCACGACCCTGCACCACCCAGCGCCGCAGCTCAGCTGGATCTGTGATGCAGGTGATGTGAGTGACCTCCTGGCTGCCACCCGATGATTGGACCCTACCAACAACAAGTGCCTGCACACATACTCGCTCCCCTTGCTGCCTAGGTCGAAGTGCAGCCGCGCTCTCTCCCCGACCGGCCGGATCACTGCTCCCAGATGAAGACCATGGTCCCAAGAGACTGTCTCCTCCCCAACACAAGCTATTTATCACCTCCCCCAGAATTCTGTTCTCTTCCTTTAGCTGGCTGGAACTTGTAGTCTACAATGATCCAGGTCAATGTAGATTTGAGCTCTTTGGACTATATGTCCCAATATCCTCCATTCCTCTGTAAGTTTTCACTCACTCGGCATTCAGGATGTGACAAGGGAGATCCCAGGCTGAGCACTAGAGGGAACAGCCGTACTGTGGCATGTGCTGTAGAGTGTCCTCTACAGCACATTTAGGCAATTTAGCCAGCTCTTGGCTACATATGCATGACGTGCTGCTTTTTTTACGCATTTTTTTTTTTGCACTTGTCGTGCAGCAACATTCACTTCAATGGGCTGCTCTATGCGTGAGCGTGACAAACACGCCAAAGTAGCTCCTGTACCTTTTTCTTTTTTTTTGGAAAAGAGCCTCGGACGTTTTTGCAATGCACATTTTGATGTGCAACAAAACGCGTGACTGCTACCTGCATTTGGGGTGCCATTAGGAATTTTGGTGCATTTTCAGGAACATGTGCATAAATGTGCATTTCCTCTGTGCATTCCCGGATCGTGAAGGTGTGAACGGAGGCTGAACGCTGCAAAAGTGGATTCATACCAAGAGCGATGGCTCCTCTCAGCCTGTCATTACTTTGTACAGGCTGACTGGCTGCCAGTGATTTCATACACTTGCCCAAAAGTGACAGTTTCAACTGTCACATTGATGTGACAAAGATCTTTCCCTAACTCTCATACAAGCCGTTGATCTTTACTCCAGCCAAATACTAGACCAGTATCCTAACCCATCCTATCCCTCTAGAATTTAGCTTTTCATAGCGTTTTATTGTTTTGTTTTCACTTGGAAGTGAACTGCTCATCTGCTTTACAGAATTTAAACGTCCTCTGCTACCCCCTGCCTTCCCCTGGCACTCTCCCCAACAGAAGGCATCAGAGAGAGCGAGGGCCGGAGTGTCAATGACAACAGATGCTGCAGCCACATTCATTTTAGGATGGTGCAGCCAAAGCCAAACACTTCAGGCTTGTTTAGACATGCGACTAGGGAATGATAAAAACAGGTAGAGCCGCGGTTTTACCTCCCCCCCCCCGACCACCTAAATAAGGACGTGCAGCCACTTAAGACTGCACACATGTCCTGGCAAAAATTAACCCCCCTGTTACATTCAGTGGGCAGTATCACTACCAAACGTGACCCACTGAAGTACATGGAGCCACGATCAGCCGCCCTGCAACCCCATGCGTTGCGTTTGCGTCATGGAGGTTTGGCTGGTTCAAGCATTGAAGAGGTGATATATCTCCTCCCAGACACCTGTCACCCTCCACCATGGATTGATTTTTCTGAGGGGCGGCAAGGGCTACTGCCCATGTGAACAAGTCTTAGAAAGCTTTTGTGTGTATTGAGCCTAATGCCCTGTACACACGGGCGGACTTTTCGGCATTAAAGGTCCGACGGTCTTTCCGACGGACTTTCGACGGACTTTCTAACGAACGGACTTGCCTACACACGATCACACCAAAGTCTGACGGATTCGTACGTGATGACGTACGACCGGACTAAAATAAGGAAGTTGATAGCCAGTAGCCAATAGCTGCCCTAGCGTCGGTTTTCGTCTGTCGGACTAGCATACAGACGAGCGGATTTTTTCGACCGGACTCGAGTCCGTCAGACAAATTTGAAACATGTTCCAAATATAAAGTCCACTGCAGGTCCGATGGAGCCCACACACGGTCGGATTGTCCGCCGGATTCGGTCCGTCGGACCAGTCCGGTCGAAAAGTCCGCCCGTGTGTACGCGGCATAAGGCCTCATGCACACTTATAATAACGTTATAAAAACGATAGGAGCTTTGCAGTGAGTTTATCAAAGTTTTTGCAATAGCATTTTTTAGCGATAACGTTTTTAATGGGATCAAAAATGCTAAAAACCGCTGGTGGGCCACGTTTTTTCAATATTTATCAACCTTTTTTGACACTAGAACGTTTTTACCGCTGGAAAAACTCCTATTAGAACCCACTCGTTTTTGGGGTTTTTTACAGCCAAAAAACGCCCCAGCCAAAAACAGTTGATAACAGCCTATGTGTGCATGGACACATAGGATAACATGATGGAGAGTTTATTAACTGTAGAAGAAAACGTCAGAAGCCAAAAACAGCAGCTGTAAAAACATCCAAAAACGTCCAGTGTGCATGAGACCTTACTGTTCTATAGACTCTATCAGCTCCAGGCATCAGGATGGGCATTAGGAGCGCAAGCTGGGCCCCCCATTTTGATACCTGTGTATATGTGGCTATCAAATGACATGTAAACCCTAACAATGAATTTCTTCTATGTGGTACGTTTCCCTCTGTTAAAGCAGAATTTTCAAAAAATCCCCCAATAGTACACCCCCCCCCCCCCCCACACACACACACACACACACACACAAAACAGTTATTACATTTGTGAAATTTTTTACCGTTTAAGAGACATCCACTTTAAATTAAATGAATACATTTAATGCATTTAATATAAGTGCGGCGTGGATAGAGTGGAGGGGGTCAGAATGGAGGCGGAGTGGAGGGGCGGTGACTGTCAGTAAGCAGAGGAGGAGGAGGGTGGAGAGAGGAGAAGGAGGACACCCCCTCCATGGGCGGCACAGACCGGGGGCTGTGAGACCCCTTCCGCCCACAACATGTCTGCTTCCTCCTGCTCGGCTTTCTGAGGACTACAAGGGGGCGTGTCAGACCGCTGGCTGAGCTTAGGAGAGGGGTAGAAGCCAGCGGTCTTACAAACAGGAAGTCAGCAGCCAATAACGGTTTTTCGGCAAGTTCAACAGCCTATTACAGAGGAACTACAGAGCTCAGAAGAACATGGATGGCAAAGTGGGTGAAGGTAGGAGATCAGAAACAAGGACATGGAAAAAATAAAATTTGGCCGGAGTTTTGCTTTAAATTTACCAATGTAAGGGATTTGTTAGATCTGATAAGTGTCAAAAATGATCTGTTGATCCTGCCAGAAATCTTGTGAGCTGATAACTTCCTGTGTTCCATGCATGTGCTGACTGTTGTCAGTTACATTGATCCCAGCTACACACAATGCACAAAACTGCATGATTTTTGTGCGTGTTTGCAGAACATGCACAAATGTGTCACACTTGGCGTACCATTCATTGTTAATAATGACCCAGACGTGGTTTTCCCATGAAAAATGCAGCAAAATGCACAGTTCAAAAATACACTAAGCTCAATCCTCAAATAGGTGTATGAGCTACTTTGTCGCATTTGTCGAGCATAGGGCAGCCCATTGAAATGAATGACATGTGTGTGTCAGCAAAGGCCGGTGGGCCTTAATGGTGACCAGTGGCGTCGCTAGGGGGTGGCTTTTGGGGCTATAGCCCCGAATCTGGTGCCCATAGCCCCGAATCTCTGCAGGGGTCCCCAAGGGGAGGGGAGGCTCTCTGGGGACCCTGATGTAAGTGGGGGGGGGCTCTCTGGGGACCCTGATGCAAGGGGGGGCTCTCTGGGGACCCTGATTTTAAGGGGGAGGCTCTCTGGGGACCCTGATTTTAAGGGGGAGGCTCTCTGGGGGCCCTGATTTTAAGGGGGAGGCTCTCTGGGGACCCTAATGTAAGGGGGGCTCTCTGAGAACCTGATGCAAGGGGGAGGCTCTCTGGGGACTCTGATGTAAGGAGGAGGCTCTCTGGGGACCCTGATGTCAGTGGGGGGGCTCTCTGGGGATATACACACACACACGTATATTACTGTATATACATGTGTATGCCCACCCAAACGTATGGCTTTCTTTACTACGCTGCTATGGGCTCTAGCCCCAGATCTTTTTGTAGACCTAGCAACGCCCCTCATGGTGACTATAGACATATATGCGAGTGAGCTCACTACGCGTTTCCTGCACAGTGACCGAGCTGTCATCAACAGCTCCTGGTCAGCATTTCCAGTCAGTGGGAGGGTTTCTGATCATATGACTGCTGCAACATGCCATACCATGATCAGAGAACCTGCATCCACATCCCACACTTCAGACCCCCTTAAAGGGCTGGTGGGAACCAGTGCCAAGGGGTCCAAAAAAATGTTAAATGCCCCTAATGTACTCACCTGATTTTTATGTGATATCAGCCTTTTCCCCTGCACAGCAGCGCCCAGAATAGGACCAGAACTATTAGCCAATCAGGTGTCCTGCTGCCGGGAGTTGTGAAAAGTCTGTTGCTGCTCCTTTACCGGCCAATCACAGGCTGGGGACAGGGAGGTGACCATGCTGTCTTGCTTAAAACGGAACGTCACCTAAAAAGAGAAGTTCCACATTTCCTCCACCTCCTACCCCTCTTCTACTGAAATTGGATGTTTCATTTTTTTTTCAAATAGTGGGTACCCAGTTTTGACAGGTACCCACTGCCACCTTCACTTGGATTGCCTAGGCAATTTGTGCAGAAGTTCGCCCCCACTTCCTCGGACACGTCACGGGTCCCAGAAGGAAAGTGCAGCACTACTCGCACCTGTGCAGTTTGAAACTGGTCGTGAAGCACCAGGAAGTCATAGCTGGCTTCCCACATCCAAGATGGCGGCACCAGGGACCCGAAGACCGGTGAAGAACAGGCTGGGGTGGGCACACACTGGACTGGTGCGTGCATTTTCATTTAAAATCAGCAGCTACAGGATGTAACAAAAACACACGGTGGGGGGCGCCTCTAAGTGCAGTATTTGTAAGAACTTTATTGGAGCAGCCAAATAAACACACGTGTTCCATAAGAATTTGCATATCTAGTAGTATCAACAGAGGGATCACCCAGGTTGCAGGTCGGTAGCCAGCTGCCACTCGCGGTGTCTGATGGTGCAAGCCGGGTCACCGCTCATCAGATGTACAGAAAGACTTTGTAACCACCGCGCAACGCAAAAGTGATGTCACGCCCCGGAGGACGATTTTGTTGCCCTGGTAATGCGTTTTGGAGCGCCAATCAGCTCCTTTATCAAACCAAGCATTCCACAGTGGTTACGGAAGTCCTCCTCTACATCCAATGAGCGGTGATCCGGCTGGCGCCATCAGAAGCCACCAGTGGTGGCTGGCTACCGACCTCCAACCTGGGCGATCCCTCTGTTAATACTACTAGATATGCACATTCTTATGGAACGCATGTGAGTGTTTATTTGGCTGCTCCATTAAAGGTCTTACAGATATTGCACTTAGAGGCGCCCCCTTTGTGTTTTTGTTGTCTTACAGAGATCTTGATACAACATTTCTTCCTGTGAATATGATGGACTTTTTGTTGTTTTATGAACTTTCATGAACTATAATATGACACATATTACAATTGGTTTTTATAAGACTATGGGTGTTTTACATGCTAATATACCAGAGATTGCACTGCAAGTGCACTTGCTCCAAAGCTTAGTAAATGAGCAGAAGCTCTGCTGACGTCCATCATCCAATCATGTTCAAGCAAAAATGCAGTTTTTTTTATTTTCCTTGCATGTGATTGGGTATTCTTTGCAAAGTGAAGCCTTACCTCATTTACTAAGCTCTGGAGCAACTGCACTTGCAGAGGGCAACTGCACTTTGCAAAGTGCACAGTCTATTTGCCTTTAGTAAATCAACCCCAGTGAGTGAGTGTGTTCACTGTATTCATTTAGAAAAGGAAGGCACTGGTAAATTACATATTTATTAGCCCCCTCCTCCGCTCTCCATCCTGAAACATCCCCCCCCCCCCCCCGCAGCACCTGGGGGGAGAGTAGAGGAGGGAAGCCAGCAGCACTACGGGGCGAGCAACACTGGGGAAGCCTGGGCAGTAGGGGGAATCTGCACTGCACGTAGTGATTAGGGTGTGCCCAGGCACACCTGGCACACCCCCTCCGCACGCCTATGAGTGTATGTACCGTGTTTCCCTGAAAATAAGACCTAGCGTGATTGTCGGTGATGGCTGCAATATAAGCCCTACCCCCCAATAAAGCCCTAGTTAAAGTCATTGTAGGTCTTATTTTCAGGGTAGGGCTTATTTTCGGGGAAACAGGGTAGGGCTTATATTGCAGCCATCACTGACAATCACGCTAGGTCTTATTTTCGGGGAAACAGGGTAGAAGATCCTTTTAGTAGAGTTCTATAATTATTACCCTTTGTATAAGGTTATTTATGTATTTAAGGGGAAATTTTATTTAGTGATGTTTTAATCCATAGCAACATATTTAATCCTAAATACAGAATCTTTATCATGTCTACAGGTGCATCTATAATAAAACACAACAGATGGGAGTTAAGATACAAAAATTATAATCCCTAAATGATAACTTTGTGCTATAGTTTTGGTGTGACCGGTCACCTTTGGGAGTTCCTGTTCCTCCTTCAAATTAAGAAATTCAAAAGGAAAACTGGGAACCCTTCTAAGAGCAGCGATGGATGTTCAGACCTGAGAGCGAGAACACTAAATGGGTTAATAAATGGCATAGATCAGGTACTGTATGCCATTGTGATTGCTTATACTGTAAATCCTATCCTTCAAGGCAACACTAGATCATCCAACGGTTTCTATACTCTATAGCTTCATTTATCTCTTTTCTTGGAGAATGAAAGTCGCGATGGCCTTGGCACTCTACTTTGAGGATTGACAATTGTACGCCTTCTATAAGATTTGCACATCTGTCTATCTGGGATGAGGTTTGGGTCTAGGGTTGCCACCTGTCCAGGATTTACCCGGACAGTTCGGGTTTGGAGTCATGCGTCTGGGTTTCAGACTGCCTGAAACCCGGACACATTATTCAGGGATGCTGGCTGCAGTTGTCTAAACTGAGAGTGTCTGTTACACTCTCTTTCACATTGTCTAAAGCCAGCACTAACAATACTAACAATTCCCCCACCCCCTGACCCCCCCACACTGAAGGGAGATGAGAAAGGGGTTGATCTGCACTTCTTTCTCCCACCCCTACCCCTCTGTGTCTGCCCACACTCCAATCCCCGGCGCTGTGCCTCAGAAAATGATAGTGGCCGGAAATTGGAAGTCTAGCAGCCTCAGATACATCTGAATGAGAGGTGCTTCCAAGGGGTGAGTGAGCTCACCATCCATCCCTGTCTGTGACTGAAGTCTCCTCCCTTCTCTCTCTTGCCTCTGAGTGAATATACTAAGGTAAATCAGAGTTCTCAGAGCATACCTTACATCAGAGTTCTCCTTTACACCAGAGGCCACAGTGTTCCCCCTTACATCAGAGTCCTCTCCGTACATCAGACTGCTCAGTGTCCCCCCTTTAAATCAGGGTTCCCAGAGCATCCCTTAGAGTCCCTAGAGTTCTCCCTTACATCAGAGTCTGCAGAGTCCCCCCTTACAGTGAAAGGGATCTCTGCAAGTTCAGATGTAAAAGGGGAACTCTGTGGATTCAGATGTAAAGGGGGAACTCTGTGGACTTTGATGTAAAGGGGGAACTCTGTGAACTCTGATGTAAAGGGGGAACTCTGTGGACTCTGATGTAAAGGGGGAACTCTGTGGATTCAGATGTAAAGGGGGAACTCTGTGGACTTTGATGTAAAGGGGGAACTCTGTGGAGCCTGATGTAAAGGGGGAACTCTGTGGACTCTGATGTAAAAGGGGAACTCTGTGGACTCTGATGTAAAGGGGAACTCTGTGGACTCTGATGTAAAGGGGAACTCTGTGGACTCTGATGTAAAGGGGGAACTCTGTGGACTCTGATGTAAAGGGGAACTCTGTGGACTCTGATGTAAAGGGGGAACTCTGTGGACTCTGATGTAAAGGGGAACTCTGTGGACTCTGATGTAAAGGGGGAACTCTGTGGACTCTGATGTAAAGGGGAACTCTGTGGACTCTGATGTAAAGGGGGAACTCTGTGGACTCTGATGTAAAGGGGAACTCTGTGGACTCTGATGTAAAGGGGGAACTCTGTGGACTCTGATGTAAAGGGGGAATTCTGTGGACTCTGATGTAAAGGGGAACTCTGTGGACTCTGATGTAAAGGGGGAACTCTGTGGACTCTGATGTAAAAGGGGAACTCTGTGGACTCTGATGTAAAGGGGGAACTCTGTGGACTCTGATGTAAAGGGGAACTCTGTGGACTCTGATGTAAAGGGGAACTCTGTGGACTCTGATGTAAAGGGGAACTCTGTGGACTCTGATGTAAAGGGAGACTCTTGTTATTAACAGCATATGATTAGAAATGTTATTTAAAAGCAAAATATATGTATAGATTATACTATAAAAAAAAAAATTGCTGTGCGCTGCTAAAGTGTTCGTGTTTGATTTGAAGAAAAGGGGGTAACCCTATTTGGGTCGGCTGCAATTTCCCACAATTCACACAGTATGCAAATCCAGGACTTTAGGCTGCAAATATTGCAGGTTTATCGCCAGAAATAGGAGACATACTGTAGCCTTTGTCCCTGGTCAGCAAGGGTTACAACAAGCCTCAGTAATTTAATAGAATGGATAACCCAATCAGCTTTCTAAAAAAATACGGAGGTCTCAGAGCAGCCATATTGTCTGTGTGTGTTGGAACTGTTGGGGACTCTGACATTTCTGTGTAGGAAGAGAATTTTTTTTTTTCTTCTTAATTTTGTCATTGGGATATGTGCCCCATGGCAGTGCCCAGTTCCCCGTCCTTTTGTTTGACAATAGCTTGCTTTATAGTCCTACAGTTGCCCAGAAGTGAATAACATGACTTCTATGAAGTTTGGAAAGTTCCCTGGCAGATTCTCTGATTATCCTATTGGTAATGAACAGTTTCTCTCGCACAATTTCAGGACGGGCGTTTATGTTGTTAGCCGGTCGGCTTACTATCCATGTTGAAGGAACCACCTACTGTATATGTAAGTGATACTTTTTATTTTAAATAAACATTAGTCTGGTTTTACCTATGGCGAACCTTTCCTTTTTTGGGGTCTATATGAAGATGATTGTTAAGTGAGGACCCTGGATTCCTCTGAGTCCCTGAGACCATCCAAGTCCATCCGCCCCTTAGTAATGTTCAGAGGCTGCTGTGGTTGGATCTGCCATTCGGTTGCTATCCCTAGAGGAAAAGGCCCTGGTTGGGTATTAGCCACAAGCGAGTCAGATTGTGCAAGCTGGTAAGGGTGCACTCTGTGTGGTGGTCAGGGGCGGACTGACCATTCGGGCACTCGGGCACTGCCCGAGGGCCCCATGCCACTAAGGGGCCCCATCAGGGTGTCCAGCCTCAATAAAACCAGGGACAATATGTAAAAATCTGTGTTTTTTTAAAAAAAATCCCAAGATTATAACTGCCCCGCCTCTCCAGTGCCTTTTCAGTGTGTGTATGCGTATTCTGTGTGTGTATATTGGGTGTCTATGTGTGTATACTGTATGTGTGTGTGTGTATACTGTATGTGTGTATGTGTATACTGTATGTGTGTATGTGTGTATACTGTGTGGCCCCATAATCTATTGCCTGGAGGCCCCATAATCTCCTATTGCCTGGGGGCCCCATAATCTCCTATTGCCTGGGGGCCCCATAATCTCCTATTGCCCGGGGGCCCCATAATCTTCTCCTATTGCCCGGGGGAACCATAATCTCCTATTGCCCGGGGGCCCCATGAGTTGTCAGTCCACCCCTGGGGGTGGTGGATTCACACTTGTCTGTCTATGTGATGGTGGTGTTTGCAAGAGGAGGACTTTAACTGCTTCAGCTGTGGAAGATTTTACCCCCTTCTTGACCAGAGCCCTTTTTGCGATTCGGCACTGCGTCGCTTTAACTGACAATTGTGCGGTCGTGCAACATGGCTCCCAAACAAAATTGACATCCTTTTTTTCCCATAAATAGAGCTTTCTTTTGGTGGTATTTGATCACCTCTGCAGTTTTTACTTTTTGCGCTATAAACAAAAAAAGTGCATCAATTTTGAAAAAAAAGCAATATATTTTACTTTTTGCTATAATAAATATCCCCCAAAAATATATAAAAAAAACACATTATTTTCATCAGTTTAGGCCGATATGTATTCTTCTACATATTTTTGGTAAAAAAAATCACAATAAGCGTATATTGATTGGTTTGCGCAAAAGTTATAGCATCTACAAAATAGGGAATAGTTTTATGGCATTTTTATTATTAATTTTCTTTTTTTTAGTAATGGCGGCAATCTGCGATTTTTATCGTGACTGCAACATTATGGCACATCGGACACTTTTGACACTATTTTGGGACCATTGTCATTTTTACAGCGATCAGTGCCATAAAAATGCACGGATTACTGTGTAAATGACAGTGGCAGGGAAGGGGGTTAAACACTAGGTGGCGATGAAGGGGTTAAGTGTGTCCTAGGGAGTGATTCTAACTGTAGGGGGGATGGGCTTCATCTCACATGACAGCGATCACTGCTCCCGATGACAGGGAGCGGTGATCTCTGTCATGTCACTAAGCAGAACAGGGAAATGCCTTGTTTACACTTCCCGGTTCTTTGGCTCCGTGACACGATCGCCGGGAGACCAGCGGACATCGAGTCTCCGGGGCCTGCGGGCACGGTCGCGCTGTACGTGGCCCCGCCAATTAAAGGGGATTACAGGTACGCCGATTTGCCCACCGCTGCCATTGTGCCGACGTATTTCGGCGTGCAGCGGTCGGCAAGTGATTAAACATCATGTGTACTGTTTTCCACACGTTATACATCTTGAAGGATGCATTTGCTCTAGTTCCTTATATCATCATTGGGACTTGCTGACATATGTTGCCACTCAATAATTGTGTCATTGTGCATTTTGTTGATTTGTGTTCACTTTTGTCACCTTTTTATTCTGCAATGTTTACATTTTCACTATATTAGTATAGAGTGCAGCTCCCTTTTTTATTTTTTTATTATTTATAAATCTGAGGTTAGTTTAACTGCTTATCTTCCGCCCATAGTACATTTAGGCTACTTTCACACTGAGGCGTTTTACAGGCGTTTTTGCGCTAAAAATAGCGCCTGAAAAGCGCCTGTAAACTGCCTCTTCTGCAGCCCCAGTGTGAAAGCCCGAGTGCTTTCACACTGGAGCGGTGCGCTTGCAGGACCGGAAAAAAAAGTCCTGCAAGCAGCATCTTTGGGGCGGTGCGGGAGCGGTGTATATACCGCTCCTAAACCGCCCTTGCCATTGAAATAAATGGGCAGCGCTGCCAAAGCGCCTGCAAAGCGCTTCGGTAGCGGCACTTTTCAGGCACTTTTAACCCTTTCCTCGGCTGATAGCGGGGGTTAAAAGTACCCCGCTAGCAGCAGAAAAGCGCTGCTATAACAGCGGTAAAGGGCCGCTAAAACTAGCGGCGCTTTACCGCTAACGTCCCCCCGCCCCAGTGTGAAAGTAGCCTTACTGCAGATGGGCGGCAGCTACAAGCTAGATAATGTAACTGTATGTCACCCAACTCCTGGGTTTGCGGAGCGCATACACGCGCCCCCTGCTGACCTGTGCTGTGATTAAACACAGCATGAGTTTGTCAGCAGGTTACAGCCAATGATTATGGCTGTACACCTACTGATCAGCTGTGGCCAATCACAGCACAGAGTTCTGTGTTTACAAACACACAGAACTCTGTACACAGACAAGGATCTAGCTGTTTATTCTTCCTGAAACAACTCTGAGTTCAGGGAGAAAAAGCAGCCAGATCAGAGAGTAAAAGCAGCACACGTTACACTTGTTAGGCACACAGTTAACCCCTTGATTGCGCCTAGATGTTAACCACCCTCCCAGACAGTGTCAGTGTACAGTGTCATCACTGATCACTGTATGAGTGTCACTAGCAATGTCAGTGTCAGTTAGTCAGTTATCGTCCCTCCCAGATTAGTGTCTGTTAGCACCAGATTGCCTGCCACACTATCACAGTCACACTATAAGTCACGGATCACCGCCATTACAAGAATAGCATCTATAGCTGTGTAAATTCCGGTATATATAACATAGTTTGTAGATGCTATAACTTTCACACAAACCAATTAATATACACTTATTGGGATTTTTTTTTTTTTTTTTTACCAAAGACATTTAGTAGAATACATTTTGGCCAAAATTTGAAATTTGATTTTATTGGCTATGTTTTATAACAGAATTGTTTGGTCTATTTTCGTTTAAATGCCACCAAAAGAAAGCTCTATTTGTGTAAACAAAATTATATACATTTCATTCACAGTGTTGCATGACCGAGAAAATGCCAATTAAAATTCTCTGGTTATGAAGGGGGTCGAGTGGTTAAAGTGTTATTAAACCCACAACAGTAAAAATCAGTCTGTATATGCAGTAAAGCATGCTTGTTATACTCACTGTGGAACCTAAGGGGTTAACCCTCCACATTGTGTAAAAAGGCTGTTTGATCCTGTCTTCTCTGATCCTTCCCTTCTTCCACAGTCCCCAATACATCTCCTGATAGTACAGAGACTTGGAGGCACTCTGCACATGCCCAATTTTTCAGGGGTCATGCAGCCTCATAGGACAGTCAGAGGAGAATGAAAACTCCTCCTACAAGCTTTAACCAGTGCTCGGCCGGACACTGATAGAAGTCACAGGACTGCTATATACTGCTGATGAGAAAAGGTATTTAGCAGTTTATATTGACTAAAATAATTGCATTTCCCTGTTCAGTGTACTGTGGGAGATGAGATATAGTGAATGCAGGCTCCTGGGTTTAGTAACACTTTAGGGCTTTCTTCACACTTTGAGGTGTAGTTATAAAAAATTGCATAACTGTTTGCCCATCAAAACTGCATGTAAATTAGTTCTGTTCGATTAGGGCAAAATGTAATATTCTCTGCAGATCAAATGTAAAATCATTGAAAAAAACAAACACTGTGCGTGGGAAAAATCCTGCATTACAACCAATAGATGGAGCTGAGAAGCATACTTATTTCCTATGATTCTTAGGTCCATCTAGTAGCCATAATGTGGTATTTTCCCAATTCACACTTCACAAAGAATAACATACAATCTGCATTCAAATTTACCCCATTTGCACAGAACAAATGTACATGCAGTTTCAATGAACAAACAGCTTTGCAAACTTTTTATAAATACACCCCTTTGTGTTGCTCTAATGCATATGCTTTAACAAAGTGCATTATCACCCAATAATAATGTTGTGTTAGGACAGCTTATTCATTTTAAATGGGCTGGCAGAGCACCTTATGCACAAAAAAATCAGCCATGACCTCTTGTGTTAGAATCGTCCACTCTTGCAACAGTGCATTGGGTTGCTTTTCAAAGAGGAACTAAACCCTCCAATACCTTTCAGCCATGAAAGCTGTAATCTTAGCTTCTGTTTGATTTGCAACAGCCATGGTGCTGTTTGGTTGAGAGCACAAGCAAATGTGGCAGTTAGCATTCCAGGCATGCTGGTAGGGCTTTGTAAAATGGGGTACCACCGGACCTCCTTTACGGGGCCTGAGTCAGTAGGTGGCCCAGGCAGTAGGGTGACTTGGATGTGGGCATGAAGGGTGATGGGCGCAGTTGGAGGGGGGGGGGGGGGGTAATTACTGGAACAAATCCCCTCCATTGCTCTCCCTGCAGCAGCTGAAAGCTGGCTTCTTTTCCTCTCCCTCCCATTGGCTTTCAACTGCTGCTGAGAGCCCTACAGGGGATCGGTTCCAGTAATTGCCCCCTCCCATCACACCGATCACCCTCCCTGTGCAGCATACGTTTCCCTCTGCTGCCTGGGGCCCCCCCCTACCACCCCTCCTTCTTCCCAGTGCTGCCAGGCTTCCCTAATCCCCTTCATGCGGGGAGCTGCAAGCACACAATAGGATCCTTCAATATGGAGAATGGGGGAAGGGTCTGGTAAATATGTCATATTTACCAATCCCTTTCTTTCCCGAATGAACACAATGAGTAATTGGTACTGATCACTGACTGTGTTCTTTCATAACTGAAGCATTGGTTGTATGGGGCACCATGTCAGGTTGTCTGTATGGGGCCCGCGGTTTCTAACAGCTACCCTGCATGCTGGGAATGTAACTGTTTTTTTTAACCACTTCAGCCCCGGAAGATTTGGCTGCTGAATGACCAGGCCATTTTTTGCGATTCGGCACTGCGTCGCTTTAACTGACAATTGCACAGTCGTGTGGCGCTGCACCCAAACAAAATTGACGTCCTTTTTTCCCCACATATAGAGCTTTCTTTTGGTGGTATTTGATCACCTCTGTGGTTTTTATTTTTTGCGCTATAAACAAAAAAAGAGCGACAATTTTGAAAAAAATAACACAATATTTTGTACTTTTTGCTATAATAAATATCCCCATTATTTTAAAAAAAAAGCTATTTTTTCTCAGTTTAGGCCGATATGTATTCTTCTACATATTTTTGGTAATAAAAATCGCAATAAGCGTATATTGATTGGTTTGCGCAAAAATTATAGCGTCTACAAAATAGGGGATAGATTTATAACATTTTTATTATTATTTTTTTTTACTAGTAATGGCGGCGATCTGCGATTTTTATTGGGACTGCGACATTATGGCGGACAAAAATCACACTAATGGTAAATTTGCGCTTACTCTGAAACAAGTCTAAAAGTTATAAGCAGCTAACACAACAACTAGAATCGTTGCCCAACAGATAAATAATTATACAAAAAAATGTGTAGCGCTAAAATGGCAAGATGCCTTAAAACTAATGAGTATAAAAGGCCTATACTTAAAGTATAGTGTACATATAAACATACATGCAGAGTATGACTAAAAATCAAAAAATCAAAACAGAACAGTCACTACGTTGGAATTGAGTGGGTTGCTACCCCAAACGTGAAGTGAGGAGCGCCTTCACCAACATATAACAGTTTCAAAAGGTAACGTTCTATAGTAAATTAAAATGTCTCGTCAATACATGGGATAGTCCATCTAGAAACCAAACTCCTATCGAACACCACTGTGTCTTCAAAACATGCAGTGCACTTGAATATTAAAGATGGAGGCTTACCGGAGGGTTTGAACCCAAGACAGCATATACTGTGAGGGTCAAACCAGCTTTTATTGCACCCTGGCAATGGTGGGAAGATCTTTGTGGCCTGAGGATAGTGAGAAGGTCTTTTCTAAAGATGTATCTTCTCCACACGTAATGCTGGATCTCTCCAACCTGTACATTCAACTATTTACATGTAAATTGAGGCTCCATGATCATGGGGATATCAACAGACGGATCATCCGGTGAAGCCAAAGAAGGGGTATCTCCAAAATACAGTGACCGGTAAGTGGTCCGATAAATGAGCATGGATATATCAGGCGTATAGTAACAGTCAGGCTCGTAGCGAGCTTACTCCTCCTCACTGCACCTCCCGCGCGATAGACCACCGGAGTGATGTCACTGGCTCCTCCATAAAAACAATGCAGAGCAAACCTCTCTCCTACGAGCAGCGAACTCGTTCTGTGTCTAGCAATGTGAAACAGCCTATTCCGTCCCTACGTGTGTCATCACCAATCACGTGACTTCTTCAGGGGCGGACACATCGGATACTTTTGACACATTTTTGGGACCATTGGCATTTATACAGCGATCAGTGCTATAAAATCGCATTGATTACTGTAAAAATGTCACTGGCAGGGAAGGGGTTAACACTAGGGGGCGATCAAGGGGTTAATTGTGTTCCCTGTGTGCGTTTCTAACTGTGGGGGGAGGGGACTGACCTAGAGGAAGTGACAGATCGTGATTCCTAGCTATTAGGTACGCACAATCTGTCTCTCCTCACAGAACAGAACAGGGATTTGTGTGTTTACACACACACGTCCCTGTTCTGCCTCTCGTGCTCGCTCGTGGCCGGCGGTCATCGCGACCATCGGCCACGAGCATCGGCACCCCCGCAGTGCAGTGGGCGCGCACCTCTGGCGGCACGCGCCTGTTATCCTGCTTAAAGGATCCGACGTATAGCTACGACGGCTCGCGGGATCGTGCCGACCGCAGTATAATGACAGCGGCTGGTCGGCAAGTGGTTAAACTGTGAAATTGATGAGTTTAGTTCCTCTTTAAAATGAATAGCATCACATTGCATCTGTCACATACCTTGTAACAAAGCCTGATGTGTAGAAGGATACCTCTCTTACAGCCCTGGCTCAGTGGCTACTGGAGTTGCGACAGTGGCCACGAGAGCGCAGTGAGATAGGAGTGCCTGCGGAATTCCTTTTTGACGTAGAGATGTGTAGCTGATGAGCGACCAGACCAGGCTGGGTGGTGAGCAGCAGGTGGCAGCAGGTGCGGATGCACAGCGGATGCAGGACAGCGCCACCAGGTACTGAGCAGGATGGAGCAAGACTGGAGCAAGGTCAGACAAGCCGGGTCAATCACAGATAATCACATATGGCATAAGTGGTAAGCAGAGATTGGTCAGTAGACAGGCAGAGGTTGGCAGCAGGATATCAGGCAGAATAGCAGGTATAACAAGGTTAAGGCAAGCCGGGGTCAGGACTGGACATAAGCAAGCGTAGTCAAGGAAGCCGGGTCAATCACAGATAATCAGATATGGCAAAAGTGGTAAGCAGAGATTGGTCAGTAGACAGGCAGAGGTTGGCAGCAGGATATCAGGCGGAATAGCAGGTATAACAAGGTTAAGGCAAGCCGGGGTCAGGACTGGACATAAGCAAGCGTAGTCAAGGAAGCCGGGTCAAACACAGGTAATCACATGCAGATACAGGATCAGACTCAGGTAAAGCTGCATATCAGACAGCACTGCACTATTGCAGCTGCTGTCTTTATTGAGGCCATTTGGCGCCAGCATTGATGGCTAACGTGCGCACGTATTTTCATGCATGCGGATATGCGTTCACCTGCTGGTGCTAATGTTCCCGTGCATGCGCATAGGCATTAGCCTATGCCCGGCAAGACGGGCACCTGCAAATGCACGTCTGCGAATGCCGTGTCCCTGACAGCATCGCAGTTTGTGTGTTGTCATGTGTTGTGGTAATGCATTAATGTGAATGGATTTTAATATCTAATAATAAATAATAAAATACGTCCATGTTTCACAGATATGACATAGGCTGGAAAACTGCTGGAAGTGTTAGGAAGACTCAGTACTTTAACGTTGTCTTGTCTTGTGTATTGGATCATCTGAGACAGACAAGTATCACTTTGAAAAGAAAAGTTAAAGAATTATATCATCAATAGTCAAATCTTGTCACTGCCGGCAGAGCAAACTGTAGAGCTTTGTGTTACACAAATAATACTAAATGCAGCAACCTGTCTGCTGGACTCCTGCACAGGAAGTTTGTGGGGAAATAGTTCAGACAATACTGAAAAGGGGAAAGTATCACTTCCTTTTTACAAAATTCGAAACCCAAATAGATCTGTGACAAGCTGATATTGCGTCATCAGTCTAGTATTTTAAAGTGTACCTCCACTTTTGTAGGAATGATCATATAACGCAGGGTTCAAATATATTCCATTTATCGTCTTCTCTTGTGTCTCTAGGTTCTCTAATGCCTCGTTTCCACTGAGCGGATCGGTTCGGTACGGTACGCTATTTTGGGTGTTTCCATTATGAAAGCGGCCCATACAACCGAACCGTACCGCTCCATTCAGGGTCCTGCTTCAGATGTGGGGCCATAGAAAATGGAACGGTTCGGTTAGGGCGGAGCTACGATACATTCCACTGATTGGCTGACAGAAAACCCTCTGCTGTGCTATGCTGAGGCATTTTTTCTAAACCCTGTATGGCCCCTTGTGGTCCCACTTGCAGTGGAAACGCTCACCAGAATAGACCGGACCATTCTAGGCCATTCAAACTGTACCGACCCGAACCAATCCGCTCAGTGGAAACGAGGCATTAGTATCCTTTGTAGCCAGCTAGAACCTTTGCTTGCTATTTCACTTATCTGTGAGTTTTCTATTCTAGTGCCTGTTCTTAAATTAGTCATTTTATTCAGCAATTTTGCTGAACAAGTCCTGAGATAATCTATATCAGCCACAATTAAAAGCCAAGTTTTTTAATTCAGCATCATCTTTTTTTGCTGGTAAAAATGGTCACAAGCACAAAAAGAGGATACATCCAGCAGGGACACCCCAATGTCTAGATCTCCCTGTGAGGCACGTACTTGGAAACTCTCAGCTCTAAGCACTTCCAGGTCCAGAGCTGTCAGGTCTCGGCCACTGCGAATGGCATCAGTGCAGCTAATAGTGGAATAGGTGCTTCTCCTGTATCAGGGTATTTCAAGGAGGCCTGCCCCCTGCCAATCCTAGTTGGGGATTGGTCAGGGCTCCCTGAGACATCCCAGACAGCTCCACCTCTCTTCCCCTCCTCTTCTTCCTCTAGAAGAAAGAGGGAGGTGACAGTGGAGTGATGCTGTCTGTGAGTCACAGCTGCTGCTCTGAGCCACTCCCAGCCCACACTGATCAAAACAAACAGGCCTAGCTTCCAGCTAGGCCTGCCTAAATTTGCCTGTACTACAAAAATCCTGACTTCTAGCATCTACCTAGGTAGAGTGGGCTACATATGTTTCTTGCATCAGCTTAGGGTTGCCACCTTCAAGCCAAACCCGAACACTTTTGTGGCACAGGGCAAGTCTTAATTTATTTTTTTGCAGTAAACACTATAGCAGGGATATGCAATTAGCAGACCTCCAGCTGTTGCAGAACTACAAGTCCCATGAGGCATAGCAAGACTCTGACAGCCACAAGCATGATGCCCAGAGGCAGAGGCATGATGGTACTTGTAGTTTTGCAACAGCTGGAGGTCCGCTAATTGCATATCCCTGCACTATAGGATTTTAAAAGACCTGGGACACATTTGGGTGCCCCAAGGAGAGTAGTGATGTAGCGCACAGAGAACGCCAGTGAGTGTGACCAAAGTGCTCTTGCTGACATCATCTACCCCACCCTTCAGTGATGCCAAATCTGCCCCTAAACAGCCGTCCACAGCGGCAACAGATTTGTGTATAACTATCTCGGTTACTTGGGGAGCCACAGCCTGGTCTGAATAATGTGTCCGGGTTTCAGGTGGACTGAAACCCGGACACGTGATTCAAAACCCGAACTGTCCGGGTGAATCCTGGACAGGTGGCAACCCTACATCATCTAGCAACACAAGGTTTCCCTGGTGATTGGGGATGCAACTGCAGTTTTGCTAGATGTAAAACTGGTGGTTTGTGGGCTTTGTTTTGCTTGTTGGGTACATGGGAATGGGGGGGGGGGGGGGGGGGGGATTGAGGGGCTACTAGACTGGGTACAGGTTTATAGATCAGTAGGATCTGGATTGCTGGTAGAGATGAGCACAGCCTGAAGTACAAGATATAGGGGATGATGTGAGGCCAAGGAGAGTCCTGACTCTTGCTCTATACATTACAAACTTCTGTCCCCCGTACATACCTCCCAACTTTTTCAGATAGGAACGAGGGACACCTATTAGCAAATGTATGTAGGCATAGGGCACACCCCCTGCAATGCACCCTTAAAGGAAAATTATTAAAAAAAAATATTAGCTAAATCCAAAGTGTTTCTTTACTATTCCTATATAATGGCTTTTGAAATTTACAAATGCAGCAATTTAGACATTAAATGAAAGGTTTAGTACTGGGAAACACTTTTTAAAAGATGAAAATTGCATTTTATATACAACTATATAGATCAGACTAAATGAGGGACAAATGAGGAGGAAAGAGGGACAGAGGGACTTTGTTCCAAATCAGGAACAGTCTCTTGAAATCAGGGACAGTTGGGAGCTATGCTATGTACATTACACACACATTGGCTCCTGTACTCTGTAAGTTACCCATTCCTGACCTCTGTACTATGTATGTTACATACTCCTGTCACTCTGCATTCTTTCATTACCTCTGACCCCTGCAATATATACATTACACACACCTGACCCCTGCACTTTGTTACCCATTCCATACCTCTGTACTATGTACTGTATGTTACATACTCCTGCCACCTGCACGCTCTACATTGCATACTCTTCTCCACACTTTGTACCATAGGCGTGCGCAAAGGATGTGCCAGGTGTGCCTGGGCACACCCTAATCACCCTGGCACAGATTCCCTCCTGATATTTCACCAAAACCCCTAACGGGGCTCCTAAACACATTGTAAAACAAAAATTTTTTTTACATAAAATTTTATAAAACAATAAAAAATAAAAAACTACTGACACTGTCCATTCCTCTACTGACACTGTCAGTATTTATACACATGCACACACACGCATGTGTGTTTGAGCTTTGGACTGCACACCCTAAAGCAATAGACTGTTCACACCTATGCTTTGTACATAGACTCAAATTTTAAGCCCCTCCCAATGTTAGTTCAATTTTTCCACACTCACAATTTGCTATGGAGTCTTGTTCTTCTCTGATCTTATTGTGTTTGTGTGCAATAAGATACATTTCAGTGTATTTTTGAAAGAACATATACAGTAAGTTTGATAAACAGTTGCGGTAATATGGTGTGACAAAAACTGCAACTGCCATTATTTGATTTCATGAGCATTTAAGTATGTGTGCACAAAATAAAAAAATGTCTCCAGCAGTAAAAGGGTTAAAGTGGAACTAAACCCATCGATTTATAGTGATTGTAAAGGCTAGTTTTTTTTTCTCCTATAAAAATAACAAACATGTTTTACTTACCTGCTCTGTTGCAGTGGATATGTACAAAGCAGCCCGGATCGTCCTCTTCTCCTGGCCCCTCCCTCCTGTTCAGTGCCCCCACAGCAAGCAGCTTGCTATGGGGGCCCCCGAGCTGAGTCACAGCTCCCTGTGTCCATTCAGACACAGAGCCCTGACCTGGCCCCGCCCCCTTTCTCCCCTGATTGGCTAGCTGACTTTGATTAACAGCAGCGGGAGCCAATGGCGCCGCTGCTGTGTCTCAGCGAATCAGGAAGGAGAATCTCGGATGGCTGAGACAGCCGTGGACATCGCTGGACAGAGAGGGACCTCAGGTAATTATTAGGGGGGCTAAGGGGGGCTGCTGCACACAGAAGGCTTTTTATCTTACTGCATTTACAACCCCTTACTGCCTTTACAACCCCTTTAACTGTTTCCTAAAATCAAGGCATGCTGTAAATGATAACTTTCACAGTTGCTTGTCCTCTCAACTGAACTGTCAAGCCATCAAATAGCTCGTGTCATAACTGATCACATGTGCAGCAACATTGCCACCATAGATCCAACAGAGGCTAAGCTTCCTTGACTGTTATGGATAGGAGGGTTTAGTTCTGCTTAAAATCACATGACTTCCAGCTGACAGAGCTCCGCTAGTATGAATTGGCAGTAAGTTCTGCAGGGTATGAGCACAAAGTCTGGCCAAACAAAAGAAGAAGCAAACGTGAAATGAAAATTGAATTTTTCAGTTACATATTTTGAATAACTGTCTGTTTAGAGTCGCAGGTGAAATGCAGGAGATATAATTTGTAGGTCTGATAGTTATGTCAGTAGGAAGAAGCTAGAATATGGAGCTCCCAAGAGGAAGTCATCATAAAATATTCAGGAATGATGGATTTTCGAGCATTGTAGCGGTGTATATGGTACTTTCCCTTCACCTAAATATATCCTGGACTTCCTGCTGCTTAATTGATGGATTAAAGAGGATCAATTGTTTTAGAACAAGAATATTAATAACTAATGTGTAGCTTTTTTGCTGCCTAATGCCCCGTACACACGGTCGGACTTTGTTCGGACATTCCGACAACAAAATCCTAGGATTTTTTACGACGGATGTTGGCTCAAACTTGTCTTGCATACACACGGTCACACAAAGTTGTCGGAAAATCCGATCGTTCTGAACGCGGTGACGTAAAACACGTACGTCGGGACTATAAACGGGGCAGTGGCCAATAGCTTTCATCTCTTAATTTATTCTGAGCATGCGTGGCACTTTGTCCGTCGGATTTGTGTACACACGATCGGAATTTCCGACAACGGATTTTGTTGTCGGAAAATTTTATATCCTGCTCTCAAACTTTGTGTGTCGGAAAATCCGATGGAAAATGTGTGATGGAGCCTACACACGGTTGGAATTTCCGACAACAAGGTCCTATCACACATTTCCTGTCAGAAAATCCGACCGTGTGTACGGGGCATAACAGTTTAGCAGTATATGTTTCTTCAAATGTTTTAGAGGTGAGAACG
This sequence comes from Lithobates septentrionalis, assembly GCA_037952835.1. Classification (NCBI taxonomy): domain Eukaryota; kingdom Metazoa; phylum Chordata; class Amphibia; order Anura; family Ranidae; genus Lithobates; species Lithobates septentrionalis. Next base: position 336,840 of record JBBDGP010000292.1, read on the forward strand.
TCAAACCATGGATTGAGAAAACACGAGACTTTCCTAACAAACTGATTCTCCTGTTCTCCTAATTAGAAGCAGGGAATTCCTCCATCTAAAGAGTTCCAGGAAACTTTGTAATCTGTGGATTTCATAGGACATATCTAAAACTCAACTACTCTAAATCACAGCAATGAACATTAACATAGCTAGGGACATCAGATGGACTTTTGGAAGAAATTTTCCCTTTCACTTGTATGTCTTCTTCTAAATACCTGGGAATACGTTTACCTCCTTCACTTACTCAACATTTTGCACTCAACTTCCGGCCCATACTTCCTCAGATCAGATCATACTTTGAGAAATAGAAAAATAATATGTTCTACTGGTTGGGAAGAATGCCCTTATATGAATATCTTATATCTGCACATAATGCAGATCTTGCCAATATTTCTCACCCACCTGTCTAATTTTAAAACCTTGACAAGGAGCTAGGCCAATATACCTAGCTAGACAAACAACCAAGACTTAGGAAGATAAGTCTCTGAGTCCCTAAAGAAAAGGAAGGTCTAGAGCAGGGTTTCTCAACCGGGGTTCCTCCAGAGGTTGCTAGGGATTCCTTAAACAATTACCAATTTCTGCCCCTCAGATAAGTTCCCACTGACAACATTGATGTTTTTAGTGATCTGTAAGGGGATGATTCTTCCCAATGACCAAAAGGGTAAGGAGCATTCTTTCCACTGACCATCATACTAATGTATCATGAGTTGTAGACAAAGTCATTTTTAGCAGGGCTTCCCTGAGACCGGAAAGTTATTTCAAGGCTTCCTCTGTGTTGAAAAGGTTGACAAAGGCTGGTCTAGAGCTTCCTGACATAAAGAAATACCACCAGGCTTGCCACTTTATTGCAGTTGGTGGACTGGTTTCTCCAAAAAAAAATGTGAAAGCCTGGTTAGCCACGAAACAAAGATGGGCTCCCCAACCACTTAAACGCACCCCCATAATATGCCTTTGAAACAAACATCATATTATAACTACTCCTTGATAAGAGCCATGCTAAAAGTCTTCAAAATACTTTGCAGACATCCCAAATTCTCAACATGAAGAAGACCCCTTAAATCCTTGAAAGGAAATAGGGAATTTGCACAAGGAAATACCAATGATATTTTTCAAAACTTTGGACCAATCATCGTCCAATCACCACAGGCATCTTCTTTAAGAATGGAAACATTCTCTCCCAGAATTGGGACACTAACAAGAGGATTGCCCTGGTGGATATACTGTATCTCCCAGTCAAATATTTCCTATTGGAAACTCCTGCATATGCTCAATTACAAAGACCCCTTGGATCTGCGCTATTGTTGTACTCGTTAGGGATGAGCCGAACACCCCCCGGTTCGGTTCGCACCAGAACCTGCGAACGGACCGAAAGTTCGCACGAACGTTAGAACCCCATTGACGTCTATGGGACTCGAACGTTCAAAATCAAAAGTGCTCATTTTAAAGGCTAATTTGCATGGTATTGTCCTAAAAAGGGTTTGGGGATCCGGGTCCTACCCCAGGGGACATGTATCAATGCAAAAAAAACTTTTACAAACGGCAGTTTTTTCGGGAGCAGTGATTTTAATGATGCTTAAAGTAAAAAAAAAAAGTGAAATATTCCTTTAACCACTTGACGACCGCCTCACGCCGATGTACGTCGGCAAGGCGGCACGGACAGGCAAAATCACGTACAGGGTACGTGATTTGCCTTCCGCGGGTGGGGGGTCCGATCGGACCCCCCCCCCGCCGCCCGAGGCGGTCCCGTTTTGTCCCCCGGCGATCGGAGACGAGGGGGAGGCCATCCGTTCGTGGCCCCCCCCTCGCGATCGCCGCCGGCCAATGGGAACACTCCTTTGCTGCTGTATGCTAAACAGCAGCAAAGGAAATGATGTCATCTCCCCTCGGGTCGGTAGTTTCCGTTCCGGCCCGAGGAGAGACGACAAGTGAGTGACTGCACCAACACACACACACACAGTAGAACATGCCAGGCACACATTACACCCCGATCCCCCCCCCCCCCGATCGCCCCCCGATCCCCCCCGATCCCCCCCCCCCCCTGTCACAAACTGACACCAGCAGTTTTTTTTTTTTTTCTGATTACTGCATAGTGTCAGTTTGTGACAGTTACAGTGTTGGGACAGTTACTGTTACCCCCCTGTAGGTCTAGGGTACCCCCTAACCCCCCCTAATAAAGTTTTAACCCCTTGATCACCCCCCGTCACCAGTGTCACTAAGCGATCATTTTTCTGATCGCTGTATTAGTGTCGCTGGTGACGCTAGTTAGTGAGGTAAATATTTGGGTTCGCCGTCAGCGTTTTATAGCGTCAGGGACCCCCATATACTACCTAATAAATGTTTTAACCCCTTGATTGCCCCCTAGTTAACCCTTTCACCACTGATCACCGTATAACTGTTACGGTTGACGCTGGTTAGTTTGTTTATTTTTTATAGTGTCAGGGCACCCGCCGTTTATTACCGAATAAAGGTTTAGCCCCCTAATCGCCCGGCGGTGATATGCGTCGCCCCAGGCAGCGTCAGATTAGCGCCAGTACCGCTAACACCCACGCACGCACCGTACACGCACCGTACACCTCCCTTAGTGGTATAGTATCTGAACGCATCAATATCTGATCCGATCAGATCTATACTAGCGTCCCCAGCAGTTTAGGGTTCCCAAAAACGCAGTGTTAGCGGGATCAGCCCAGATACCTGCTAGCACCTGCGTTTTGCGCCTCCGCCCGGCCCAGCCCACCCAAGTGCAGTATCGATCGATCACTGTCACTTACAGAACACTAAACGCATAACTGCAGCGTTCACAGAGTCAGGCCTGATCCCTGCGATCGCTAACAGTTTTTTTGGTAGCGTTTTGGTGAACTGGCAAGCACCAGCCCCAGGCAGCGTCAGGTTAGCGCCAGTACCGATAACACCCACGCACGCAGCGTACACCTCCCTTAGTGGTATAGTATCTGAACGGATCAATATCTGATCCGATCAGATCTATACTAGCGTCCCCAGCAGTTTAGGGTTCCCAAAAACGCAGTGTTAGCGGGATCAGCCCAGATACCTGCTAGCACCTGCGTTTTGCCCCTCCGCTCGGCCCGGCCCACCCCACCCAAGTGCAGTATCGATCGATCACTGTCACTTACAAAACTCATAAAACGCATAACTGCAGCGTTCGCAGAGTCAGGCCTGATCCCTGCGATCGCTAACAGTTTTTTTGGTAGCGTTTTGGGGAACTGGCAAGCGCCAGCGGCGTAGTACACCCCGGTCGTAATCAAACCAGCACTGCAGTAACACTTGGTGACGTGGCGAGTCCCATAAGTGCAGTTCAAGCTGGTGAGGTGGCAAGCACAAGTAGTGTCCCGCTGCCACCAAGAAGACAAACACAGGCCCGTCGTGCCCATAATGCCGTTCCTGCTGCATTCGCCAATCCTAATTGGGAACCCACCGCTTCTGCAGCGCCCGTACTTCCCCCATTCACATCCCCAACCAAATGCAGTCGGCTGCATGAGAGGCATTTTTATGTCCTCCCGAGTACCCCTACCCAGCGAACCCCCCAAAAAAGATGTTGTGTCTGCAGCAAGCGCGGATATAGGCGTGACACCCGCTATTATTGTCCCTCCTGTCCTGACAATCCTGGTCTTTGCATTGGTGAATGTTTTGAACGCTACCATGCACTAGTTGAGTATTAGCGTAGGGTACAGCATTCCACAGACTAGGCGCACTTTCACAGGGTCTCCCAAGATGCCATCGCATTTTGAGAGACCCGAACCTGGAACCGGTTACAGTTATAAAAGTTAGTTACAAAAAAAGTGTAAAAAAAAAAATATATATAAAATAAAATAGTTGTCGTTTTATTGTTCTCTCTCTCTCTCTATTGTTCTGCTCTTTTTTTTACTGTATTCTATTCTGCAATGTTTTATTGTTATTGTTATTGTTATTATGTTTTATCATGTTTGTTTTTCAGGTATGTAATTATTTATACTTTACTGTTTACTGTGCTTTATTGTTAACCATTGTTAACCATTTTTTTGTCTTCAGGTACGCCATGCACGACTTTGAGTGGTTATACCAGAATGATGCCTGCAGGTTTAGGTATCATCTTGGTATCATTCTTTTCAGCCAGCGGTCGGCTTTCATGTAAAAGCAATCCTAGCGGCTAATTAGCCTCTAGACTGCTTTTACAAGCCGTGGGAGGGAATGCCCCCCCTCCCACCGTCTTCCGTGTTTTTCTCTGGCTCTCCTGTCTCAACAGGGAACCTGAGAATGCAGCCGGTGATTCAGCCTGCTGACCATAGAGCTGATCAGAGACCAGAGTGGCGCCAAACATCTCTATGGCCTAAGAAACCGGAAGCTACGAGCATTTCATGGCTTAGATTTCGCCGGATGTAAATAGCGCCATTGGGAAATTGGGGAAGCATTTTATCACACCGATCTTGGTGTGGTCAGATGCTTTGAGGGCAGAGGAGAGATCTAGGGTCTAATAGACCCCAATTTTTTCAAAAAAGAGTACCTGTCACTACCTATTGCTATCATAGGGGATATTTACATTCCCCGAGATAACAATAAAAATGATTAAAAAAAAAAAATATGAAAGGAACAGTTTAAAAGTAAGATTAAAAAAGCAAAAAAATAATTAAGAAAAAAAAAAAAAAAAAAAGCACCCCTGTCGCCCCCTGCTCTCGCGCTAAGGCGAACGCAAGCGGCGGTCTGTCGTCAAACGTAAACAGCAATTGCACCATGCATGTGAGGTATCACCGCGAAGGCCAGATCGAGTGCAGTAATTTTTCCAGTAGACCTCCTCTGTAAATCTAAAGTGGTAACCTGTAAAGGCTTTTAAAGGCTTTTAAACATGTATTTATTTTGTTGCCACTGCACGTTTGTGCGCAATTTTAAAGCATGTCATGTTTGGTATCCATGTACTCCGCCTAAGAACATCTTTTTTATTTCATCAAACATTTGGGCAATATAGTGTGTTTTAGTGCATTAAAATTTAAAAAAGTGTGTTTTTTCCCCAGAAAATGCGTTTGAAAAATCGCTGCGCAATTACTGTGTGAAAAAAAAAAATGAAACACCCACCATTTTAATCTGTAGGGCATTTGCTTTAAAAAAATATATAATGTTTGGGGGTTCAAAGTAATTTTTTTGCATAAAAAAATTACTTTTTCATGTAAACAATAAGTGTCAGAAAGGGCTTTGTCTTCAAGTGGTTAGAAGAGTGGGTGATGTGTGACATAAGCTTCTAAATGTTGTGCATAAAATGCCAGGACAGTTCAAAACCCCCCTAAATGACCCCATTTTGGAAAGTAGACACCCCAAGCTATTTGCTGAGAGTCATGTCGAGTCCATGGAATATTTTATATTGCGACACAAGTTGCGGGAAAGAGACAATTTTTTTTTTTTTTTTGCACAAAGTTGTCACTAAATGATATATTGCTCAAACATGCCATGGAAATATGTGAAATTACACCCCAAAATACATTCTGCTGCTTCTCCTGAGTACGGGGATACCACATGTGTGAGACTTTTTGGGAGCCTAGCCGCGTACGGGACCCCGAAAACCAAGCACCGCCTTCAGGCTTTCTAAGGGCGTGAATTTTTGATTTCACTCTTCACTGCCTATCACAGTTTCGGAGGCCATGGAATGCCCAGGTGGCACAAAACCCCCCCAAATGACCCCATTTTGGAAAGTAGACACCCCAAGCTATTTGCTGAGAGGTATAGTGAGTATTTTGCAGACCTCACTTTTTGTCACAAAGTTTTGAAAATTGAAAAAAGAAAAAAAAAAATGTTTTTTCTTGTCTTTCTTCATTTTCAAAAACAAATGAGAGCTGCAAAATACTCACCATGCCTCTCAGCAAATAGCTTGGGGTGTCTACTTTCCAAAATGGGGTCATTTGGGGGGGGGGTTTGTGCCACCTGGGCATTCCATGGCCTCCGAACCTGTGATAGGCAGTAAAGAGTGAAATCAAAAATTTTCACCCTTAGAAATCCTGAAGGCAGTGATTGGTTTTCGGGGTCCCGTACGCGGCTAGGCTCCCAAAAAGTCCCACACATGTGGTATCCCCATACTCAGGAGAAGCAGATAAATGTATTTTGGGGTGCAATTCCACATATGCCCATGGCCTGTGTGAGCAATATATCATTTAGTGACAACTTTATGAAAAAAAAAAAAAAAAAAAAAGTGTCACTTTCCCGCAACTTGTGTCAAAATATAAAATATTCCATGGACTCAATATGCCTCTCAGCAAATAGCTTGGGGTGTCTACTTTCCAAAATGGGGTCATTTTGGGGGGTTTTGTGCCACCTGGGCATTCCATGGCCTCCGAAACTGTGATAGGCAGAGAAGAGTGAAATCATAAATTTACACTCTAATGCCGCGTACACACGAGCGGACTTTACGGCGGACTTTGCCCGGCGGACTGGATTTCGTCGGACAATTCGATGTGTGTGGGCTCCAGCGGACTTTGTTTTCTCAAAAGTTGGACGGAATTAGATTTGAAACTTGTTTAAAATTTATCCGTTGAAATTGAGTCCGGTCGAAAAGTCCGCCGTCTGTATGCTAGTTCGACGGACTAAAAAGCCACGCTAGGGCAGCTATTGGCTACTGGCTATGAACTTCCTTGTTTTAGTCCGGTCGTACGTCATCACGTACGAATTCGACGGACTTTGGTGGATTGTGTGTAGGCAAGTCCGTTCATTCAGAAAGTCCGTCGTAAAGTACGTCGAAAAATCCGCCGGGCAAAGTCCGCCGTAAAGTCCGCTCGTGTGTACGCGGCATTAGAAATCCTGAAGGCAGTGATTGATTTTCGGGGCCCCGCACGCGGCTAGGCTCCCAAAAAGTCCCACACATGTGGTATCCCCATACTCAGGAGAAGCAGCTGAATGTATTTTGGGGTGCAATTCCACATAGGCCCATGGCCTGTGTGAGCAATATATCATTTAGTGACAACTTTTTGTAAATATTTTTTTTTTTTTTTTTTTTGTCATTTTTCAATCACTTGGGACAAAAAAAATAAATATTCAATGGGTTCAACATGCCTCTCAGCAATTTCCTTGGGGTGTCTACTTTCCAAAATGGGGTCATTTGGGGGGGTTTTGTACTGCCCTGCCATTTTAGCACCTCAAGAAATGACATAGGCAGTCATAAACTAAAAGCTGTGTAAATTACAGAAAATGTACCCTAGTTTGTAGACGCTATAACTTTTGCGCAAACCAATAAATATACGCTTATTGACATTTTTTTTACCAAAGACATGTGGCCGAATACATTTTGGCCTAAATGTATGACTAAAATTTAGTTTATTGGATTTTTTTTATAACAAAAAGTAGAAAATATCATTTTTTTTTCAAAATTTTCGGTCTTTTTCCGTTTATAGCGCAAAAAATAAAAACCGCAGAGGTGATCAAATACCATCAAAAGAAAGCTCTATTTGTGGGAAGAAAAGGACGCAAATTTCGTTTGGGTACAGCATTGCATGACCGCGCAATTAGCAGTTAAAGCGACGCAGTGCCAAATTGGAAAAAGACCTCTGGTCCTTAGGCAGCATAATGGTCCGGGGCTCAAGTGGTTAAATATCGTACCTGGAGGGTGTCTATAGTATGCCTGTAAAGTGACGCGTGTTTCCCGTGTTTAGAACAGTCCCTGCACCAAATGTCATTTTTAAAGGAAAAAATCTCATTTAAAACTGCTTGCGGGTTTAATGTCATGTCGGGTCATGGCAATATGGATGAAAATCAGTGAGACAAACGGCATGGGTACCCCCCAGTCCATTACCAGGCCCTTTGGGTCTTGTATGGATATTAAGGGGAACCCCGCACCCAAATTAAAATAAGGAAAGGCCCTATATACTCTGAACAGCAGTATACAGGCGGTGCAAACAAGACAGGGACTGTAGGTTTGTTGTTAAGTAGAATCTCTTTGTAATTTTGAACGGGTACATTTTTAACGTGTTTAGCTCCAGCCAAAAAATCTTTTTTAAGCTTTTTGGAAAACATAGGGAAGGGTTATCACCCCTGTGACATTTGTTTTGCTGTCTTTCCTCCTCTTCAGAAGATTTCACCTCACTTTTTGTCCCAATGAAAAATGTTTTTTGAAAATTTGGGTTTTTTTGTGGAACAAGGATTGGAAAGCATCAGTGGAAAGGAGAAATTGTTTTCCCATATTAACTCTTACAGGAGAGAATTTCCCTTCCTAGGGGTAGATTTCATCTCACTTCCTGTTGTCTCCTTCCGTTTGCAAGTAGGAGTCGTTTGTAAGTTAGATGTTTGAAAGTAGGGTCCTGCCCTATATACTCAGCAGAAATTTGGGCCTTAGGTGTTGCTGTGGCCACAACACTGTAAGCCCTCACAGGGCCCTGCTGTGAAATATTAGATCAAGAATTGTAATTACATGCCCCTGTTGAACAGGAGCTGAAAAATTAGGCCTTAGGCACTGGTGCTGGTGCCACAACACTGCAACCCCTCACAGACACTCTAGTTGGAACGCAGGAACGAGCCCTGCTGCAAAGTATTGCATCAGAAATTGTAATTACACGCCCCTGTTAGACAGGGGCAGAAAAATTGGGCCTTAGGCACTGGTGCTGGTGCCACAACTGTCAAGTCTGTAGTGTGAGGCCGGGTTGCTGAGAGGGCGCCCCTTGCGGCTGAGTGCAGCACGTCCCTGGATTTGGGTACAGGGAATGCGATGCACAGAGGTGCACGGGTTGCCAGGAATACTGCAAGCTGGCTGGTTGGCTGTAAGTAGCTAGAGTGCGTTGTGGCAGCCGTGCGGAGAGAAGTCTTGAACGGTAACAGCAGGGTAAACCAGGAACAGGGTCCGCAGCCAGGCCAGGGATCAGATACCAAAAGACAGTCCGAGAGAAGTACAGGAACAAGCCGGATCATACACAGAGGGCAGAAGATCGGAGAGTAGTCAGCCAAGCCGGGGTCAGAGCGAGGAGATAAACAGGAACACTGGTCAAGCCGGGCAGAGGTCAAGCAGAGGTCTTCAGAGTTTACAAGGCACAGGAACACAGGAGCTGTTTGCTAATCCAGCAAACTGCAAGTGTCAGTGGCAGGTTTAAATAGGCCAGAGGGGTGTGCCTACAAGATCAGGGCGTGCTCACTAGACTCGCCTGCCACCATGACGGTTACTGGCGGAATTGCCCACAACACGGCCATTTCCCTGACATTGCCCCCCCCCCAAGGGGCAACCTCCGGATGCCCAACCTGGCCCATCTTTCGGGGTAACGAACTCGGAATCTCTGCAAAAGTCTAGGAGCATGTATATTGGCTGCAGGTTCCCAAGAACTTTCTTCTGCTGGGTAACCCTTCCACTTTATAAGAAATTGAATGATCCTACCTCTCCGGCGGCAGTCCAGGATGGCCTCAACTTCATACTCTGTTTCATCTCCCACAGAAACTGGAGGTGGAGGATCTTCTTTCCTTCCTGAAAAAGGACTAGAGATAACAGCTTTAAGTAAGGAGACATGAAACACAGGGTGCACTTTATAAGAACTCGGGAGTGACAGTTCAAAGGCTACTGGATTGATCTCCCGTCTAATCTTGAATGGGCCAATAAATCTTGGTCCCAATTTCCGGGAGGGACAAGGAAGTTTAAGATTTGCAGAGGTGAGCCAAACCTCATCTCCAACCTTAAAGCTAGGACTCTCCCCCCTCTTTTTGTCATATTGTTCCTTGTAGTCCTCTTGGGCCTTTTGCATGGTTAACCGGAGAGTTTGAAAGTTAGTCTGAATGGATTTTATCCTGTCTTGAACTGCTGGAACTGAGGTCTCTGGAATGACATTAGGTAGAAATGAAGGATGGAACCCATAGTTGGCCCAAAACGGTGATTGATCGGTGGTTGAGTGTACTGAGTTATTGTATGCGAATTCCGCACAGGGGAGTATCAAGTACCAGTCATCCTGGGAAGTGGAGCAAAAACAGCGTAAATATTGTTCTAAGGTCTGATTAGTCCTTTCAGTCTGACCGTTGCTCTGGGGATGATAGGCAGAGGATAGGCAAACTTCAATAGACAAAACTTTGCAGAGCTCTTTCCAAAATCGGGAAGTAAATTGGACTCCTCTATCAGACACAATGCTGTCAGGAAGGCCGTGAAGTCTGACTATCTCTCTTATGAAGGCCTTTGCTGTGTCTGCAGCTGAAGGAGTACCTATCATAGGCACGAAGTGTGACATCTTGGACAGACGGTCTACAACAACTAGAATCGTTGTGAATCTTTCAGAGGGTGGCAGCTCTACTATGAAGTCCATAGATATATTCCTCCATGGTTGTTCTGGTACCGGCAAAGGACGTAGCAGACCCCAAGACTTAATGTTGGACCCCTTGTTTCGCTGGCAGGTAGTGCAGGAGCTTACATACTTTTTGCAATCAATTTTCAAGGTAGGCCACCAAAAGGATCGCTGAACAAGATCTATAGTTTTCCGTACACCGAAGTGGCCAGCAAGTTGATGGTCATGTAAAGTTTGTAAGACCTGGATTCTTGCTTGTTGTGGGACAAAGATCTTGTCCTGATACCAGAGATACCCCCCCTGGCTTCTTAAAGAGGAAGTCTCTGGTTCCTGGCATTGGCGGGAGGCCTGTTCAAGAGAAGACCTTAGATCAGGTTGAATCAAAAGGAAGTTCTGTGGAGACAAGATTGTACTGGATGTTGTTTCTTCTGGGGTATCAGGAAACATTCGGGATAAAGCATCGGCCTTGCCGTTCTTGGAGCCAGGGCGGTAGGTGATGTGAAAGTTGAATCGTGAAAAGAACAGAGCCCAGCGAGCTTGACGGGGTCTCAGGCGTTTGGCAGTGCGGAGGTACTCGAGGTTTCTGTGATCGGTGAATATCATTATTGGGTGCGTGGCTCCCTCAAGAAGGTATCTCCACTCTTCTAAGGCTGTCTTAATGGCCAGAAGCTCACGATCACCTACGTCGTAATTCCTCTCGGGTTGGCTCATTTTCCGGGAGGAGAAGGCCACAGGGTGCAGCAGCGACTTGGGTCCCAGGCGCTGTGAAAGTACTGCTCCTGTAGCTACCTCTGAGGCATCGACCTCTAAAATATAGGGCAGGGCAGGATCGGGGTGTCGAAGAATTGGTGCAGAAGTAAACAAAGACTTCAGTTTCTCAAAGGCAGATTGGGCTTCGGAGGACCACAGGAAGCGAACATGTAGGCGGGTTACTTGGGTTATGGGCGAGATGATGGAAGAAAAGTTCCTTATAAACCTTCTATAGAAGTTTGCAAACCCTACAAACCTTTGTACACCCTTCTTGTCTGACGGAGTTGGCCAGTCTAGGATTGCCTGCACTTTCTGTGGATCCATAGCTACACCACCGGTAGAGATGATGAGCCCTAGGAATTGTATGGATTTCTTTTCAAAGTCACACTTTTCTGCTTTCGCGTAAAGTCCGTGTTTTCTTAGTGTGAGTAATACTGTCTTTACGTGAGTCCGATGGAGCTCCAAGGTGGTTGAGAAGATAAGGATGTCATCCAGATAGATGATGACGAAGTAGTCAAGATATTCCCGGAAGATGTTGTTTATGAAGTGCTGGAAAGTAGCCGGGGCATTACAGAGCCCAAACGGCATCACCAAATACTCAAAGTGCCCAAACCTCGTTCTGAATGCCGTCTTCCACTCATCGCCCTCACGGATGCGAACGAGGTTGTAGGCACCACGGAGGTCGAGTTTGGTGAACACTTGAGCTGAACGAAGTCTCTGGAAGAGTTCGGGGACCAGTGGGAGTGGATATCGGTTCTTTATGGTGATTTTATTTAATTCCCTATAGTCCACACATGGTCTTAGAGTCTTATCTTTTTTTTCGACAAAGAAAATGCCGGCACCGGCAGGAGAAGAAGATGGACGAATGAAGCCCTTTGCCAAATTTTCATCTATGTACTGTCGTAGTGTCCCCAATTCCACTTCAGAGAGGGGGAATATACGTCCAAATGGAACTTCGGCCCCTGGAAGCAGCTCGATAGGACAATCATATGGTCGATGTGGTGGTAGAACCTCTGCCTTTTTCTTATCAAAAACGTCCAGGAATTCATGGTACGCCTGGGGTACATCCTGGTTGGTGGAGGATACCGACTGGACTGTCAGACAACTGGTGGTATCTCTGGATTCAGGGATGAGGCAATGTTGTTGGCAATAGGGGGAAGTGAACAGGACTTCCTTCTTAATCCAATCGATCTGGGGGTTATGGGCTTGGAGCCAAGGGATACCCAAGATAATTGGAGACATAGGTGAACTCAAAACGTCAAAACGTATGAATTCCCGATGGCCATCGGGAGAGGTAATAAGGAGAGGAGAAGTCTCTTGAGTAACAAGGCCAGAGTTAGGTAGGGTGCCATCTGCTAAACGGACTTCCAGACCCCGTTTCTTGTGGAGGAGGGGCAACCTAAGGTTCCTTGCCAGGTTCAAGTCCATGAAGCAACTGCATGCTCCAGAGTCGATTATAGCCTGGAGCCGGACCTCTTCTTCTCCCAACTGCAGTGAAATGGGAAGAACGAGTTGTGAGGGAGAAGTCCCAGAAACCTGGAAATATGCTGGAGAGTAGGTAGGTGGCTTCTTGAACTTCCTGGGACAGTTGCATAGAAAATGTCCATTTCCTCCACAATAGAGGCAAAGATTGGCTAGGATTATACTGTCAAGTCTGTAGTGTGAGGCCGGGTTGCTGAGAGGGCGCCCCTTGCGGCTGAGTGCAGCACGTCCCTGGATTTGGGTACAGGGAATGCGATGCACAGAGGTGCACGGGTTGCCAGGAATACTGCAAGCTGGCTGGTTGGCTGTAAGTAGCTAGAGTGCGTTGTGGCAGCCGTGCGGAGAGAAGTCTTGAACGGTAACAGCAGGGTAAACCAGGAACAGGGTCCGCAGCCAGGCCAGGGATCAGATACCAAAAGACAGTCCGAGAGAAGTACAGGAACAAGCCGGATCATACACAGAGGGCAGAAGATCGGAGAGTAGTCAGCCAAGCCGGGGTCAGAGCGAGGAGATAAACAGGAACACTGGTCAAGCCGGGCAGAGGTCAAGCAGAGGTCTTCAGAGTTTACAAGGCACAGGAACACAGGAGCTGTTTGCTAATCCAGCAAACTGCAAGTGTCAGTGGCAGGTTTAAATAGGCCAGAGGGGTGTGCCTACAAGATCAGGGCGTGCTCACTAGACTCGCCTGCCACCATGACGGTTACTGGCGGAATTGCCCACAACACGGCCATTTCCCTGACAACAACACTGCAATCCCTCACAGACACTCTAGTTGGAATGCAGGAACGAGCCCTGCTGCAAAGTATTACATCAAAAATTGTAATTACACGCCCCTGTTAAACAGGGGCTGAAAAATTGTGCCTTAGGCACTGGTGGTGGCGCCCAGAACCAAAAATGTTCTTACAAGCTATCAGCGTGATGATTGAGGAGGAAGAGGATATTTACTCAGGGATAGTCACTCAGCATCAGCATAGGCAGTCTTTGAAGGGATCTGAGATTTCAAAAAAAATTATTCGGTTAGATCAGCATCAGGTGCTTGGTAGCTGGTGGTGATCCAAGACTGATCCATTTTTATGAAGGTCAGCCGATCGACCGAGTCGGTGGACAGACGCACCCTGTGATCGGTTACCACGCCTCCAGCAGCACTGAATGTGCGTTCCGAAAGAACGCTGGATGCAGGACAGGCCAGTAGCTCAATGGCATACTGTGCAAGCTCTGGCCAGTGATCCATCCTCAAGACCCAGTAACCCTGAGGATTTTCGGTGGGAAAGGTGTCCAAGTCTGATCTTGCCCCTAGGTATTCCTGCACCATGTAAAACAGACGCTGGCGATGGTTGCTGGAACCGATCATACCTTGGGGCTGCGGACCAAAAAATTGTCTGAACGCATCGGTCAGACGGCCACCTTCTCCACCGCTCCTTCTTTGACTGACCGAAGCCTCAGCAACACGTTGTCCAGAAACAGGAGTTTGTAACCTCCCAGTCTCTGGGAACGCATTGCACAGACCTTTCTGCAAGGCCTCCCGAAGATGTTTCATCCTCTGCTCCCTCTGCGATGGCAAGATAAGGTCCGCAACCTTACCCTTGTAACATGGATCAAGGAGGGTTGCCAGCCAGTATTGGTCCTTCTCCTTGATACCACGAATACGAGGATCCTTACGCAGGCTTTGCAGGATCAGGGAGGCCATGCAGCGTAGGTTTGCTGAGGCATTCGGTCCGGAGTCCTCTGGGTCACTAAGGACGACAACGTCCGCAGCCACCTCCTCCCAGCCACGTACAAGTCCATGTGTTTCTTGGGACTGATCCCTTAAAGACTGCTGCTGATGCTGAGTGCCAGGCTCCACCTCCATACTGACACAATCTTCCTCCTCCTCCTCCTCCTCCTCCTCGTCCTCTTCCTGTGTGATCGGCAGGCACGCAGGAACACTGTCTGGATAAAGGGGGCCTTGAGAGCTAAGGAAGTCCTCCTCTTCCTGCCTCTGTTCTGCCTCAAGTGCCCTGTCCATTATTCCACGCAGCGTGTGCTCCAACAGGTGGACAAGGGGGACAGTGTCACTGATGCATGCACTGTCACTGCTCACCATCCTCGTGGCCTCCTCGAATGGTGATAGGACAGTGCATGCATCCCTGATCATGGCCCACTGGCGTGGGGAAAAAAAACCAAGCTCCCCTGACCCTGTCCTGGTGCCATAGTCGCACAGGTACTCATTGATGGCCCTCTGCTGCGTGTGCAGCCGCTGCAGCATGGCCAACGTTGAGTTCCACCTGGTGGGCATTTCACAGATTAGGCGGTTCTTGGGCAGGTTAAACTCCTTTTGGAGGTCCGTCAGCCGAGCACTGGCATTATATGACCGGCGGAAATGCACACAGACTTTCCTGGCCTGCCTCAGGACATCCTGTAAGCCCGGGTACCTGCCCAAGAACCGCTGCACCACCAAGTTAAGGACGTGAGCCAAACAGGGCACATGGGTCATTTGTCCCTGTCGGAGGGCAGAGAGGAGGTTGGTGCCATTGTCGCAAACCACCATTCCTGCCTTAAGTTGGCGTGGCATCAACCACCTCTGAACCTGCCCCTGCAGAGCTGACAGAACCTCTGCCCCAGTGTGGCTCCTGTCCCCCAAGCACACCAGCTCAAGCACCGCATGGCATCTTTTGGCCTGCGTACTTGCGTAGCCCCTTGAACGACTACGGAGCACCGCTGGTTCCGAGGAAGAGGCCATGGAGGAAGAAGAAGAGGAGGGGGTGGAGGAGAGAGGTGTGTCACAATCAGCATTTTGGAGGCGTGGTGGCGGAACAACCTCCAACACTACTGCACCTTGTCCTGCATCCTTCCCAGCTGCCAGCAGAGTCACCCAATGCGCCGTGAAACTTAGGTAACATCCCTGTCCATGCCTGCTGGACCATGAGTCAGCGGTAATATGCACCTTACCGCTGACCGCCCTGTCCAGCGAGGCATGGACATTGCCTTCCACATGCCGGTAGAGAGCCGGAATCGCCTTCCGTGAGAAAAAGTGGCGTTTGGGTACCTGCCACTGAGGAACCGCACATTCCACAAACTCACGGAAGGGGGCAGAGTCTACCAACTGAAAAGGCAGAAGTTGAAGTGCTAGCAATTTTGCCAAGCTAGCATTCAACCGCTGGGCATGTGGATGGCTGGGAGCAAACTTCTTTCGGCGGTGCAGCAGCTGGGGCAGGGAAATTTGCCTGGTACAATCTGACGTCGGTGTACCAAAAGCAGATTGCCCACAAGTACTTGGCTGTGACACACCTAATTCTACACCTTCATTCCTCTCACTGCAGGTCTCAGAGAGGACTGGAGGTCTAGTGGGGTTGGAAATCTCAGCTGATGAGGAGCAAGGAGAGATCCTCTTTGTTCTTTGGTGTGGGTCTTTTAGATACGCTTGCCAACGAACTGCATGGCAGGTCAACATATGTCTGGTCAAGCATGTGGTACCCAAGCGGGAGATGTTTTGGCCACGTGAGATACGCTTGAGACATATGTTGCAAATAGCAGCGGTGCGATCTGATGCACTCGTCTCAAAAAAGGCCCACACCAAAGAACTTTTTGAATAACGCGCAGAGACTGCAGCGCCCTGCACATGTGGAGCTTTGGGGTGTGATGCAGTCAATGTGCTGCCCTTAGGCTGGCCCCTGGAGGGCATCCTGCCTTGTTGGTGATGTGCCGCCTCCTCCTCCTCCTCTCTCCTATCAGGCACCCACGTTGAGTCAGTGACCTCATCATCCCCTCCCTCCTCATCACTGGAGCAAACCTGGCAGTATGCTGCAGCAGGGGCAGCATGACTGCCAGATTGCTGTCCTTCTTGGGCACCCCCTCTGTCCGTGCTCATGTTACTGCCTTCATCGAGCTCAGTATCATCATCAGAGCCTTCCAAACGCTGGGCATCCTCCTGGAGCATGTACCCAACACTGTGGTCAAACAGTTCTAGGGACTCCTCAGGAGGACATGGTGGAGCTAGGGAAGGAGTCACTGATGACATTGAACTGAGGGAAGAGGCCGCTGCTTTGCCAGACAAAGCACCCTGGGCATGGGTGAGAGAGGATGAGGAGGATGAGGACGGCTTGGTCATCCACTCGACCAAGTCTTCCGCATGTTGCGGCTCAACACGGCCAGCTGCCGAAAAAAAGGCCAAGCGCGTCCCATGGCCACGTGCTGATGAGGATGCACCGTCTCCACGACCAGCACTAGACACAGAGCCTGCTTGCCCTCTCTTATTGGCTTGTGACTGTCTGCCTCTCCTTCTTGGCCTTCCAGACATACTAATGGCCTGTAGCTGCACTAAGCTGGGATAGAACACCAGTAATTTTCTTCAGGTAGCTTTATATACTGTAACCAGACAAGCCTGCCTGTCAGTAGGAAGATAACAGGAACGGATCTAGCTGAACACTGTGAGCAGGACGCACTGTACTAAATGTAAATAGTCTAGCTGCCTGACCGTGGTACTAATAGGATCAAATAGAACACCAGTAATTTTCTTCAGGTAGCTTTATATACTGTAACCAGACAAGCCTGCCTGTCAGTAGGAAGATAACAGGAACGGATCTAGCTGAACACTGTGAGCAGGACGCACTGTACTAAATGTAAATAGTCTAGCTGCCTGACCGTGGTACTAATAGGATCAAATAGAACACCAGTAATTTTCTTCAGGTAGCTTTATATACTGTAACCAGACAAGCCTGCCTGTCAGTAGGAAGATAACAGGAACGGATCTAGCTGAACACTGTGAGCAGGACGCACTGTACTAAATGTAAATAGTCTAGCTGCCTGACCGTGGTACTAATAGGATCAAATAGAACACCAGTAATTTTATTCAGGTAGCTTTATATACTGTAACCAGACAAGCCTGCCTGTCAGTAGGAAGATAACAGGAACGGATCTAGCTGAACACTGTGAGCAGGACGCACTGTACTAAATGTAAATAGTCTAGCTGCCTGACCGTGGTACTAATAGGATCAAATAGAACACCAGTAATTTTCTTCAGGTAGCTTTATATACTGTAACCAGACAAGCCTGCCTGTCAGTAGGAAGATAACAGGAACGGATCTAGCTGAACTGAATACAGTGTATATATATATATGCAACACCTGGGATGCATATATATACACAATACACTGTAAGTGCAGCTAACTGACTGACTGTTCTGCCTAATCTATCTAACTCAAATCAAATGACACTGTCTCTCTCTCTCTCTATCTCTCAGCACACCGGAACACACACTACACAGGGCCGCCGTGCAGGCGGCCTTATATAGTGTGGGGCGTGTACTAAATCCCCTGAGCCATAATTGGCCAAAGCCTCCTTGGCTTTGGCCAATTACGGCTCTCTGTTCAGGCGGCGCTGTGATTGGCCAAGCATGCGGGTCATAGTGCATGCTTGGCCAATCATCAGCCAGCAATGCACTGCGATGCCGCAGTGAATTATGGGCCGTGACGCGCCACACAAATTTGGCGCGAACGGCCCATATCGTTCGCAATTCGACGAACGGTCGAACAGCCGATGTTCGAGTCGAACATGGGTTCGACTCGAACACGAAGCTCATCCCTAGTACTCGTACAAAACTCATGCTCAGGACACAAACTACTGTCCTTTTGGTACAGAACCCCAGTACCTTTACACAAGATTAACAACACAAATTACTGTTTACTTCACATTTACACCAGCAACGTATCTCCTACATGTTGATACCAGTTCTGTTACACACCTGTTACAAAATCTCTCCTGAGACACCTCTTTACCGCTACTAATACCATAAATCTGTGACAATGGGAGTCGGAAGCATTTCCAACATTTAAAGAATAAATAGACTATGTAGATCAAATCCACAAAATGGAAGCAACTCTGCTCTCAAAACAGGACAGGACTAAATAATTTAACAAGCATTTCCAACATTGAAAGAATGGATAGCCCGGGTTTACAATTGGTACGCCTGGGCAGCATTTAAGCAGATGGGAACCTACAAAGACATTAGGACAGAGGGATGAACAAAGGTGTAATATACCACTTTGAATCTATAAATGTCCTGGAAATAGAATATAAAAAGAAATGATATACCGCGCTATAAAAAACAAGTGTAACCACAAAAACAATGATAATGAGGACTGCTGCGATTAACCAAGTGATATATCAAGGTAACATACATAAACAAAAATAAAATCTCGCTAGTCCATAATGATTGCTAGAAGTGTTATGATACACTAATGCCCCGTACACACGGTCGGACTTTGTTCGGACATTCCGACAACAAAATCCTAGGATTTTTTCCGACAGATGTTGGCTCAAACTTGTCTTGCATACACACGGTCACACAAAATTGTCGGAAAATCCGATCATTCTGAACGCGGTGACGTAAAACACGTACATCGGGACTATAAACGGGGCAGTGGCCAATAGCTTTCATCTCTTTATTTATTCTGATCATGCGTGGCACTTTGTCCGTCGGATTTGTGTACACACGATCGGAATTTCCGACAATGGATTTTGTTGTCGGAAAATTTTATATCCTGCTCTCAAACTTTGTGTGTCGGAAAATCCGATGGAAAATGTCCGATGGAGCCCACACACGGTCGGAATTTCCGACAACACGCTCCGATCGGACATTTTCCATCGAAAAATCCGACCGTGTGTACGGGGCATAAGAGAAAAACATTATAAAGTGCATGGTGCAATATGAAAAAGTGGAATCACTAAATAAATGAATCAAACAGTCCTTTGGTGTAATAGGAAAAGTCCCAACAAAAATTGTTAATATGTATTCCACCACCAAGTGATTAGTGTAGAGTCTTCTGTGGCACACCACGTGTGGTAATCGGGTACTCTTACCAGATAGTAGGGACCACCTATCACTAGGATCGTCGAATAGGCAGGCAGGTGCCCCAGGAAGACGTCATATGTGACGAAACATGTCGGGTGGTGCTAGGAGCTGATGCCATCGCACCCCACATGACCCCGAAAGTGCGGGTGTTTGTTTTGTTTGCCAGCAAAGTACTTTTTATATGTGCATACGTATTTTATATCCTGTAAGTATCCATTTGGCTTTCTTTTTAAATAAATATAATTGTTAAATGGTATCACACTATTGGAGTCCTTTTCTTCCTCCTATGAATTTCTCCCTGGATGACGACTGGGATATCACGTCATGAGGGGATACCCTAGTGAAGGATCCATCTGCCGTTCCATCTCCCCGAGTGGCTTAGCTCCCATACCTTGCAGAGGTTATTCTGCCTGCCTATTCGACCATCCTGGCGATAGCCGGTCCCTACTATCTGGTAAGAGTCCCCGATTACCACATGTGGTGTGCCACAGAAGGCTCTACACTAATCACTTGGTGGTGGAATACATATTAACAATTTTGTTGGGACTTTTCCTCATTACACCAAAAGGACTCATTGATTCATTTATTCAGTGATTTCACTTTTTCATATTGCACCATGCACTTTATGGCGTTTTTCTTTTAGACCCCTTTCACACCGACGGCGTTTTGCAGGCGCTATAGCATTAAAAATAGCACCTGCAATCAGCCCTCAAACAGCTGCAGCATTGTCTCCAGTGTGAACACACCGCTCCTTCACCGCTCCAAAGAAGCTGCTGGCAGGACGTCAGGAACAGTCCTGCCAGCAGCTTCTTTGGAGCGGTGAAGGAGCGGTGTGTTTACCGCTCCTCCACCGCTGCTCCCCATTGAAATCAATGGGGCAGTGCTGGGATACCGCCGGCAAAACACCACTATTGCGGCGCATTGCGGGCAAAAAGTGCCCCGCTAGCGGCCGAAATGCGCCGCTAATCCGACGGTAAAACGCAGCTAAAAATAGTTTTACCGCTGATGCTATGGGCGGCTCGGTGTGAAAGGGCTCTTAGTGTTTCATAGCACTTCTAGCAATCATTATGGACTAGCGTGATTTTATACTTGTTTACATAGAAATAGCATAAATAGACTAATCCTATGGGTTTATCCCCCTTCCCAATTTTTTTCTCTTTTCATCTCACTCTTTTTCCCTGTCTTTCCTTCTTTTTGGGCTTGTTCTCTCTGAACACAGTATGTAATGTACATCACAGCTTACAGTGTGCAGAGGTCAGGACAATGACATAAATCACAGCCAATGCAGTGCAGTAGTCAGTAGTATGTAATGTGCAACATCCTATAGAGTGCAGAGATCAGACGTAGAACACACAGCATTATACAGAGTATAGAATATGGACAATGTAACATAAATCACAATGTATGAAGCAATCAGTAGTATGTAATGTACAACATAGCATAGAATGCATGGATTGAAAGGAACAAAAAAGCAACACAACCCTTAGAGTGCTAAATAATAACGGCAACTTCCATGCCTATTAAAGAGGAAGTGTAAAGCTGTTTATAACCGAAAACAAAGGTATCTAGTCTTATGACCAGGTTGCCTCCTTAGGAGAATAAAACTAAGAGAACTACACAGTTAACATAAATGTAACAAGGTCCCAGGCCTCCTTCGATCTAATGAGAACCTCCAGGGCCAGAGACAAGGCTGACATCCTTCTGTATATGGTGGGTTGTGAGGCATAGTGGGTGCAAAGCAGTTAGATTCATTGGGCGCCAGACACTTCTTGAATGCAAAAGAGATTTTATTTCTCTTAACAGAACTTTGGGAGAGAGGGTTAGGGCCAGGACACCCTTTGTTAGTTGCAAGAGTAATTGGCAGACTCCGAGACTTCAACAGGAGGACAGCCATGCTGGGAAAGGCATCCAGCACAACACCACATCTGCATGTGTAGGAATGCTGTCTCCCATGGCAACAGACTTTAACAGTTCCTAACACAAAGTGTAACAGTTCCTTCACTTCCACTACAATCACTTCTTGTAGTTCTTCAGCCCACTGAGCTCCCAGTCTCTCACTAGGCTAGTTGATTCACTGCCACTGAATCCCTTGAGCTCCTCCAATCTTCATGGTAGTATCTTCCTCAAGCGTCACCCCCGCCTCTCTGCTGGGTCCCTAGCTTGGCACTCAAGATACTTCTCAAGCTTCACCCTGCTGGCCTGCTCGGTCCCTGGTTTGACACACAAGGCTGCTTTGCAAGCGTCACCCCCGCTGGCTGGTTCCCTGGCTTGATCATCACTGAAGTTTCCCGATTCTTCACCATCCCTGGTTGGTGAGATTTCTGCTCCGGTACTTGTTTCAGCTACTCACTGTAGTACCTGGTAAAAAGATGATTGGTCCCTTAGTGGCGACAGCTTCCCCTTTACCTCCGACCATGACAGGTTCTCCGGCCAGCAAAACCGTTACTTCTGGTTGGACTGCAAGCCGCAATCCCAACCCTGCGCTGCTCTCTCTTGCTTCTGGATAGCCCTTCAGACAGCCTAGCAGCCAGATTTTACCCGGGATAGGCCCAAACTCCGGCCTAGCAGCCCGGGCAATACAACACACGTCCACCCAGCCGTCCAGGTGGCACAGAACCCTAATCACCTGACTCCACCCAAATATATAGGTTCTCCCAGCAGGCCAAGGGATCCAAGAAAACCCCTGCATATTGGCTGAGACACCTCATATACCCATAATCTGACCTTGCATTGCCCTTCTCGTATCTAATGCCACCAAGTACCCGGCCACCTAGCGACAGAAGAGAGAGAAATGCAGCAGTGCCAGACTTAGGGAGAAATCAAATGATCCCTAACAATTAGCCAAGGTAGCTACTCCTGGCAGGTAAATTTAGAAGCAACCTTGCCTAAACTTCAGGGTGCTACATTACCAAAAGTTTTATTGGTGTATTTATTGGTTTGTCTAAAATTCATCTTTACAAAACCTAGAAGAAAATATACAAATTGATGCCCTGGCAGCATCCATGCACACTAAGACGCCACCAGGAAGTCTATGTTTCTATCTGACCAGTTTTCTAGAGTTACCATTTAAGCAAATCTCACTTAAGATCAATCTCTCATGCCAGGAAAACCCTTCTCCCTGTAACTAAATATGTTCGGAATAACATATATAAAGCCAGAGTTCTCTTTAAATAATCACCACCATACAAATCTATATTTTTGTTATCAAAGGTTTGGAAGAAGGCACAACCCTGCTGAGCACATGGGACTTTCCAGAAGTGAAAAAAAAACGGATAAACACTGAAATGGCTGGTGTCATAACTGATCACATGTGCACCACCATAGCAATTGCAGATTAAACAAAAGCCAAGATGGCAGCTTCCTTGGCTGTAAAGGAATGGAGGGTTTAGATTTGCTTTAATAGCAGCACCCTGAAAATAATGCTTTAGAATAAGTTCTGGCATCCTGCAAGGGGGCACAGCCCAGATCCCAGGGACACTGGGATTTCCACCGGGAAGTCTTAAAGCTCCACTTATCTGCCTCCCCCCCCCCTCCGGTGCCACATTTGGCACCTTTTGGGGGGCAGCGGGTACCTGCTTTCGACAGGTACTCATACCCACTTCCGAGAGATCTCGCCACGGTGAGATCAATCAGAAGTTCGGCCCCCTCCTGCTTCCCCCACTGCCGGGCCACTCAGAAAGAGTAGCGGTTTCCCTTACAGGCAATGGCGGCGGCAGCACTAGAGAGACGATGGAAACATTGGCTGGGGTGCCGACATCATTGGATTCCAGGACAGGTAAGTGTCTTAATATTAAAAGCCAGCATCTACAGTATGCGTAGATGCTGACTTAAATTTTTTTGCTGGGGGGGCGGAAGTCTGCTTTAAAACAGTCCTGCAGAATCCTGGACTGCTGGGAAGTTTGAGAAGGTGGTGTCGATAAGCAAAAAGAGGGGGGGGGGGGGGGTGGTACAGGCAGGCAAGGAGAGGAGTGAGGAGGGGAGTGGTAAAGGCAGACAAGGAGAGGAGCATGGAAGAAATTGGTAAAGGCAGGCAAGGGAAGGAGAGTGGTACAGGCAGGAATGGAGAGGAGGGAGAAAGAGAGGGGTACAGGCAGGCAAGGGAAGGAGGGAGAAAGAGAGTAGTACAGGCAGGTGAGGAAAGGAGAGTGGTACAGGCAGGCAAGAAGAGGAGTGAGGAGGAGAGTGGTTAAGGCAGGCAAGGGAAGGAGAGTGGTACAGGCAGGCACTGAGTGGAGGGAGAAAGAGAGGGGTACAGGCAGACAAGAGGAAAAGTGAGAAGGAGAGTGGTACAGACAGGCAAGGGAAGGAGAGTGGTACAGACAGGCAAGAAGAGGCGGGAGAAAAAGAGTGGTATAGGTAGGCAAGGGGAGAAGTGAGGAGAAGAGTGGTACAGGCAGACAAAGGGAGGAGTAAAGAGGAGAGTGGTAAAGGCAGGCAAAGGGAGAAGTGAGGAGAAGAGTGGTACAGGCAGGCAAGGGGAGGAGTAAGGAGGAGAATGGTACAGGCAGGTAAGGGGAGGAGTAAGGAGGATAGTGGTACAGGCAGGCAAGGGGAGAAGTGAGGAGAAGAGTGGTACAGACAGGCAAGGGAAGGAAAGTGGTACAGGCAGGCAAGGGGAGAAGTAAGGAGACGAGTGGTACAGGCAGGCAGGGGAAGGAGAGTGGTACAGGCAGGCAAGGGGGGAGTAAGGAGGAGAATGGTACAGGCAGGCAAGGGGAGGAGTAAGGAGGAGAGTGGTACAGGCAGGCAAGGGGGGAGTAAGGAGGAGAGTGGTACAGGCAGGCAAGGGAGGAGTAAGGAGGAGAATGGTACAGGCAGGCAAGGGGGGAGTAAGGAGGAGTAAGAAGGAGAGTGGTACAGGCAGGCAAGGGGGGAGTAAGGAGGAAAGTGGTACAGGCAGGCAAGGGGAGGAGTAAGGAGGAGAGTGGTACAGGCAGGCAAGGGGAAGATGGATTGGAGAGTGGTGCAGGTGGGCAAGCAAAGGGGCAAGGAGAAGGGTGAGTGGTGCATGGGGCTAAACAGAGTGTGGGAGGAAAGTGATGCAGGAAGGCAATGCTGGTGCGTCCCATTTTTGGGAAGAACACTTGCGATCAGGTCACTTTTTCTAACTGACGAATGTCTACCTTCCACTACAAACATTAGTGCAGATAAAAATGTTTTTTGAAACATGAACTCAGGACTGCCAAAAAAGAACATCTTGTCCAAAAGTTGTTATTCTCTCCGATTACAAATGGAGGCTTTTAGTGCATTCATAAAAATAATTTAGCTTGACCTTTTTTGTGAATCCCTACCCAATCTGTTGGTGGAAATAACGATTGTGGTAGAAAAGATTATATGACCAACCCCTTCCCCCATTCCCAAACCACCTCGACCAGTTGAATGTATGTTGACTAACCAGACCAGTGAAGCAGAGCAGATCGAGCCAGTTGGGAGGAAAAGGAGAATAATGAATAATGTCATCTGAATAGATGACCTCCGTAATTTATAGCCAGACCTTGTATGGCATCTGTTTATCCCCCTAAATTCTCGCTCACAATGAAACTGGTGCAGATATTTCAAATCCAATCAGAGTGCTGATATCAGATGTATATTTTGACTTTAATGTCATTCTAGTGCTTTTTCCTAATTTCAGTATTTCTTTTCCATTTAATTAAAGGTACGTTGCAATCAAACATGAAGGTTTTACATTAAACTGACTCAGGGAACACAACGTATCTCACAGCTTAATGTTATAGAGACAGATGAAGAAATGCAGTTTCAACTATATTGGGTATAAAGTATCAAACCATACACACAGTGACAGGTGTATTAAAAAAAAATCCACACTTTATTATACCATGAAAATTACTAAAGTTGTCCATACACTGTTAGCAGACTGAACCCCCCCCCCCCCCCCACAAAAACAAAACAAAATTTTTCTCCATCCACAGAAGAGGTCAATGGAAGAATCCCCCTGACTGGGACATTATTTATTGACAGCGGCACCCATTGCTGTCAGAATACATTAATCATGCGCCTGTCAACGGCAAAAAACTTTGTTGATCTAAATTTTCCATAGGGATCAGCCATCATTTTACTGTTATGCCCCGTACACACGGTCGGACTTTGTTCGGACATTCCGACAACAAAATCCTAGGATTTTTTCCGACGAATGTTGGCTCAAACTTGTCTTGCATACACACGGTCGCACAAAGTTGTCGGAAAATCCGATCATTCTGAACGCGGTGACGTAAAACGTCGGGACTATAAACGGGGCAGTGGCCAATAGCTTTCATCTCTTTATTTATTCTGAGCATGCATGGCACTTTGTCCGTCGGATTTGTGTACACACGATCTGAATTTCCGACAATGGATTTTGTTGTCGGAAAATTTTATCTCCTGCTCTCCAACTTTGTGTGTCGGAAAATCCGATGGAAAATGTCCGATGGAGCCTACACACGGTCGGAATTTCCGACAACAAGCTCCGATCGGACATTTTCCATCGGAAAATCCGACCGTGTGTACGGGGCATTATCCTTGAGTACTGCGCCTAGAATTATTTCTCTCTGACATATATGCAGATACACTATATTACCAAAAGTATTGGGACACCTGCCTTTCCCCGCACATAAACTTTAATGGCATCCCAGTCTTAGTCCGTAGGGTTCAATATTGAGTTGGCCCACCCTTTGCAGCTATAACAGCTTCAACTCTTCTGGGAAGGCTGTCCACAAGGTTTAGGAGTGTGTCTATGGGAAGGTTTGACTATTCTTCCAGAAGCGCATTTGTGAGGTCAGGCACTGATGTGAATGAGAAGGCCTGTCTCACAGTCTCAGCTCTAATTCATTCCAAAGGTGTTCTATTGGGTTGAGGTCAGGACTCTGTGCAGACCAGTCAAGTTTTGGACCTTGCTTTGTGCACTGGTCCAAATCATTTGTTGGAGGGGGGATTATGGTGTGGGGTTGTTTTTCAGGGGTTGGGCTTGGCCCCTTAGTTCCAGTGAAGGGAACTCTTAAGGCGTGAGCATACCAAGACATTTTGGACAACTCCCAACTTTGTGGGAACAGTTTGGGGATGGCCCCTTCCTGTTCCAGTGCACAAAGCAAGGTCCATAAAGACATGAATGAGCGAGTTTGGGGTAAAGGAACTTGACTGACCTGCACAGACTTCAACCCAATAGAACACCTTTGGGATGAATAAGAGCGGAGACTGGGAGATAGGCCTTCTCGTCCAACATCAGTGCCTGACCTCACAAATGCACTTCTGGAAGAATGGTCAAACATTCCCATAGATACACTCTTAAACCTTGTGGACAGCCTTCCCAGAAGAGTTAAAGCTGTTATAGCTACAAAGGGTGGGCCACCTCAATATTGAACCCTATGGACTAATAATGGGATGCCATTAACGTTCATGTGCATGTAAAGGCAGGTGTCACAATACTTTTGGTAATATAGTGTATCTAACTTGTGTAGCACAAATGACAATCTAATATTTAGGAACCCCAATGTGTCTATGTGCATATGTGTGTGTGTACTTGGAGGTGGGGCAGGCTCAAAACTGTTTGTTTTTTTTTAATTTCTTGTTCACCAAAATTCTATTTATATCACACAGGGAACCAAAAGTCCCCTATCTGATATAATGTTGCAACAGATTCTCTTTAATGAGACATCAGGGGTCTTTTAGACCCCTGATTTCCCACTTGCCATTCATTGACACTAACTGTTTACCACTCTCTGGACTTTTTCTTCTGTCATTTTATCTTCTGTCTGTTAAAAATGATCATTGTCAGTTCGGAAGGTGTCTTCTGATTATGAATTAAAGAAAGTCTGTACAAGGAAAAATATGTAGGAATTCATTACTCACCTCTTTAGAAAACTTAAGTTGCCTGTCAGTTATACTGATCCAATTGCATTAACACTATCTAAGTCACTAACCTGAAATATAACAAAAATGGAAATTGAAATGACGTACCAGATACAACTTTATTCCAGTAAAAGTCAGGGGAGCATGTTAATCAATATTCAACACGTTTCAGGAGTCCAAGAGTATCCTCTTCATCAGGGCTAGAAAAAACATAGGGACAGCTCCATATCTATCTGATATCAACACAATATCCTCTCTTTGGGGTCATATTTAAAACAAAATACCCAATATTATTGGATGTCTAAGGTTAATGTCGGGTAACATTAAATAGATAATCAATATAGAAGAGACAAAAGTGAGAACGTGAATATTAAAATACCACTTCAAGTTCATCAAAAAGGTAAAAAAAAAGCAATAATAATAAAATTATTTAAAATATTGCCAGAAACAGAGAGGGGACTATTTACAAATTTTTGGGTGCAGGCGAAGTAATCTTCTGTGCCGCGGCTCCTGACAATTAACGTTCCGGTGAATTCTTCTATATCAATTCTCCAGGGTAGGCCAGAGCTTTCATTTAATTCATTTCATTAATTTCATTTAATTCTTGGGAACCACGGCATGAAGGATGGTTCCACCTGATCCAAAAAACGAGTAACCAGTCCCATCTCTATTTACGGCCACTGCTGCTTAATTGATCGGGCCCAGGAAACGTTTACCTAATTGCTTAAGTGCATGCATTGAGGGGGTCGTGCCCTGTGAGACAGGTTTTATAAGGCCCCATGATTTTTAAATGGTGACCCTGGACACGACAGTCAGCAAACTAGCATGTTTCAGAAGGTGATCAACAAGAACAGCCTATGTATTTCCCTCCTGGCAAATTTTTGGGCCAGTCCTAGTATTTTAGCATGGTCACTTTTTGCATCTAGTGTGTGTGTATTGTGCCCTCAAACTACATTAATAAGATAAGTTGTATTAAATAAATAAACTACTAGCACAAAAGCAATCCTAGGATAGTTACCTTGTTTTGATTTCCGCAGTAAAAAATGCAATGGGAGATTATCCTGGGATTTCCATGCTGCTTAAGTTATGTCATTTATTTTTAACCAATGCACAAATTAGCTTTCTTTTATGACTGCCACATGATCCAATCCCAGCCACATGTGAAGGATTACACGGTGCTGGTGTCTGCTTTAACAGACAAGGACTAGGTTTACAGACCCACTTCCAAAACCATCCCCTTGCCCCGTAAAGCTCACACTTGGGTCAGCTGGTGAATTCAGTAAGTGCCCTACTGCATGTGAGAGTTTTAATGTCTTTGAAGCTTAACATTAATGTTCTTGTTGACAGTTGCCTCATCTGCAATAAATGAATCCATTGTGTTACAAATTAGCCTAATAAGTAAAACTTATAAGGCACTATTCCTCCCACTGACATAAAAAAATGGAGCACTATTTCTCCTACTGACATCAATAATGGGACACTATTTCTCCCACTGACACCAATGATGGGGCACTATTCCTCCCACTGATACCAACAATGGGTTACTATTCCTCTCTGTAATACCAATGATGGGGCATTGTCTACTCCCACTGATGCTGGTACATTTTCTACTCTCACTGGCCACAGTCTGGCTCTCCTAAAGTCTGAAGGAAAGTAAACTGGCCCTTTGTTTAGATAGCTTGGAGACCCGGGCTCTACGCAAACAGCTTTATACACATAAACCAGTAAACCATGCACGATTCTGGGACACCCAGGAACAGTCAAGGCCACTAAATAATTTCAGGTCAGTTCCAGACTAACAGAGTGCCCTAACTACACTATAGTTCCCTACAGCAAACAGACAGCACTTGTGTCTTAGAGTATATGGGGTTGGCCTCCATATAAGCTGAAGGTAGGACCACATACTGGTACAGCCCATCTGGTTTCTCAAAGGCTGTCTTTTCTTTTGCCCTGGGTGTTAAGGGAACCTGCTTACAACCCTTGATCAAGTTTCATCTCGTAATCATCTCGTAAATTTGATGCAAGAACTCTCTCATCTGTGGATATCAGACAGGTTCTGGTATCCTAACCTTTGGTATAGCTTTCTCTGGTGATACTTTAGGGTCACTATCTTCTGAGAGAGCCTTTCCCCAGGAATTTTTTAGGTTAAGATTGGATTTCTTTTCCTGGTTGAAGCTGACTACAGATGATTTTAATCTCGGCCGGTTCAGCAGGGATCGTTCGAGATTCGAACCATCTATGGGCTGGCTGATTGTACCCAAGTCAATCTATCGATCAATTTGGGTACAAGCAGCATGTTGGATTTTTGCTATCGGCTTTAGCCACTAGTAATAATCACTGTGTTCTCCTGGTAGGTACAGCTCCCTGTGCCCTCTGTCTAGGTTAAAAGTCCTACATTTTAACACTGGGGGGCCACCAGGTTCACCACAACTTGTTCATGTTCCTTCTTTACACAATGCAGTAAATCATCATTTACTGCAAAATGGGTATATACAAGGTTAACTTCAGTTTTTTAAGATACCCCAATTAAAATCTTTACCCCCTATTCACACTTTAAAGTTTTTCAGCCAGCTCATTTCCATACACCTCACTATATGCTCTGCTAAGGTGTGAAAGCAGGCTTACATTTTTCCATGAATTTGCCAAATTTGGATCCCGTAACTGTGTGGTCCCAAAATGTTACCTGATCACCAGCATATCTTTTATTTTAGCACTGGTCACAGTTTTCTCTGAATCTCTGATGGCTAGT
Source organism: Lithobates septentrionalis (assembly GCA_037952835.1). NCBI lineage: Eukaryota > Metazoa > Chordata > Amphibia > Anura > Ranidae > Lithobates > Lithobates septentrionalis. The sequence goes on from JBBDGP010000292.1 coordinate 366,736, forward strand.
GGATAGTTATTGGGTACCTCTTTTGTTAGAGTATCAACATCCCCCTCAAGTTCAGGCAAAATAGTAATATCATTCACTTTTTCAGGATTGGTTACTTGTTTTTCCCCCTACAGCTCCCCACAGTATTACTCTGTATAGCAAGTTCTTAACCACATCCATGACATGTTTTACAGTTCCGGTAGGTGGCTGACATCACCATGTCTACACAGTACTCCCATATAGTCTGTGCCAAGGTTGGCTGGGTCCACCAGACTGGTATGGACCAGCCTGGCAGTCCTTGGCACTGCAAAAATGTAATATACTGTGTCAGTGTCAAGGAAAGGACTTCTTTTGTGCTGGGAGATCACATCTCGGACCCATAGGTGTCTTCCCTTGCTCTTTTTTAACCTGTTTACCTCTTTGATAAAATGAAACAAAAAAAAACGTCTTACCTGATGTTTATGTTTTTCTCTTTCCAGTGGTACTGGCTTGAAGGGCAGATCTTGGATATAGTCTTTGGTAGCAGTATGTCTCTCCATGAGGGACACTAGTTCTTCTACACTTTTGGGTTCTGTATGCCTAATGGACCACTGTACCACTTAATAGCATAGGCGTGCGCACAGGGTGTGCCGGATGTGCCTGGGCACAACCTAATCACCCGGTGCTGTTCCGATTCCCCCTGCTTCCTGTCTCCCCCCTGCAGTGCTGCCAGCTTCCCTCATTTCCTCTCAGGAGCAGGGAAGGGGCTGGTAAATATTTAATTTCACCAATTTCACCAATAGTATCCAACACTTCTGGGTGTTGAATGTTTTATCACCCTACTGTACATTGTGGTTCCACTCATGGGCCACTACATCACTACTGTGACCTTTTTTGCTGCAGCAAAAAAAAAAAAGTCACTGCAAATTTGCCTTCAACACACATACATACTGTATGTTGAGGGGCTCCAGGGTTTATAGCTGATTTGGAGAAAACAAACTTTGTTTTCTCAGAATTGTAATAGGTCCTGTTCTCGGTCTTGGAGCCAAGAGGCTTTGTAAAGCTTTGGGTGGGATAAAGCTTTAGGTAGGCCGCAGGTTTTGTTGTGATACTCATATGCAGTCCAGATAGGGCCCCTATGGAACTACTTTTCTGCTACAAGATGTCTACTCTCTTCTGGATGGAATGACAGCCAGAATGTTTCGACCAACTTTCTCTGAGCCCAAATCATCATTTGCCCACCCCCTACTGTACAGGAACTGCAGCAGGCTAATACCAAGTCACATTCAAAAATAAATGTAATGATGTAATTAATAATACAGATTTGCAATAAACTGTGTCTTAATATCTGCTTGGAGTTCAATTTGAATTTCACCTACCTTATTGACTGACTCCAATGATCTCCAGATTAATTGCAGGAATTAGAAAAGGTTTTCAAGCTGCATTTTTATTGCACTCAAAACAATTTGTTTCAGAAAGGTCCCAAACTGTAGGTAGGGTTGAGTCCCATTTTCCAGGTCTCTTTACGGTTAAAGTCATTTGTGGTGCTCTCTCCTAAAATATGTATAACTAACCATTCCACCTGTGTTCCTAGATGGAGGTGCAAAGCCTGGCATGGCCCTTCAACATTTATAGTAGAGAGTAGGGATGAGCCGAACACCCCACGGTTCGGTTCGCAGCAGAACATGCGAACAGGACAAAAATTTGTTCGAACACGCGAACACTGTTAAAATCTATAGGACACGAACGTGAAAAATCAAAAGTGCTAATTTTAAAGGCTTAGATGCAAGTTATTGGCATAAAAAGTGTTTGGGGGCCTGGGTCCTGCCCCAGGGGATATGTATCAATGCAAAAAAAAGTTTTAAAATGGCCGTTTTTTCGGGAGCAGTGATTTTAATAATGCCTAAAGTAAAACAATAAAAATTAAATATTCCTTTAAATATCGTGCCTGGGGGGTGTCCTTGATATGCCTGTAAAGTAGCGCATCTTTCCCATGTTTATAACAGTGCCACAGCAAAGTGACATTTCTAAAGGAAAAAATGTCATTTAAAACTGCTCACGGCTGTAATGTATTGTCGGATCCAGGCAATATAGAAAAAAATATCAAAATTACCAAAAAAAATGGCGTGGATGTCACCCCCAAAATCCATACCAGGCCCCTCAGGTCTGGTATGGATATTAAGGGGAACCCCGCACCCAAATTATATTAAAAATGGCGTGGGGATCCCCCAGGCCCCCAGGCACTATATACTCTGCAGGAAATTGGGCTTTAGGTGTTGGTGGTTCCAGAACACTGTAAGCTCTCACAGTTACTCTTGGTGGGCGCAGGAACAGGCCCAGCTGCGAAATACTATATCAAAAATTGTAATTTCATGCCATTGTTAAACAGGGGCAGAAAAATTGGTCCTTTAGTGGTGGTGGTACCAGAACACTGTAAGCCCTCACAGATACTCTTGTTGGGCGCAGGAATGGGCCCTGCTGTGAAATATTATATAAAAAAATTTAATTACCTGCCCCTGTTAAACAGGGACAGAAAAATTGGGACTTGGGTGGTGGTGGTGGTGCCACAAAACTGTAACCCCTCACAGATACTCTTGTTGGGCGCAGTAACTGGCCCTGCTGTGAAATATTAGATCAAAAATTGTAATTACATGCCCCTGTTAAACAGGGCAGAAAAATTGGGACTTGGGTGGTGGTGGTGGTGCCACAAAACTGTAACTGCTCACAGATACTCTTGGTAGTCTTCAAGGGATCCCACATCCATAGCAAATTCACTCAGTTACATCAGCATCAGGTGCTTGATAGCTGCTGATCCAAGACTGATTAATTTTTATGAATGTGAGCCTATCAACGGAGTCTGTAGACAGGCGCACTCTTTGATCCGTTACAACCCTCCAGCAGCACTGAATGTGTGTTCAGAAAGCACGTGGATGCAGGACAGGCCAGTAGCTCGATTGCATATTGAGCAAGTTCTGGCCAATGGTCCATCCTCAAGACCCAGTAACCCAATGGATGCTCTGTTGGAAAGGTCTCCAAGTCTGCTCCTGCCCCTAGATATTCCCGCACCATGTAATGCAGACACTGGCAATGGTTGCCTGAACCGATCAGACCTTGGCGCGGAGGACTGAAAAATTGTATAAAGACATTGGTCAGCCAGCCACCTTCTCCACCTCTCTTCCTCTGACTGAACAAAGCCTCAGCAACACGTTGTCCAGCACCAGGAAATTGTAACCTCCCAGGGTCTGGAAATGCATTGCACAAACCTTTCTTCAAGGCCTCCTGAAGATGTTTCATCCTCTGCTCCCTCTGCGAAGGCAGGATGAGTTCTGCAACCTTACCCTTGTAACGTGGTTCAAGAAGGGTTGCCAGCCAGTAATGATCCCTCTCCTTGATACCATGAATCCTAGGGTACTTTTGCAGGCTTTGCAGAATCAGGGAGGCCATGCAGCGTAAGTTTGCAGAGGCATTCGATTCTGAGTTCTCTGGGTCACTAAGGATCACATGATCCGTAACTCCCTCCTCCCAGCCACGTACAACTCCTTGGGTTTCTGGGGACTGAAAACCATCCCTTGAAGACTGCTGCTGAGTGTTATCCTCTACATCCATGCTGACACAATCCTCCTCTTCTTTCTGTGTGTTTGGCGGGCCTGCAGGAATGCTATCTGGATAAAGGGGGCCTTGAGAGGAAAGGAAGTCCTCCTCTTCCTCCCGCTGTTCTACCTTAAGTGCCCTGTCCATTATTGCACGCAGCGTGTGCTCCAACAGGAAGACTAGAGGAACAGTGTCACTGATGCATGCATTGTCGATGCTCACCATCCTTGTGGCCTCCTCAAATGGTGACAGGACAGTGCATGCATCCTTGATCAGTGGCCACTGGCGTGGCGAAAAGAAGCCAAGCTTACCTGACCCTGTCCTGGTGCCATATTTGCACAGGTACTCATTGATGGCCCTCTGCTGTGTGTGCAGCTGCTGCAGCATTGCCAACGTTGAGTCCCACCTGGTGGGCATGTCACAAATGAGGCGGTTGGTGGGCAGGTTGCATTCCCTTTGAATGTCAGCCAGCCGAGCACTGGCATTGTATGACCGGCGGAAATGACCACAGACTTTTCTGGCCTGCCTCAGGAGATCCTGTAAGCCTGGGTACCTGCTCAAGAACCACTGCACCACCAAATTCAGGACGTGTGCCAAACATGGAACATGGGTCCCTGTTGGAGGGCGGAGAGAAGGTTTGTGCCATTGTCGCATACAACCATTCCTGGATGAATCTGGCGTGGCGTCAACCACCTCTGAGCCTGCCCCTGCAGAGCTGACAGAATCTCTGCCCCAGTGTGGCTCCTGTCCCCTAGGCAGACCAACTCAAGCACCTCATGTCATCTTTTAGTCTGACTGCTTGCATAGCCCCTTGAACGATTACGGAGCACCGCTGGTTCAGAGGACAAATCTGCAGAAGAGGCCATAGAGGAAGAAGAAGAGGAGGAGGTGGAGGAGAGAGCTGTAGCAGAATCACCACTAGCATTTTGGATTCGTGGTGGCGGAACAAGCTCCAGCAACACTGAACCCTGTCCTTCATCCTTCCCAGCTGCCAGCAAAGTTACCCAGTTCGTCGTAAAGGAAAGGTAACCTCCCTGCCCATGCCTGCAGGACCATGAGTCAGCGATAATATGCACCTTACTGCTGACCGCCCTGTCCAACGAGGCCAAAACAGTGCCTTCCACGTGCCAGTAGAGAGCCAGAATGGCCTTCCGTGAAAAGAAATGGCATTTTGGAACCTGCCACTGAAGTACAGCACATTCCACAAATTCATGAAAGGGGGCCGAGTCTACCAGCTGAAAAGGCAGCAGTTGCACTGCTAGCAATTTGGCCAAGCTAGCATTTAGACGCTGAGCATGTGGATGGCTGGGATCAAATTTCTTTTTACGGTTCAGCAACTGGGGTTGGGAAATTTGCCTGCTAAAATCAGATGGTGGTGTACTGCTAGCAGATTGGCTACAAGTACTTGGGACATGTATTGCTTTACCTTCATTCCTCTCAGTGCAGGTTTTTCAGTGAACTGGAGGTATAGTAGGGTTGGAGATCCCAGATGAGGAGCAAGGAGAAGTCCGCCTTTTTTTTGATGTGGGTCTTTCAAGTGCTGTTGCCAATGGACTGTATGGCAAGTCGTCATATGTCTGGTCAAGCATGTGGTGCCCAAGCGGCTGCTGTTCTGGCCATGCTTGATCTGCTTCAGATATAGGTTGCAAACAGCAACGGTGCAATCTGCTGCACACGCGTCGAAAAAGGCCTACACCAAGGAACTTTTAAAAGTCAGCGGGGAGTCAGCAGCACCCTGCACCTGCAGAGCTCTGCGATGTGATGCAATAGGGTGGCTGCCCTTAAGCTGCCCCCTAGAGAACTTCCTGCCTCGTTGGAGTTGTGCCTCCTCCTCCTCTTCTCCCTCAGGCACTCAAGTACAGTCAGTGACCTCATCATCCCCTCCCTCCTCGTCACTGGAGCAAACTTGGCAGTATGCTGCAGCTGGGGGAACATTACTGCCAGTTTCTTGTCCTTCTTGGGCACCCCCTCTCTCTAGGCTCACGTTACTCCCTTCCTCAACCTGGGAACCAACATCGGAGTCCTCAAATCGCTGCGCATCCTCCAGCAGCATGTACCCGACACTGTGGTCAAATAATTCTGGGGACTCCTCCGTGCATGATGGTGGGGCTACGGAAGGAGTGACTGTGGACAAGGAGCCGGTGGAATAGGCCGCTTTGGCAGCTACGTTGGAAGGCAAACTACTCTGAGCCTGGGTGACAGAGAATGAGGAGGATGAGGACGGCTTTGTTATCCACTCCACCAACTCTTCTGCATGTTCTGGCTCAATAACACGGCCAGCAGCAGAAAAAAAGGACAAGCATGCCCTACGGCCACCTGCAGAGAATGCACCATGTCCATGACCAGCACTGTTGACTGTAGACACAGAGGCTGCTTGCCCTCTTTTAGTGGCCTGTGAGCATCTGCCTCTCCTTGGTGGGCTTCCGGGCTTGATGTATATTTTGTATTAGATAACGTGTACACCACCAGAAGTGTAGTAGAAACTGTACATACTGTATTGGATACTGTGTACACTGCCTGCACTGTATTAGCAACTGTACTATGGCTGCACTGTATTGTGTACTGTGTACACCACCAAAAGTGTAGTAGAAACTGTACACACTGTATTAAATACTGTGTACACTGCCTGCACTGTATTAGCAACTGTACTATGGCTGCACTGTATTTTGTACTGTGTACACCACCAGAAGTGTAGTAGACACTGTATTAGATACTGTGTACACCGCCTAAAGTGTGTTAGAAACAGTACACCACGTAATGCACTGTAGATATAGGCTACACTGGATGCAGAGTATGTATATATATATATATATATATATATATATATATATATATATATATATATATATATATATATATATATATATATATATATATATACTAGGGCTGTGGAAATTAACAATTAATTCCTTGATTAATCATAAATTTTTTTGATCGATCAAAATTCTTTTGATCGGTAGTCACCTCCGCCGGCTTCCGGGTCTTCAGGGAGTTCCGTCGGAGATCTGGTGACATCACGGACATCGACGTCACCGGACTCCTCCTCCCTTCCCCAAGTGCCTCCGTCTGCTAACGAAGGACTGACAAACCAGAGCTGGTTTTGTCAGGACCTGAGGCAGGTGTCCTACCTGGAGAAACAGTAGAAGTCACGAGCCGTGGATCTACATTCTGCAGGGAGAGCGATCTAGAGCTCCGGGTGGAGTGTGGACAAGGAGATGAAGGTCCAAGTCCAGGGGTGGAGGAGAGGTGAGCAAGGTCTAATGTTGTACGGTGCTGAAAATGATTCAGGGATCTTATCCATGTACAGTTATCTTAATGCAGCAAAATTTGACCCTTCAATAATCCCATGGTCATCTTAAAGTGTATCTAAAGTCCAAATAGTTGGATCCTCTTGGTGGGAAAATCAACAAAGAAAAAGGAGGAGATGGCTAAATACTTTTAAAAAGAAGACAGAATATTTTTTAGGTTTATCAGAGATGGATGGAAAAATACCATGACATCACTAACATGAACACTGGGTACAACACTTGTGGGGCGGTGCAGCAGCAGTAAACACTTAGATTCCAGTTACAGTAGCAGAACTGTATTGAAGTTGATTGAAGTTCAATAAAACACAACTACCCAATGAAACTAACTAGTGTCGGGTGATTGTATATAGTGTATACCACATTTACCACTGACTAATGCAGAGTTGCAACGCAAGGAGATCAGCTAAAAGTAGATGGATCTGTATGTGCGTTATAATTAATCAAAATTAATCGATTAATCGATTTTAAAAAAATCGATTAATCGAACATGAAAATTTTAATCAGTAACAGCCCTAATATATATATATATATATATATATATATATATATATATATATATACACACACGAGACTGTATATATATATATATATTTTTATATATATATATATATATATATATATATATATATATATATATATATATATATATATCAAATACACTGCCACTAACTGAATAACCTGCCTGCCTAATCTAAATCAAGCTATCTCTCTGTCCACGCCAACAACACTACACATGACCGCCGTGTAAGGAGCTTTATATAGTGTGGGGCGTGGACTTAGCCCCCCTGAGCAATGATTGGCCAAAGGCACCCTGCCTTTGGCCATTTATGGCTCTCTTAGAAGAGCGTGCTGTGATTGGCCAAAGCATGCAGGTCAGGTGCATGTTTTGGCCAATCATCATACAGCAATCGCAGTGCACTATGGGGCATTCTACGGCGCTTGAATTTGCCGCAAACGCCCCATAATGTTCGCTCTTCAACGAACAGGCGAACACCCGATGTTCGAGTCAAACTTATGTTCGACCCGAACATCAAGCTCATCCTTAGTAGAGAGCAGAAACATTTGCCTTTTAACAAGGGATCATCTACATTTCTGTATAATTTGGTGCATTTTAAAACTGATATTTAATTTACCTTTCCTGGTTCCTCACTACCCCTTTTCTGTCTTAATCACTATTTCATTGGGACCAAATTTTTAATATTCATATTTGTGTACATATTTGTACAGTGCCTTGAAGAAGTATTCATACCCTGTGTAATTTTCCACATGTTGTCATGTTACAACTAAAAACGTAAGTGTATTTTATTGGGATGTTTTGTTCTGGATTCGTTCTTGGAGCTCTTTGGATTCCCTGGATTGTTTTGGAAATCTGCTGCTCGGGCTATCCTCGCTTTATTGACTTGTTGTCGCTGACATTCGAGTCCACTATTTCCGGTAAGAGTGTATACCCCTTATCTTGGGTGGAGGACACACTATCCCTGATGCTCTACATGCCTGCTGAGGCCTTTGTACCCCTCTTCTGAGCAACAACTTTTCGTGGTGGACTCCATATATGTTTACCATAGGATTATTTCACCTTTGGGACTTTCTCATCTGTGTTTCTACTCATTATATACATGTTCTGTTTTATATTCATTATATTTTAGATTGATTTTATCACAAAGTTTTTATTATTTACACACAATACTTGATATAATGTTCAATGTTTATTGTTTTATATTTTTAGCGCTACATTTTTCACTGATCTTTTGCATTGAATTTTTGTCACATTCTTATGTAACAGCTGTTCATTTTTCTTCACTAATTGAGTTAGCGCACTAATATCCCCTATACACACTCATTAGATGCAGCCTTTCATAGCAATCCCACAGGCAGATCTCGGGAGACAGCCGGGATGGCTTCCGCCCCTCTTAAAATGCCGCCTGGGACCATGGGCCCACTGGGTCCCATGGTAAGGCCAGCCCTACAGGTGGACTCTATTTACTAATTAGATGACTTCTGAAGGCAATTGGTTCTACTAGATTTTAGTTAGGGATATCAGAGTAAAGGGGGCTGAATACAAATGCACGCCACACTTTTCACATATTTATTTGCAAAATATTTTGAAAACAATTTATAATTTTCCTTCCACTTTGCAATTATGTACCACTTTGTGTGGATCTATCACATAAAATCCCAATAAAATACATTTCCATTTTTGGTTGTAACATGACAAAATTTGGAAGATTTCAAGGGGTATAAATACTTTTGCAAGGCACTGCATATAAATTGTCTTCAGATTCTGTAAACTTCCACCTAGTACAATCCGCGTCACCAGCAGTCCCTTTATTGGGACTAATTCAATACATGTTACCACTCACATTTACAACATCTTTAAAACACCGCATGTAGACAAGATATGACTTGATAGGTCGTCTCTTCACCACATTTCCGGATATCGGAGACACCAGAAATGACGTCACTGGCTCCACCCGACGTGTTGTTGCGTCACTTGTCACGTGACTTCTTCAGAGATGATATTAACAACATAGAAGCAAATAACGCATACCTATTGATTTGCCAGGAATCCAGTGAGCTGATAACGTTCAGTGCTCTGTAAATGTATTTTATTGGGATTTTATGTGATAGACCAACACAAAGCGGCACATAATTGCAAAGTGGAAGGAAAATGATAAATAGTTTTCAAAATATTTTGAAAATAAATATGTAAAAAGTGTGGCGTGCATTTTATGCTGTGTTGTTATCGGTTACATTGTTCCCAGATCTTTCTGTGAACTACAGACCACCTCTCGCTATGTTTTGGAGAAAAGAAAAGAAAGGGAGATGATCTGTAATCCTAACACACTTATTGTCCTGGGGTGACAACAATGCTCCTGTGGAGTGCAGTCAGTAAGCGTGGTCACCGTGGGATGTAAAATGTGTTACTGGCAGGATCACCAGGAAAGTAAAAAAAAAAAAGCCTGAGAAAAGGAAAATAATGCAGCCACTACATCTAAGGACTGGTAAGCTGCAATATATTACATTTTATTTTGGGGTTTAGATACACTTTAGGATCCATCTGCATTCCTTGACCTGCACTGTACATATGCACTCTACCTGCATTCTTATACCTTTTATGTGCTCAATGAACGTCTGCATGTACTTCCATGTACTGTATAACCATTCTGAGGCTGCATCTGACCCGCTTTGCAGTTCTTTGGATACTGAAGGTCATACTGAGATTTAATTGCATTGTGGGAGAATGAGATCAGACACAGATTCTTGTGTTCACATGCATTTGCGCAACAGGGATTGAAATACAACAGAGGGCATCCAATTTAATTATGTCAGTCTACATTAGCCCTTAGACAGTATCTACCTCAGTGGTGCCTCAAGTCGGTTGTGTTTAGTGTATACCCCGCCCCCCATTTTTCTTTCTAGTTTAATAGAACCATGCATAATCAGGGGTCAATGAGAAAAGTCCACCTCTGGTGGTACTCAGTAGGGGGGTGTCCAGTATGAACACTCCATCCTCAGTAATGTTGCCTGTATACATGTGGCAGTATTCCTGAACTGGTTGTTAGGACGCTGATGCTGCCTGCACCATAACAACCACTGAAGCTGTGTGGCCCAGCCACCAGTGTCTTAGCATCCAATAATTGTATGTGGCCCAATCACCAGCATCCTAGCAACCAATGATCCATATATACAAATATATTACTAAATATATATAAACTCGTGCTGTGAGTGTCACAAATAAAAAATAGTGTAACAAATGTTTCAATATAACCTAAAGTGAAAACAAACAATAAAAACGACAATAATAAGTGCAGCTGCTGTACACAAGGTGCTAACCACTTTAACAAAGTAATAATAATAAAGATAGATATTACAGCGCTAGCAAGCACAACAATAATGAAAAGGAAAAAACACTACATTAGTAACAAAAGAAAAAGTCCATGTAAAGTGACTGATGTGCTCCAATCCAACAAAAGTGCAAAAGTGCTCCAGAGTTTTCAAGGTGTACCACAACACCCCCTCCTGTGTCCCCACTCACCAAATATAGTGGACCCTCAGCTTTTCAGTCTAGGGGTCACTTCAGGCTTAATAGTGATGGCCAGGAATGGCAACTTCAACATCAGATCATCCAATAAATTTCCTTAGTTGAGTATACTCGGCCAGGATAATAGATACCCAAAAAATAAAAGAGAGGGACTAATATTGAAGTACCGCTTAAAAAAGGCATTTATTGCGCATAAAAAATGTACTTACAAGAGGTAAGATAAAACCAGGCATGACAAACATGAAGCTGAAGATACAAAAACGCCGTTCATGGCGTTCGTTCCACGATACCGGAAGTGACGTCAATAGAAACCGGTAATGATCCATAGCCCCACAGCAACCTAGCATCCAACAACACTGTGCAGGCCAGCCACCAGCATCCTAGCAACCAATTATGCACAGCCCCACAGTGTCTATGGTTGCTAGGATGCTGGTGGGGACAGGGGCGGATCCAGAGTCTAGTCTCGGGAGGGGCACTGCCAGAAAATATGTTTTTTTGTGGGCAATTTATCGGGGTAATGGCTGGTGTTGGCGCTTTCATCATCACGGCACCATGGTTGTTATGGTGTCAGGATGATTGAAGCGCATTATTTCTATTATTACATTTAACATAAAATGAAATGGTTCAACTCACCATAATGCAAAATCAGTGGGAGCCCCGAGTGTGTCACTTTTTACGTCAACCTGCCTTCAGATGCAGCTTATCACTTGCCACGTCCCTGCCACAAGCTGCGGATTGTCACTTGCCTGCCGCCAGATGCTGATTGTCACTTGCCACGTCACCTGCCACATGTTGCTGGTTGTCACTTGCACATGGGGCACATTCAGGGCACATCAGGCACATGGGGTACATCAGGGTACATCAGGCACATGGGGTACATCAGGGCACATCAGGGCACATGGGGTACATCAGGGCACATTCAGGGCACATCAGGGCACATTCAGGGCACATCAGGCACATGGGGTACATCAGGGCACATTCAGGGCACATCAGGGCACATTCAGGGCACATCAGGGCACATGGGGTACATCAGGGTACATCAGGGCACATGGGGTACATCAGGGCACATTCAGGGCACATCAGGCACATGGGGTACATCAGGGTACATCAGGGCACATGGGGTACATCAGGGCACATTCAGGGCACATCAGGCACATGGGGTACATCAGGGTACATCAGGGCACATGGGGTACAACAGGGCACATTCAGGGCACATCAGGCACATGGGGTACATCAGGGTACATCAGGGCACATTCAGGGCACATGGGGTACAATCAGGGCACATGGGATAAATTCAGGGCACATCAGGGCACATCAGGGCACATTCAGAGCACATTCAGGGCACATGGGGTACATTCAGGGCACATTCAGGGCACATGGGGTACAATCAGGGCACATGGGATAAATTCAGGGCACATCAGGGCACATTCAGGGCACATCAGGCACATGGGGTACATCAGTGTACATCAGGGCACATTCAGGGCACATTCAGGGCACATCAGGCACATGGGGTACATCAGGGTACATCAGGGCACATTCAGGGCACATGGGGTACAATCAGGGCACATGGGATAAATTCAGGGCACATCAGGGCACATTCAGGGCTCATAGGGTACAATAAGGGCACAGCGTTTACTTGTTTTCTTCATATGCAGAGTAGCGCAGGCAGCCTCTGTAGTAAGTTCTCTCTCATGTCACGCTGCTGCTGCTCCCCCCGGCGGCCCCTCCTCCTCCTCTCTTCTTGTCCATCCCAGATGATGTCACAAGCAACATCTCTGGACTGGCCAGTTTCTCCGCTCACCTGCGGACCGGACCGCCCCCTCTCTCGATGTCTGTCCTGCTGCTCCTGAACGCCCGCAGACTCACCTGTCAACCCCCCCTCACTCATCCGCCGACCTGCCGCTCAGGCTCTCTCTCACCTTCCGACCCCCGCTGACTGGCCCGCCCGCTCGTTAACACGCACACTCGTCCTCCGGCACCCGCCCGCTCACTCATTCACTGACTGGCCTGCCAATCATGAATTTCTTGGAGGGGGCAATTGCCCTGTTGCCCCCCCCCTGGATCCGCCCCTGGGTGGGGAGGCCAATAGGGTCATTAGTTGTGCCAGCATTTTAGCAACCAAATTGTTGGGGTGGCTTAAAATGCCAATCCTGGTGTGTACAAATAAAAGGGTCCTGCATGATTTTGGTTAACATGAACAGCATCCCTACTGACAGCATGGGCCATGACAGGTCCTCTTTATAGAGAGATCTGGGGTCTATTAGACCCCAAATCACTCATGTGTCCTCCCGTGCAGCTGATCAGATACAGATCAGTTTGATCGGCTGCTTTCCTGGCTGCTAAAGGCCAGGAAAACAAGGAGGCAAAACCAGAAGTGACGACCTACTCGTCGCTCCCAGTTTTCGGGGTCACAGAGAGAGAGAGGAACAAAGTCAGTTCCTCTCTCTCTGTTCCGTGCAGCCGATGCCGTCGATCGCAGGCAGCATTGGCAAGAGGGGGTGGGACTCCTTTCCGCCACCTGCAGAAGTGATCGAGTGGCTATTTAATCAAATCACTTCTGCTACAATCGGAATCGCCGGCTGAAAAATGTAATACTGGGATAATGCGTGTAAGTGCAGGCATCATTCTGGTATACCCACCGCAAACGTCCATGGACGTCCTAAGAGTGGCAAGTAGTTAATGCACAAGCATAGAAGGAAATGGGCCCATATAGTTACGCTTTAAAAGCACTCAATCAAAAATAAAAAAGTCTTATCTTTAGCTATAATTTAACATTTTTGCACTAATGTGCGGTAAAAAGCGCATTACCACAATGCATAAATTGAATTTCTTGTCATAAATTCAGAACTGTCCCCTGAACACTTCCTACATTATCTCAAAAGTTCTTATCTTGAACTACAGAATGTATGTTTTTTATGTTGTAGAGAGCCAAGAGTGGTTTGAGTAGTTTAAAGGATAACTTCACCTTTCGTAAACATTTTACATGTTACACCCATATGAGCGTGTAACATGTTACTGTATAGAGGCGTGTAATTCTTGCGCTACCAATCGTGCTCTAATCTTAATGGATCAATCATATCAATCTTACTGAATAATGGGAACCATAAAAATAAAAAAATATGTGTAACGTAGGTTGCTGCATGCATCAAATGGTGTTCAACCAATCACAGAAATAAAAAGCAAAAAAATTCTGCGCTGCCATCCATAAATATACAGTGCCTTGTAAAAGTATTCACACCCCTTGAGATTTTCCACATTTTGTCATGTTACAACCAAGAACTTAAATGTATTTTATTTGGGATTTTATGTGGTAGACCAACACAAAGTGGCACATAATTGTGAAGTGGAAGGAAAATGATAAATGCTTTTTTACAAATAGATATGTAAAAAGTGTGGCGTGGATTTGTATTCAACCTCCTTTAGCCCTGGAACCACCTTTTTGCTGTAATTACAGCTGAAAGTCTTTTTGGGGATGTCTCTACCAGCTTTGCACATCTAGAGAGTGACATTTTTGCCCATTCTTTGCAAAATAGCTCAAGCTCTGTCAGATTGGATGGAGAGTGTCTGTGAATAGCAATTTTCAAGTCTTGCCACAGATTCTCAATTGGATTCAGGTCTGGCCTTTGACTGGGCCAAACACATGAATATGCTTTGATCTAAACCAGGGGTCTCAAACTGGCGGCCCTCCAGCTGTTGCTAAACTACAAGTCCCATGAGGCATTGCAAGGCTGACAGTTACAAGCATGACTCCCACAGGCAGAGGCATGATGGGACTTGTAGTTTTGCAACAGCTGGAGGGCCGCCAGTTCGAGACCCCTGATCTAAACCATTCCATTGTAGCTCTGGTTGTATGTTTAGGGTCGTTAACCTGCTGGAAGGTGAACCTCCGCCCCAATCTCAAGTCTTTTGCAGACTAAGGGCTCTTTCACACGGGGCGGATCAGTCATGATCCGCCCCGTGAACATCTGCTTGCTCAGCGGGGATAGCTCCGCCGATCCCCGCTGAGCAGGAAGATGACAGGTGCATCGCTGCACACTGTGCAGCGACGGACCTGTCAGAGCGCCGCTCTCCCCTATGGGGGGGATCGGATGATGACGGTCCGTAGTGTCCGTCGTCATCCGATCCGATCCGAAAACGGATGGAAAAGTAGGTTTTTCCTCCGTTACACTTTTCGGATCGGAGCGGGTCGGATGTCAGCGGACATGTCACCGCTGACATCCGACGCTCCATAGGGATACATGTATGTCCGTTTTTCATCCGAAAACGGAAGGGTGAAAAACGGACATACGGATCCCTCGTGTGAAAGAGGCCTAATGCCCCGTACACACGAGTGGAATTTCCGTCTGAAAAATCTTGGATGGTTTTTCCGACGAAATTCCGCTCAAGCTTGGCCTGCATACACACGGTCACACAAAAGTTCTCTGAACTATCGACCGTCAAGAATGCAGTAACGTACAACACTGTGACGAGCCGAGAAAGTGAAGTTCAATGCTTCCAAGCATGCGTCGAATTGTTTCTGAGCATGCGTGGTTTTTTGCGCGTCGGAATTGCATACAGACGAAGGGAATTTCCGTCAAGAACTTTTTCCGTCGGAAAAACAGAGAACCAGCTCTCAATCTTTTGCTGGCGGAAATTCAGACAGAAAAAGTTGGTTGGAGCATACACACGGTCGGAATATCTGACCAAAAGTTCACATCACACTTTTTTGGACGGAAATTCCGCTTGTACGTACGCGGCATAAGAGGTTTTCTTCTAAGATTGCCCTGTATTTGGCTCCATCCATCTTCTGATCATCTCTGACCAGCTTCCCTGTCCTTGCTGATGAAAAGTATCCCCACAACATGATGCTGCCACCACCATATTTCACGGTGGGGATGGTGTGTTCAGGGTGATGTGCAGTGTTAGTTTTCCGCCACACATAGCATTTTGCTTTTAGACCAAAAAGTTCAATTTTGGTCTCATCTGACCAGAGCACCTTCTTCCACATGTTTGCTTTGTCCCCCACATGGCTTCTCGCAAACTGCAAACAGGACTTCTTAAGGCTTTCTTTCAACCATGACTTTCTTCTTGCCACTCTTCCATAAAGGCCAGATTTGTGGAATGCACAACTAATAGTTGTCCTGTGGACAGATTCTCCCACCTGAGCTGTGGATCTCTGCAGCTCCTCCAGAGTTACCATGGGCCTCTTGGCTGCTTCTCTGATTAGGTGGACGGCCATGTCGTGGTAGATTTGCAGTTGTGCCATGCTCTTTACATTTTCGGATGAGATGTTCAAAGCTTGGGATATTTTTTTTATAACCTAACCCTGCTTTAAACTTCTCCACAACTTTATCTGTGACTTGTCTGGTGTGTTCCTTGGCCTTCATGATACTGTTTGTTCACGAAGGTACTCTAAAAACTCTATTTACTAATTAGGTGACTTTTGAAGGCAATTGGTTCCACTAGAGTTTGGTTAGGGGTATCAGAGTAAAGGGGGCTGAATACAAATGCACGCCACATTTTTCAGATATTTATTTTTAAAAAATGTGAAAACCATTTATCATTTTCCTTCTACTTCACAATTATGTGCCACTTTGTGTTGGTCTATCACATAAAATCCAAATAAAATACATTTACGTTGTTGGTTGTAACATGACAAAATGTGGACAATTTCAAGGGGTATGAATACTTTTTCAAGGCACCGTATTATCTTATAGTAGAAAGTGGATCACTGTAAATAAATAAGTGTCAAAAACTGTATAGTGCTTACTAAATAATAAATGGTCCAATATATTTTTTTAAGATGATGTGACAACAGTTCATCAAAGTGCATAAATGTGACTTCCTCTTTAAGTAATCTTCAAGCTTCTTCCCAATCCAGCTAGCTTCTCTCTCATGAGATTGCTATTGTGGTATCCCAAGTATTTTTGAAGTATGGCCTCCCACTCACTAGGGTACTCTTGTCCACTTAGATGCTCTTCCTTAGTAATGGGGCTGTGGTCCCTTTAAGAGCGTCTACTCGTATGGCATTTAGGAACAGAGAGGATAGCCCAAAAGTGTAGTATGTTTAAAAACGGCTTTATTACTCTTTAAAATAATGCTTACATTAGTGTAAAATGAACAAGCATAAATGGGGGTACCGTTCTTCCTGATATGACGTCACTTCCAGGTAACGCTCCTACAGGCTCCGCCCTTCATGTTTTCGTCACGCACCATGTGACTTCATCAGGATCTTATTTATTTATTTATGTAACATGTTACTGTTGCATCAGCCCCCCCCCCCCCATCCCCTGTTTGTAAAAACTGGGGATGCACTCGCTGTCACAATTTGCCGGCTGATTCATTTATTTACAGAGCTCTGTGAATGTAAAATCTACTAATTCTGACAGCTTTTGCATCTGTCGGCTTGTAGTTCTCAATGAACTGCCAGGGTTGATGTTGAGCGCTCTGGTAGTTCATTGATTCTAAAGTGCCTAAAGTGGACTGTACAACAATTGTATGATGAGATTGTATAGTGTATAGTCAGATCTAAGGTTTTGTGAATTAACTGCTTGCTGAGTAGCAATTTTACTGCTACAGGGTGGCAGTTCTGCGCAGGATCATGTATATAGACGTAATCCTGCACCTCCGCCTGCAGGGGGCGCGCACGTGCCACCGGCGGGCTGCTTGTGCAGTGATAATTCAAAGCAGAAGCTGATCCACTAATCATCTGTAAACTACTAGGAACGTGGATCTGCCTATGTAAACAAGGCAGATCACTGTTCTAACAGGCTGAAGGGATGTATTCTGTGTTCAGGCAAAGCAACGAATAAAATCCATCTCTTCCCCTAATGAAAGCAGCACACAGTGTACACAAAAACACTGGCTAGGCACACAGTTAACCCTGCGATTGCCCCTGATGTTCAACCCCTTCCCTGCCAGTGTCATTAGTACAGTGACAGTGTCAAAAGTGTCAGTAAGTGTCAGACTGTCCGCCGAAATATCGCAGTCCCACTATAAGTCGCTGATCGCCGCCATTACTAGTATAAAAAAAATTAAATAAATAAAAATTCCATAAATATATCCCATAGTTTGGAGACGTTATAACGTTCGCATAAACCATATACGATTTTTTTTTTTTTTTTTACCAAAAACATGTAGCAGAATACATATTTACCTAAATTTATGAAGAAATTCTATTTTTAACATTTTTTTATTGAATAGGTTTTATAGCAGAAAGCAAAAAATATTGTTTTGTTTTTGTTTTTTTAAATTGTCTGTGTTTTTTTGTTTATAGCACAAAAAATGAAAACCGCAGAGGTGTTTAACCAGTTAAGGACCAGCCGCCGCAGTTATACTGTGGCAGGTTGGCTCCCCTGGGCGAATCGCCGTAGCTGTACATCGGGCGCTTTGAGAGCTCTGGGGCGCGCAGACGCCTGCGGCAACGGAGCCCATGCACGTTCCCGGCGGCCGCAATGTCCGTCAGGCACCCGCGATCGCTCCTGAGAGAGACCGAACAGAGATCTGTCAATGTAAACAGACAGATCTCTGTTCCGTCAGGCGAGAGGAGACAGATCTACTATTCATACTGATTATGAACAGCAATCGGTTTCCTCCTCCAGGCAGTCCCATCCCTCTACAGTTAGAAACTCTCCCTAGGACACACATTTAACCCCTTGATCGTCCCCTAGTGTTAATCCCTTGCCTGCCAGTAACATTTATACAGTAATCAGTGGCTATTTTTAGCTCTGATCACTGTATAAAGGTCAATGGTCCCAAAAAAGTGTCAAACGTGTCCAATCTGTCTGCCGCAATGTCGCAGTCCCACTTAAAATCGCATATCACCGCCATTACTAGTAAAAAAAAAAAAAGAATAGTATAAATTAAGCTTATAAATGCCATAAATCTATCTCCTATTTTGTAGATGCTATAACTTTTGCGCAAACTAATCGATATAT
The DNA here is from genome assembly GCA_037952835.1 of Lithobates septentrionalis. Lineage (NCBI taxonomy): Eukaryota > Metazoa > Chordata > Amphibia > Anura > Ranidae > Lithobates > Lithobates septentrionalis. Next base: position 385,551 of record JBBDGP010000292.1, read on the forward strand.
ACTTATTGCGATTTATTTTTACCAATAATATGTAGCAGAATACATATCGACCTAAACTGAGGAAGAAATTAGTTTTTTGAATTTTTGGGGGGGGGGGGGATATTTATTATAGTAAAAAATATTGTTTTTTTTTTCAAAATTGTCAGTCTTCTTTTGTTTATAGCACAAAAAACAGAAAAACCGCAGAGGTGATGAAATACTACCAAAAGAAAGCTCTATTTGTGGGGGGAAAAAGGACATAAATGTTGTTTGAGTACAGCGCCGCACGACCGTGCAATTGTCAGTTAAAGCGACGCAGTGCCGTATCGCAAAGAATGGCCTGGTCATTAAGGGGGCAAATCCTTCTGGTCCTTAAGTGGTTAAATACCACCAAAGGAAAGCTCTATTTGTGGGAAAAAAGGACATAAAATTAGAGACCTAAATATCAGCCCCTTTATACACGGCCCCTGTGACTTTCAATTGTATTTAAAATTTATATGTCATTACTGGAAGTAGACGTTTGTTTTGTTTCATTCTTTTATGATGACACTGTCTAATCTCCCCCAGGTCTTTATAGGAATTGTTGATGTGACAACATGTATTCCTTTTTCTTTTCTTGGTTTTTTTTTGACTGTGTACTGTACTTGTACTGTGAATTTTCCTATTGTACTTGAATCCTTGATTGTTTAATAAAACGTGTATGCAAAAAATTTTTTTTTAATGGCCTGGTCATGAAGGGGGGTACATCTTCCTGGGGGCAAGTGGTTAAAGTGGAACTTTACTCAGAAAAGGAAGTCCTGCTAGATCATTTCAGGCTGGCCCCTTTTGTGGGTAAAGTTATGTAAAACATTAAAAATAAGAGTCTTATAGGCATATGCAATTAGTGGACCTCCAGCTGTTGCAGAACTACAAGTCCCATGAGGCATAGCAAGACTGACAGCCACAAGCATGACACCCAGAGGCAGAGGCATGATGGGACTTGTAGTTTTGCAACAGCTGGAGGTCCTCTAATTGCATATCCCTACAAGTGTGTAAAATCCAGTAATACACTGTCTCACCCTGCTCTGCACATGCTCAGTTGCTCTCTATTTTTAGGCACTGCCGAATTTATAGAGGTCAATCTGCTGACAGCCTTTTAGCTGGTCCACACCACAAAAATGCACTCCAGATCCGCTCCGGATGTGTTTTTGGAAGTGCGCTTTTAACACATTTTTGGCAGTTTTTGATGCGTTTCCTGATGCTTTTTTTTCTTCTGCTTCTTTTTTTCACTGTACTAGGGTCTGGTGCATTTTTGATGCGTTTCAGTGCATTCCGGTGCGTTTTTGATGTGTTTTACTGTGTTCCGGTACAGTCCAGTGCAGGAAAAATGCAGCATGTTTTACTTTTTTTTTCTGGAACTAGAAACCCCTGAAACTGACTGCACTGGTGTGAACTATGCCATTGGAAACCATATAACCTACTTTCCATGCGTTTTTAATGCAGAAAAAAATGCACTGGACTGCATGTGGTGTGGACTGGCCCTTAAAGTGGAATTAAACCCTCTTATCCTTTACAGCCAAGGAAGCTGCTTCTGTTTGATCTGCGACTGCCATGGTGCTGCACATGTGATCAGTTATGATACCAGCCATTGGATGGTTTAACAGTTTGGTTGAGGACACAAGCAAATGTGACAGTTAGCATTTTGAGTTTAGTTTAGTTTTGAAACTGTTAAAGTAGGACCATAGGCAAAGGTTTTTTTTGTTTTTTTTTAATTTAGATAGAACAAGGGAGGTTACAACTCCATGCAGATTTTTATTCTCCCTCTGTGTTCCATTGCAGAGATTTCTCTTCACTTCCTGTTCTACAGCCAAATAGGAAGTGAGAGGAAATCCCTGCAAATTAAGAGAGTTCCTTGGGGATCCCCAGGTCACCAGAACTAGTGTCCCCAATGGAAGATTTCCCCTCTATGACTCTTCTGAGCACAACCCAAAATTTGGGATTTTCTTTTGCTTTCACTTTCAATATAATGGTAAACAGGACAAATAGAGAGGATGAATCTCCCTAACGGGGGTGTAGCGTCACATATGGCGACCCATCACATTTGGCTACCCGCTGGAGTGCGCATGCGCGACGCCACCACGTGCGTTCCAGCACTTTTACGGCAAAACAGCACAGTAAAAGCGGCTCCACCCCTAAGTCCAGGTTCAAGCCACTTTGCAACAGTTCGGTTTTAGTGTGTTGTAAAACTGTTGGAACGCATATGGCGGGGTCGCGCATGCGCACTCCAGCGGGTAGCCAAAATGTGATGGGTCGCCATATGTGACGCTACAGGGGCACAGACAGCAATAAAAACCTGACAGGTGTTCTAATCCCTCTCTACTCTATCCAAAGCAAAAAAATAAAAAAAATTGCCTTTATTTATACTTTAACCACTTGCCGCAAAATCACATACCTGTACGTCATTTGGTTTCGAGTGGTTGTACCGGGGTGATGCCTGCGCGTGCAAAGCCAAACTTGGCGTTTTGAATGCTTTTAAGTACAAGGAAGGGATTTGGGGTCTAATAGACCCCAGATCCCTCCAAAAAAAAAAATACCTGACAGGTGACTATTGATGTCAAGGGATGTTTACATTTCTTATGACAACAATAAAAGCGGTCAAATTTTTTTTTTTAAAGGGACAGTGTAAAAAAAAAAAAAAAAAAAGAAAAGAAAAGAAAAAAAATTTATAGCGCCCTATCCCTCCGAGCGCGCGTGCAGAAGCAAACGCATAAGTCGCGCCCGCAAATGTAAACAGTGTTCAAACCACATGTGAGGTATCACCGCGACCGCTAGAGCGAGAGCAATAATTCTAGGTCAAGACTTCCTCTGTAACTCTAAACTGGTAACCATTAAAAAATTTTAAAGCGTTGCCTATGAAGTGGAGTTCCATTCGTTTTTGTGTTTATTAAGGCTGGGTTTACACTAGAGTGAATTGGATGTGGATTTTCCCCGCATCTAATTCACACAGCAGGAGATTGTGATTGGCTCTCTATGGAGACATCTCCGCAGCGGCTCCGGTGCGATTTGCATAGGTGTCCTGTGCGCCTTTTGGTCTGTTTCGGTCCTGAAACGGTGAACCAGGACACACCGGACTTCTGCTGTGATCCGCTACATTCTCATATGTGAACCCAGCCTCAAAGTCAGCACTTACAAAAAGTGTAGCTCCTGACTTTTAACCACTTCATTACCCTCCCATAGTCATATGACGTCCACAGATGGGATCTCCCATCCTGGGTGGGCGTCATATGACGTCCTGGGATTCCCGGCCGCCTAGGGGGCGCGCGCGCGCCGCCGGGAGCACGCGCGCGCGCCCGCCGCGTTGCTCGGGACCCGGTGCGTGTGCCCGGCGGCCGCGATGTCCGCCGGGCACCCGCGATTGCCGGTTAACCGGACCGGCATGTGGATCTGTGTGTGTAAACACACAGATCCACAGCCTGTCAGCTCTGAGGAGAGCGATCTGTGTTCCCAGAACGGAGGAACACTGATCGGTCTCCTCCCCTTGTGCGTCCCCTCCCCCTACAGTTAGTAATCACTCCCTAGGAAACATATCAACCCCTCCCCGCCCCCTAGTGGTTAACCCCTTCACTGCCTGTCACATTTACACAGTAATCAATGCAATTTTATAGCATTGATCGCTGTATAAATGTGAATGGTCCCAAAAATGTGTCAAAAGTGTCCGATGTGTCCGCCATAATGTCGCAGTCACGAAAAAAAATCACGATCGGCGCTAAAAAAATAAATATATATTTTTTTAAAACGCCATAAATCTATCCCGTATTTTGTAGACGCTATAACTTTTGCGCAAACCAATCAATATACGCTTATTGCGATTTTTTTTTACCAAAAATATGTAGAAGAATACGTATCGGCCAAAACTGAGGAAAAAATTTGTTTTTTTTAAAAAAAAATGGGATATTTATTATAGCAAAAAGTAAAAAATATTGTGTTTTTTTCAAAATTGTCGCTCTTCTTTTGTTTATAACGCAAAAAATAAAAACCGCAGAGGCGATCAAATACCACCAAAAGAAAGCTCTATTTGTGGGGAAAAAAGGACGTCAATTTTTTTTGGGTACAACGTTGCACGACCGCGCAATTGACGTTTAAAGTGCGACAGCGCTGATAACTAAAAATTGGCCTGGGAAGGAAGGGGGTGAAATTGCCCTGTATTGAACCGGTTAATAAACACACTCACCTGTCCCAGGATCCAGTGATGCGGACTCCCGGACCCTCGCTTCTCTCCCTCACCTCTCGCCAGGATCACAAGTGTGGGCACCCGGCTGTAACAGCTTGCGCAAGTCGCTCTGCACCTCCTCAGGGGCCGGGCAATCTTCTGGAACCTGTGACGTGTCCCAGAAGATTGCAGGGAGGGAGGGGGGAGAGGAGAATTTCCGCTTGAGTCGCCTAGGCGGCCCGAGCGGAATTGGGCGCTGGGTACCTGTCAAAATTAGGTACCAGCCCCCCCCCCCCAAAAAAAATGACATGACAAATGTGGCATGTAAGGGGGTGAGGAGTCCTTACAGATGAACTTCCACTTTTTGAGTGGAACTCCGCTTTAAGTACCGTAGTTTGTCGCCATTCCACGAGTGTGTGCAATTTTAAAAAGTGACATTTTAGGTATCTAACATTCTTGATGACGCGTGTTACACGAAATGCGTAGAGGCTGTGGGTCCACATTCCACTGATGTCACATCCGCTTCTTTTGGTTTCTAACCCCTGTGCTTTTGAAATGCACGCCGTTCGCTACCAAAATGGCGTGCATATCGAATCTAAGCTGTACATGTTGGTGCTAGCATATACCCTGTTTCCCCCAGCGTGATTGTCGGTGATGGCTAGCGTGATTGTCGGTGATGGCTGCAATATAAGCCCTACCCCCCAAATAAGCCCTACCCTGTTTCCCCGAAAATAAGCCCTACCCTAAAAATAAGACCTACAAGGACTTTAACTAGGGCTTATTTGGGGGGTAGTGCTTATATTGCAGCCATCACCGACAATCACGCTAGGTCTTATTTTCGGGGAAACAGGGTAGCACATCTAAATGTAAGTGCACATTACTTTGTCTACTTTCCTTTATTCACTTGCAATAAACATATTGCGCTATGATTACCAATATGTTTTCCCTGAGCCCTATTGTACAATTAGTGCCAAGGAGAGAGGGATCGTTCTCATATATGCTGTTGGTTGGAAGAAACCTACCATTTCCATAAGGCTTGATTATTTTATGGCTCGGGTGAGTTTGCATTTTTTTATGCACTTTTCAGGGTGGAGCACCATTTGAACCATTTGAAGAGTTTTTTTTTTTCTTTTTTCTTCTTCTTACTTTTATTCACGGTGATTGGACTTTATATTGAAAAAATTGATTTGGACTCTATATGTAAGTATTTATATATATATTTTTTTATTATTGGACGTTATATATGAATTTATGATCACATGTTGTAAGATGAGGTTTTATACGAGTTAGCGCCACAACCTTTTTTTCCATACACTTACTGTGAGTGGTCTGACCACTCTTAAAGGGGCAGCTGCTCTCTTTATCATATGTTGGAAGGCTGGCCGCAGGCTAGCCTGAATTTGTAGGAGGAATCTGAGGGCTTTATATCCCTTCTCTTTTTTTTTTCCTGGCACCATCACTTATCACTTTTTATTTTCACATCTATTTACTCGGCGTATAATCATTTTTCACATTATACAAAATAAAAATCGGGCTAACTTATTTTTAATTCATAAAAGTGTATTTTGGCCAAAAAAATTTGCGTTTGAAAGACCGCTGCGCAAATACAGTGCAACATAAAATATTGCAACCATCGCCATTTTATGCCCTAGGGACTCTGTTAAAAAAGATATATATAGATATACCTGTATATCTATATATAGATATATATAATGTTTGGGGCTTCTAAGTAGTTTTCTAGCAAAAAAATGCAGATTTTTGGCTTGTAAGCAACAAGTGTCAGAAAAAGGCTGTCTGCAGAGGTGAATCAAAAACCTAAAAATCTAGGTTTGCTCCTAACTTCAAGTCAATATCTGTCCACTCTTAAAGGGGCAGCTGCACTCTTTATCATCTATATCTATCTATCTATCTATCTATCTATCTATCTATCTATCTATCTAGATAGATAGATATATCTATATAGATCTATATATCTATATAGATAAATAGATCTATATAGATATATAGATATATATATTTATTTTTTTATTTTTTTTCCGGCACCATCACTTATCACTCTTTATTTTCACATCTATTTACTCTGCATAACATAATTTTTCACATTTTACAAAAAAAAAAAATTGGGCTAACTTATTTTTAATTTATGAAAGTGTATTTTTTTTAAAAAAAAATTGCGTTTGAAAGACCACTGCGCAAATACAGTGTAACATAAAATAATGCAATGATCGCCATTTTATACCCTAGGGTCTCTGCTAAAAAAAAAATAGAGATAGATAGATAGATAGATAGATAGATAGATAGATAGATAGATAGATAGATAGATAGATAGATAGATCTATATATAATGTCTGGGGCTTCTAAGTCATTCTCTAGCAAAAAAATGCTGATTTTTAGAATTGCAGATTTTTAACTTGTAAGTAACAAGTGTCAGAAAAAGGCTATCTCCAGAGGTGAATCAAAAACCTAAACATCTAGGTTTGCTCCTAACTTCAAAAAAATAAAAAAAAAAGGTCAATATCTGTCCACTCTTAAAGGGGCAGCACTCTTTATCATCTATATATATATATATATATATATATATATATATATATATATATATATATATATATATATATGTTTGGGGCTTCTAAGTCATTTTCTAGAAAAAAAATGCTGATTTTTAACTTGTAAGCAACAAGTGTCTTCAGAGGCGAATCTAAAACCTAAAAATCTAGGTTTGCTCCTAACTTAAAAAAAAAAAAAAAAAAAAGTCAATTGATGGAACTTTTTTTTTTAATCTCCAAGAAGTTGTGCATCAGACTGATGGTGGAAGATGTGATGAGAACAGAGGGCTGTCATCTGGCCAGTCCCCCCCCCCCCCCCATATCCCAGCAGAGGGGAAGCTGGCAGCCTGGCCCTGTATGTGAGCATTGCCTTCTAACAAGAGCAGCCTGTTTATGTGAGAAGGGCACAGCTGCAGCAGCCGCCTCTCCCATTGGTTCTTCCCATTGCTGGCTGGGGAGGAGGTGGAAGGAGAGGGAGAGGAGAGGGAGAGGAGAGGGGGGGGGGAGCCAGCAGTGTGTTCAGTGCCAGGCTCTGCGCACACACAGCACCGGGGAGATCAGGCTGTACACAGCGAACCTGAGCCCGGATCACCGGCGGGGGGGTGTGTGGGGTGGTGGGTGGGGGGGGGGAGAGAGAAGGACTCAGCCCTGGAGCAATACAACTATTGTGTGCACAGCCTGCCTATCGCGAGAGTGTTTTCTTACCAACCAACCTGCTCCAACAACACAGCGCTGCTAGGCTGCCACTAACACACAGAGGAGGAGGGAGGTGACAGCAGCACACACATCTGGGGATCTCCATGAAGCCGCAGGATCCCCACAAACTCTGGCCTCCCCAGCACACTCCAGCACCAGGATCCCCCAGACCAGCCTGTAAGTACCCCCCCCCCCCTCTTATTACCCTTCTCCCCCAACTCTGATGATCTCATTCCCCAGGGAAGGAAGGAGGGTGGGGGAAGAGCTCCTCTGGATCAGACAAGTTTCTGCTGTCCCCATCTGGACTGTGGCTAATCCAGCACCCCTGGGGACACTCTGCAGACAACACGGCACATCTGATCACTGCCTCCTTCAAAAGGCGACAACTTGGCTTGCAGGTTATTGTTATTTATTTTATTTTTTTAGCAAAAACCAGCAACTTTTTTTTTTTTTTTTAGAGGACAAATCAGCCAGGCTTAGCCGTGGGAAAACGACAGCGATCCGGGCTGGGATTGGCAGCGACACGGTGAAGTCAGCCGGCAGGGGGGTGTTTGCGGATACAATGAGGTCTGTCTGCACTTCCTTAAACTCTCAGCAACCTGCTACAGTTGGAAGAGACTGGGCCCCCGGGGGAGGGGAGGGGGGGGGGGGGGGGGGACTGGCTTCTAAGGTCACAGACACTCTGCACCCCCTGACCTCCACCCCTAGGGGGGCGACTGCACCACATTTATACCGCTTTAGGAAACTCTTCTTGGTAGACAGTTGACATGTTACTGCTTTTTCTTTTTTTTTTTCTTTGGCAACAATGATTATTATTTCTCTTTTTATATAGATTGCAACTCTGATCTGTCAAAAGATTAGGAAGGATTTCCAAGGGCACTTTAATGGGCAAGTCCCCTAATTAGACCCCCCCCCCCCCCCCCCAGAGGAGAGTTTGTCATTAGAAAGGTAGCGTTTGTAAATAAGAAACCGTCCCGGCGTCAACATTTGTAAAGAATGGCTCAGCAGTCATAACTTTGCATCTGTTTAGTCAACTGCAGCACACCCACTTGTACAATCTGATTGTACAATCTCCTCTATGGTGGCCGGGCAGGCTTCATGTTATTCAGTTTGATCGCACGCTCCTTTATGTGGCCATACACGCTTCAAGGTTATCACTCGACAGATGTGAAATTCGATCACATGCTCCTTTATGGTGGCCATATATACTTCAAGCTTATCATTCAGCAGATGTGCAATTCGATCACATGCTCCTATATGTGGCCATACATGCTTCGAGCTTATCACTCGACAGATGTGCAATTCAATCACGTGCTCCTTTATGGTGGCCATATATACTTCAAGCTTATCCTTCGACAGATGTGCAATTTGATCACATGCTCCTTTATGTGGCCATATATGCTTTGAATTTATTATTCAATTCGATTAGATACTCCCTTATAGTGGCCATATATGTTTCGCGTTCATAAATCAATCTAATCACACGCTCCCTTATGGTGGCCATACATGCTTAACGCTCATCATTCGACAGATGTGCAATTCGATCATATGCTCCTTTTCTGGTGGCCATGCATGTTTCAGATTTTTGATCGAATCGGCAAACAATCAAATAGGCATAACTTTCTAATCAATAGACTCACTTTTTTTTTCATCGATTTTGTGTTGCATCAGCCAACAGCATTTAGTTGCTTTGCTCATGGATTCGATCAATCGTGTTATAAAATTACATAGTGAAAACAGAGATGCGATTGATGACTCGCGATTGTATATTCCACCTATTGATCCACTTCCCATATCGATTGAATGGATTATATATTGGTTGGAAGAGGAAGTGATCGTTTAGCAAAGTGTGTATGGCCACCATTAGAGTAATGTGAGGACCTGCCTAAACGATCTAGTCATATCATTCGTTTTGGGTTATTGATGATAGATCGATTATTCCTATTGACAGAGATCGGTAAAAAAAAAAAAAATCGATCGGTTACGAAAGCCTGTATGGCCGGATCGACCATCCACTGCTTAGTTTAGCCCTGCGCCAACTGTCGGCGCTATAAAAGTCCTGTATAATAATAATAATTTAAGGGCTTTCCTGATTGGTTACAGATTGATAGGATAGATTAGGTAGGTCGTTGTGAAGTTGATTGTAACGTGTATTGTAACCCTTAGAGGTTGATTTACTAAAACTGGAGAGTGGGAGATCGGGTGCAGCTCTGCATGGTGACCAATCAGCTTCCAGGTTTTATTGTCAAGGCTTAACTGAACAAACTAAAGTAAGAAGCTGATTGGCCACCATGCACAGCTGTCTCAGACTTTACACTTCCAGTTTTATTAAATCAACCCGTTTTTAGTCTCTGTCTGACCCATTCTATTAAAAATGGCATATAAAGGTATTGTTTGTAATAAATAATAAGAAATCAGAACATGCAGAATTTCCCGATCGTATTAAACATTTTTCCAGGGACAAAAAAAAAGTGTCCCTGGAAGTCCCAGAAATGTACGTTTTTTTTTTTTTTTTTTTTTTTTTAATCGCAGTTTAATCCGATGGAGAAGAGAGGAATGGTTATTTTACTATCGGGTGACGCACCCCTGCAGTTGCTTGGAATAATCGCTGTGCGTTGAGCTGACACAGAGGTTGCTAAGCGCACCTGTCCGTGTGTAGGAACTCGCCGAAGTTGGCCGCCGGACGAGTGTCCTTGCCTGGTCTGAGCGGCCGCGTAATCGATGGCTATAAATGGGGAAGTTGGGACTTTAAAAGGCAGCGAGCGGCGTGGTTGGCTGGTAGCTAGATTTGCAGTAACATATGGCATTAAGAGGAGCACAGCTGGAGGTAGCGCTTCCATCCTAGTGAAGGCAGAGCAGCTGACTTTCCAGCTTGCTGTGTAATTAGCAGAGCCAGCTCTCCTCTCTCTCTCTCTCTCTCTCTCTCTTTTCCCTGCCTCCTCCTCCTCCTTCACACTCTCACACTGACACAGGGACACACCGCCGCTCTTCTCTGTCTGCTTCAAGACCTGCTAACACCACAAGCCATGGCAGCAAAGAAAGCCCGCTTACCCTAAGAGTCCCCGGGGCATACCCCGACAACTGCTACTGTTGCCGAGGGGTGGGGGAGGGAAGGTAAGACCTGCCAAAAAAAAAAAAAATTGGAACTATCACTTTAAGGGCACTTTTAAATTTTTTATTATTCTTTGGCGCTTTCTTGTTACTTTTTACTTGTGTTTTTCTTTTGAGCTAGGTTGCTTTAACTGCATTGCACATTATTTACATCTTGTAGGAACTGCTTAAGCTGACACGTTACAATCTGATTGTACAGCCTCCTTTAAGCTGGCTATACACTATACAATTTGATTGTACAATCTCCTTTTAGCTGGTTATACACTATTCAATGTAATTATGCAATCTCCTTTAAGCCAGCCATACACTATACACTCTGTACAATCTCCTTTTAGATGTACCAACAACTGTGTAATACAGGGGGCAGAGGGAGATGGGATAGAAATTGATTGGATTATATAGATCTGACCTCCTTCTTCTGGTTCTGGTAAATGTCAATGAGATTGTACAATCAGGTTATAGTGTGTGTGTATGGTCAGCCTTAGATCTGCCAGCAACTGCAAGGGTCTACGTGATTGCATAGATTAGGTAGGTCTTTAAATTACCTAGATTTGGTAAATCTAAAGCTGGTTGTGCAGCCAGGTTGTAACGTGTTTGGTGAATTGATAAGACTGTAGAGGGCAGTAACTCATAGCAACCAGGCTTAAACAGTCTCTGGCGACAGTTAAATGCTGGTTACTATGGTTACTGACTCTTGCTTTGCTAAGGAGGTGTGTATGGGTATGTGTGCTTTATGTGTGCATGTATAATATAAATGAAGATAATGTTTGAATATATATAATATATGTTTTTTTTTTTATTATTTTTTGTTTTCGTTTTTTCTTGTGCTTTTTTATTTTTATTTATTTTTTATTCTTTTTATTATTTTTTATTTATTATCTTTCTTTTTCTTTTTTCTTTTTTCTTTTTTCCCTGTCGTTGTGTTGTATACTATGTGTAATATGTGTATGCGTGTGTATGTGTAAATATTTACGTATATATTTTTTTTTTTACATTTTTGTTATATACATTATAATATATATCAGCTTCTTTCTAATAACAATAGTAAAAGAAAATATAAATATATAACAGTAGTATTATAATCTTATACTTTTTTTTTTATTTTTTTTTTTTTTTCATATTTTTGTTTCTCTTTAGGGTTCTCTTTTTTAGTTCTCTCTCTCTTTCTCTCTATCTATCTATCTATCTATCTATCTATCTATATATATATATATATATATATATATATATATATATATATATATATATATATATATATATATATATATATATATATATATATATATATATAGAGAGAGAGAGAGAGATCTATATCTCTATATATAGATAGATAGATAGATATTTTATTTTTTTTTTTTTTTTTTTCTAGTTATTTATCTTTTTGTTGTGTTTTTATAGCACCTTGCTACGTCCTGTTGTAGCGCCCGGAGCCTCCTAGTAGTAGTCCCAAGTTGCAGTGAAGTTTCAGAGACCTTGCCAAGCCTTTTTCTGTTTTTAAAAGGCAGCGGTTTCCATAACTACTGGGCGCCTCCGATCGGCTGCACTGACCAGGAAGGGACAAAGCTTTGAAAAAACTGCCTTGCGGAAGCCATTGTTTATTTAAAATCGAGTTATTCCTGTTCCTAGCAGGTGCAGTTAAATGAGAGGCTTGCCTGGAAAAAGGCAGCTCTCTGTAGAGAGAGAGGATTGTACGGTTGGACGTTGTGTGCTTGTCCTTTTCTTTTCTTTTCTTTTTTTTTTTTTTTTTTCTGTTTGTTGCCAGCCTAGCTCTGGCTATTGCAGCTGCTAAGAGGATTTGAATTTACAGTAACAATCAAGTTTTTCCTGTTTCTGAACAGGTTATGAAGGAAGAATGGAGTTTCCAGACCATAGCCGACAGTTGCTGCAGTGTCTGAGTCAGCAACGTCACCAGGGTTTCCTGTGTGACTGTACTGTTTTAGTTGGGGAAGCGCAATTCCAAGCCCACAGAGCCGTCCTGGCCTCCTGCAGCATGTACTTCCATCTCTTCTACAGGGACCAGCTAGACAAAAGGGACATTGTCCATCTGAACAGTGACATTGTCACGGCCCCGGCCTTCAGCCTGCTGCTTCAATTCATGTACGAAGGCAAGCTGGAATTCGGCAGCCTCCCGGCGGAGGACGTGTTGGCTGCCGCCAGCTACCTTCACATGTATGACATTGTCAAAGTGTGCAAGGGCAAGCTTAAAGAGAAAGAACAGAAAAGCGGAGAGGACGGGTCCGAGCTGGAGAAGGACGGGCTCTCGGACGGCGAAGAGCTGCGGGGACGGGGCGGCGAAAATAAAGAGAAGAACTTTGCGGCGGAGGACGGTTGGTCGCCTGATTCCATAGGTGTCAACTCAGGTCCCACCGAAGCCGTGTCGTGTAGGACAACAGCTGGAACAACAAAGGCCCGTGTCACCAGTTCCCCTTGCCCTTTGTCCCAGAGGTCTGCTAACCATACCCAGCCCCCGAGTGACGGGGATTGTGCTCTGGATTTGTCTTTCAAGCCCGTGTCTGGGAAAGATTCCTTCCACCCCTCCTACGTCTTTGGACAGCTGGCTTCCGACAGCCAGCAGCAGGGCACAGTGCCACTTGTTAAAGATGAACAAGACTTGCTGTCAGAGCAGGAGGACAGTCAGGCAAAGAGTCCAAAGAGTCAACACATCGGGAACCCGGCCAAAAGCCTCATGACGGGGCTGGGACACATGTTCGCAGGGAACGGGAACTCGCACGTCCGGGAGGACGACTTGTACCGCGACGAAAGCGAGGACGACATGGACTCCTCGGACATCTCCAGCTCAGGCGTTCTGGTCTCCCCCGGCCAGATTTGCATCTGCCCCCTGTGCAGTAAAGTGTTCCCCAGCCCCCACATCCTTCAGCTCCACCTCAGCTCCCATTTTCGGGACCGCGACGGCTCCCGCATCAAGATGTCCCCCGACGGCTCTGTCCCCACCTGCACGATATGTGGAAAGACCTTCTCCTGTATGTACACGTTAAAGAGACATGAACGCACGCACTCGGGGGAGAAGCCCTATACCTGCGCACAGTGCGGCAAGAGCTTCCAATATTCACACAACCTCAGCCGCCACGCGGTGGTGCACACGAGGGAAAAGCCACACGCCTGTAAATGGTGTGAGAGACGGTTCACCCAGTCAGGTGACTTGTATAGACACATTCGTAAGTTTCACTGTGGCCTAGTGAAGTCCTTGGTTGTCTAGTAACGAATGGAAGCTTATCCGGCAAGGCACACAGCTGTGGGCATTAGTCCAGTAAGCCATAGCAACCAATCGGAAGTCATCTTTTAGCAGACTTGTCTTCGGTATTGTCTGGTTGTTATGGGTTAATGGACGTTTCCCATTGTGTTGGCTTTTTTTTTACCTCTTCTTGTTGCATAAGCCCACTAATGTTATTTTCCTTCAGCTGAACTCTGTAATGATCTCAATGGTACGGCATATCAAGCCGAAGCCCTCGCTTCCGCTGCAGCTTAACACGTGCGTTTGGGGGCAGATTGTTATTTCCTGCAGATGGGAAGTCCCATGCTAAGCAATGAGAGGCTGACAGCATGTAACCAAACATGCAACGATTATCTGTGGATGATCGCCCCTGGGCGCAAACCATTTGCATCCAGAGGCGATCAGCCACAGGTAAGACAATGTGTATGTGAATGACTGTGATTGCGGTCATCTCGCCCCGCAGCTGTTTGCAGAAGCCTCGCTGAGCTCCCGCAAGAAGTCTTAGTCGCCCCCTTCAGTTGTTCCCATGTAATTACACCTGCAGTGATTATCTGTAGAGGATCGGCCCTGGACACAGACCGTTTTGTATCCAGGGCCAATCATCCATAGGTAATTGCTACAATGCCAAAGTATATGTGAATGGCTGGGGCCGCTATTGGCCCGACTGCTGCTGTTTGCAGAAACCTCGCTGAGCTCCCTGCAGAAAGTCGTAGTCGCCCCCTTCAGTTGTTTCCATGTAATTACACCTGCAGTGATTATCTGTAGAGGATCGGCCCTGGACACAGACCGTTTTGTATCCAGGTCCAATCATCCATAGGTAATTGCTACAATGCCAAAGTATATGTGAATGGCTGGGGCCGCTGTTGGCCCGGCTGCTGCTGTTTGCAGAAACCTCGCTGAGCTCCCTGCAGAAAGTCGTAGTCGCCCCCTTCAGTTGTTCCCATGTAATTACACCAGTGATTATCTGTAGAGGATCGGCCCTGGACACATACCGTTTTGTATCCAGGGCCAATCATCCATAGTTAAAAGCTACAATGCCAAAGTATATGTGAATGGCTGGGGCCGCTGTTGGCCCAACCGCCGCTGTTTGCAGAAACCCCGCTGAGTCTCCTGCAGTAAATTGTAATCTGCCCCTAAACGCACGTGTGAATGGGGCCCTAAGCCCATCTTTGATAAATTTGATATTGTGTGACATTGGCAGAATACTCCAATATAAGTTGTATTTATCACCCGTTTTGTTCCACTGAGCTTGTACAGGCTTGCTATAGGGCAGTGATGGTGAAACTTGGCACCCCAGATGTTTTGGAACTACATTTCCCATAATGCTCAACTACACTGCAGAGTGCATGAGCATCATGGGAAATGTAGTTCTAAAACATCTGGGGTGCTAAGGTTCACCATCACTGACCTATAGGGGGAAGGTAGATGCTAGTAGCCCTAGACATCAAGACCGCAGTAACCCACCACAGCCAATCAGCAGAGCTCTATAAACTGAGTTGCCTTCAGTAAACTGAAATCCTATTGGCTGCAATTAATCACTGCTCCTTGACTGTCTTCTGTGCCCCTTGTTTTATTGAATAAGCCCCAGGAACATCCTGGGGGGTCAGTGTATCCATGTTTTCATCCAAGATTGACACACACCTGAGATTCACACATTAATCAATTCAAAAATTGTGTGAATCTTGGGTGAAAATCCCTATGTTAAGCAATGCAAATGGTATTTGGAAGGAAAGAACCTGTATTGGCTTCATTAATATGTTTAGAGCTCACCACACATGTTACAATTGTACAATCTTCTTCAGATCTACCAACAGCTATGTATTGCAAGGGCCTGTCCGATTGGCTACAAATTGATTGCATAGATTAAGTAGGTCCTTCGATTACACAAAATTGATTTGTACAATCCCTGTACATCTACATTTAGCTCCCGTTCACACCAGTGCGACTTCCGATTTTACAAATCGCACCTGAAATCGTCTTTCTATGGCACGGTCTTAATAGGTGCGATTTCAAGTAGAGCGATATGAAAAATAGTTCCTGCACTATTTTTCGCGATTTCATGTGTGCCTTATATTGCCATCTGCGCATTAAATCGCACAGATGTCGGCAAGCTGCAGATGAAATCGCACTGTCCTGCGGCTTTGAAATCACGCTGAAGTAGTGCGATTTTTTTAAAGCCACAATCGGTGTGAACGGGAGCTTAGCAAAATTATGTAATAGGACAAACCTACACAATCCATTTCTATCCAGCTGCACAGGCCCTTATATTACATAGTTGTTAGTAGATCTAAAGGGGATTGTACAGTAAGATTGTATAGTGTATGGTCAGCTTAAGGCATACCAATACATGTTACTATCTGACTGTACAATCTATGTTTACTCAACTTTAGACCTACCAGACCTATGTAATATAAAGGTCAGGCAGGGCCTTGCACCATCTCGGTAGATCTAAAGGGATTGTACAATCAGATTGTATAGTGTATGGTCAGCTTAAAGAGGAAGTAAACCCTGATGGGTTTTACTTCCTCTTTTTTTCCCCTGCAAAGTAAAAGCATAATGGGCTAGTATGCATCACATAATAGCCCATTATCTGCCACTTATCCGTCAAACGAAGCCCGCAATGTCCGCACTGGTGGCCGCATTCATCTTCACCCTTCTTCCTTCCAGGGCCGCAGACTCCGGCTCTGTGACTGGCCAGAGTCTCGTGACGCCACTCCCGCACATGCGCCGCCAGTCTTGGCACGAGACCCTTAGAAACGGCATGATCGTGCCCTTTTTTCAGTGCCCATGCACCGATGACGCCGGCGCAAGTGTATATGGTAAATATCTCCTAAACTGTACAGGTTTAGGAGATATTTCCAGTACCTACAGGTAAGCCTTATTGTAGGCTTACCTGTAGGTAAAAGTGGTGTAACTGGGTTTACAACCACTTTAAGGCATACCATACATGTTACTCTCTGACTGTATAACTTCCGTCCAATCAATTTTAGATCTTCCAAACCTATGTATTATGAAGTCCCACCTAAACGATCCAATCAGGCAGGCCCTTCCTCCACATACTTGTTAGTAGATCTAAAGAGGATTGTACAATCAAATTGTAATATGTGGTGAGCCTTAGCCAGTTTGCAGCAAGCAAAGCAATGTGATTGGTTGCTGAGGGTTATTGGGCATTGCAAATTACCTGCCTTAGCAGAATGCTGACTATCCAATTCTTCTTCAGATAACCTTGGAGTGGTTTGACAATGCCATGCTGCAGTTTGGTCCCAGCGCGGTGTGCCCACGGTTCTCGTGCAGGTTACTTGCATTTTCCCATAAACTTCTATTTGTGCGTTTTCTGAAAGTGCACCAGAACTCCTGCATGCTGCATCTTTTCAGACAACGCACCAAAAATGCTCAAACTAATTTAAAGTCTATGGGAAACCGCAGGTGCAGTACTGCACCCCCACTGCAGCCGAACCCCAGCATGGTCCTGTGCAGCCGCCCCTAGGCTACGGCACCCCTGGGGCAGGGAGCAATAGTTGAAACACATCCCATTTAGTAGAGCGGGTCCTTCAAGAGCCTGTTCAAACCTAGGAGGACAAGGCTGGTAGTAAACACTGGGTATGAAGCAATGCTTTCCACTCTCCTGATACTTTAACGTAATAATGTTATATATTTAATATGTGTCTGTTCATATAATTACTGCAGATAAAACAGAAATTTGGGGGGGGGGGGAGAAAGACCCAAAATGTGAATATATGAAAGTATCCTTCTTATGTACTGGAAGCTTCAGTATAACCACAGAGCGGCCTCCCAACTTTTTCAAGTTTTAAATATTCAAAATTATTTATATATTGGTTTATGCAAATGACATATGGAGGTTCATTTAGTAAAACCGGAGACTGCAAAATCTGGTGCAGCTGTGCATGGTGGCCAATCGGCTTCTAACTTCAGCTTGTTCAATTGAGCTTTGACAAAAAAATAAATAAATAAATACCTGGAAGCTGATTGGTTTCTATGCAAAGCTGTACCAGATTCTGCACTCTCCAGTTTTAGTAAATCAACCCCATTGTGCAGCTTAAGACTAAGTACTGGCTATGCCCAGCTTAAAAAACACACGCCCTTTAATTGTTATTACTACCTTCTCTTTTATAATGAGGCTGATTTACTAAAAGAGTTGAGAATGTTCACATAATGAATTGTGTTGAGGATTTACTATCGTTCTCCAATCCCTGTTTACTTTTTTTTTACTGTGCACCATTGAATAATTAAAGTGAATATTCACACAATTTATTATATGAATATTCTCAACTTCTTTAGTAAATTGGCTTTAAGGTCTAAATACGACCAGATGTGGCCATAGCAAACTCAAACTTATGGTTCTTTTTTTTTTTTTTTTTATTTATTTATTTATTTTTTCAGATAGTGAACATTCGCCAACACAAATTTCTGTGTTCAATATTAGGCTAATTTATCAAAACCGAGGAAAAGAAAACGTAAGCATAGGTGGAGCTGCCATCCAAAAGGGCCAGTCAGGTTCCAGCCTTTGGATAACGCAAGAGCTCCACCTCTCTTCGTCTTTTTTTGTGTGCTCTCCTTTTGATAACTTGGCCCCCACTGGGTAGTCTTATTCATTACCACAAGCCATTGGTACACCAAATGAAAAATATGGGTAATATAGCTGTTCCTTAAATACAAAAAAGTATAAGGCTGGGCTCACACCATTGCAAATTGGATGTGACATCTCCGCATCCAATTCGCAATAGCAGGAGATTTTGACCGGCTCTCTATGGAGCCGGTTCATGTATCTCCGCAGTGGGTCCAGTGCGTTTTGCACAAAAACGCTGTGCGTCATCTGGTCCGTTTCAGGTCCGAATTAAGCCAAAAATTCGGGGTGAAGTTGGACCTGAAATGGTGAACGGGGACGCACCGGACCCCTGCTGGGAGCCGCATGTGGCTCATATGTGAACCCAGCCTAAAGCACTGGCTCAATGCAAAGCTCTGAAATGTCCACCATTTTTTTTTTCCAGAGTGAAGTCAATTTGCTAGGTTTTTTCACAGCTGTATATTAATCTGTCACCCAGCAGTATTTATGACATGGATTTATAATCCAGAAGGCACGTTCGATGAGAACGGCGAGCCAATTTCCTGCCCCACTAACCCCCCCCCCCTTTTTTTTTATTAATTTATTGTTCCTTTTTTTTATTTTTATTTAGACTAATAATAGTTCTTTCAGTATCTTGTCCAGAAAAGTATTTCTGTAATATTAGTCTGCAAAAAAAAGGAATTGGTCAGCAATTTTAATGCCTAATGTGATTGGCCAACTAGGACTACTATTCCAATTCTGTTTTGGAAGAAAAAGTGAAACTAGTAAAATATACATATAGATACTACTGATTGAAAGTATTGATAAATGTAAAAAAGTAATGACTACAGTCAAGTATTTAAAATTCTGGTGTTATAAAAGTGGAACCGAAAAATTTAATTTAATTGGCATGGCGTGACCCAAGCCTGGTGAAATGTTTACTTTTGGCTTGATTCAGCGGTAGCACAGTGACAGTTTATTTTTTTTCTTATCATCCGAACCTGATGAAATGTTTAGTATTCTTAAAACATAAAACGTATTTAACTGCGAAAATAAGATCGTCCCCCCCCCCCTTTTTTTTTTTTTTTACAGTATACAGTGTTGCCTAATAACCATTATCTTTCATAATCCACTCGAACAGTCGTACTGTCACTCTAGCCGCTCTCTTATGGCAAAGCAATTATATCTAATAATTTAAAACCTTTTAGGGTCTGGTGTACTCCCAAAATCCTGCGAATGGCCTTAAAATTTTAAGACATCAAAAGGAATAAAGAAATGTGCAATCATAAGCTATGGCAACCGGTCAGAAACTTGAATTGAGCTTTCAGTGTTCAGAAAAAAGAGAACAAGCATCTGGTTGCTATGGTTTATAGCAAGTTGTGTTGAAGCTAATTTACTAACTCTTCTCTGATGTCAAATGCTCTAGGAAGTTGGGAGTACACATTAAATGGGATATCCTCTCATTCATAGGATGCACTATTTTTTTTTTTTTAATTATTATTGTTATTATTATTCTGATATTGAAGTAGCTAAAATAAAAAGTTGGCTTTTTGTTTAGAGCTGTGAGGCCTTCTTGGCAGTGAACAGTTGAAGATATATTGACTATAAATGCAAAACATGCATTATTACCTAAATATATAAAAAGTAGATGGACAACCTTAGTTGCAGAATTTAAAAAAAAAAAAAAAACATTTTTAAAATGCTTGTGTAATGTGAAACACATTTAAAAAGACAGTCCAATCTCTTGAACAGATTGCATTTTTATTTTATTTTTTTTCAAAAGCTGTTACATTCACGTTGAAGGATCTATGATACTATATATCATTTTTTTTTGTTATATATATATTATTTGTGTGAAGATCAATGTTGGGTAGTCTGCACCAAGGTACAATAGTTGTATTTACTGTTTAGTTATATTTTGCTGTGATTGGAAATAGCACTGAAAAAAACTACTAAAATTAAGTTATTTTTTTTTCTTCTTTTCCTGATTGTACTTGATATAGTATTTATTAGTTTTTATTTGAAGTGAAATGATTTATAATTTAGAGATTTTATTTTAGTGTTCTGTTTGACCCCTTTCAAATCATGTGATCATCTATGAAATGAGATGATTTTTTTTGTTTTTTTCTGCGCTAAACTATTTAATTTATGTAAACTTTAATAAAACATGGAAAAAGTTATGTGTGAAAACACTGGTAAATGACAAGGACAGTTTGCTTCCAATTTCCGGACAAATATGGACATAGCTACAGAATTTAAGGAATGGTAATTATTTCATTTTCGTGTGCCATGTCCATTTACCTTGTTAACGCTGTATTTCTGTTTGTTGGAAAGCAATGACACTTGCACTTATTTTTTTTTATTTTTTTCAAGTCAGTAACACTGATATTTTTTTTGGTTGGAAAAAAATAATAAACTTGCATACTTTTATTATAGCATTTGTTTAATTTTTGTACACATTGCACAGTTGCAGTTTTGGGTATGAAGAATCTTTAATTATTATTATTATAATTTTTTTTTTTTAATCTGTATGTACCTGCAGAGCTGCTGTTGGGTTTTAACACTGGATGTGAGCTCTAGTCACACCAATGCTGTGAAATCACTGAGAATTTTCAGTTTCTAATTCTTCTCGAGGTGACAAAATGTATATGTAAAAACACTAATTATTTCTGTAAAAAGATTTTTTTATACTCTATAATATGTAGACAAACCTGTTGACTTGGAATATATTTTATAAGAAAATATTTTGCTGTTCCTGCAGGAAAAAAAAAAAATTCATTTTTTTTTTCTTTTTCGGTAATTCTTTTACCTTCTTAGTTCGCGTGGAGTTTAATTTGTACATTTTTTTTATTTTTTTTTTTCAGTGTGTGTAAAACTGACAATCGTGGATAGGATTGATGTCTTTATATTTTTTTTGTCAAAAAAAATAAAGTTTAAGTCTGTTAGAAATGGCATTTGTCTATTGCATTTCTTTAGGCCTGTAGCATAAGACTATGGGATTGATTTACTAAAACTAGAGAGTGTAAAATCTGGTTCAGCTGTGCATGGTGGCCAATCAGCTTCTAACACAGCTTGTCCAATTAAGATCTGATTAAAAAAAAAAAAAAACTGGAAGCTGATTGGTTTCTATGCAGAGCTGCACCAGATTTTGCACTCTCCAGTTTTAGTAAATCAACCCCCATGCGCTGCTTTAACTCAAAACATTGTGCTTTAGGGCCGGTTCCCACTGCTGTGATGTCTGACATCGCGTGCAAATCACACGCGGTGTCTGTGCGATGCGAATTCAGCCATATAGCTTGTATGGCTGAATTCGCATCGCATTCGGACCAAACTCGCACAGGACCCTTTTTTTTTTTTTTGGGCCGCACCAGAACACGATTTTTGGTCACACCCATACGATCCGATTCCTGTCCGCATTGACAGTTCACACTGCCATATTCAAGACCAATCTGGAGGTGTCATTAACCACTTGCCGACCAGCCGCTGCAGTTGTACTGCAGGCGGAATGGCACAGCTGGGCGAAACGACGTTATGTTACATCGCTTCGCCCTGTGGCCACTATGGGCACGTGCCCGCTGCTTGCCCCCAGAGCCGATGCGAGTGCCCAGGGGTCACGATCACCGCCGGGCTCCCGCG